>NMRB01000245.1:339565-475682 GCA_002633025.1 Notospermus geniculatus | reverse complement strand
ATGGCGGAGGGGCTAAATTTAGAAACATTAGTTTATCTCTCACACGCTAGGTGGCAAACTCAAATTCAATTTCAATTTTCCAGGAAGTTCACAGTGCGCAAGCGCTGCCAGCACTGCAATTCCAACATGGCAGGTCAAAGCGAAGTTGATGTTCTTTTCGACGTTCGAAACGCTCTATTCTTGGGAAATTATCAGCAATGTATAAAGGAAGCTCAGCAACTGAAGGTATAATTGTAAAGCGTCAGTACAAACTGATATAGTCGTCGATCCGTCGCGTAAAACTATAATTATTTTCGCTCAAGAATGGTGATGTCTGGTGGATAGGCTATGATAATGATGATGGGATGCAGTCGTACGTGCATCGATACATGTATTTTAGGCCTATGATGTGTATGCACTGACTGCAGTGCAGCATAGACCGACCGACATGTCATGATGTATGTAGGCTCTGCACGATACAAAGCGTGGAAACCAAAGCGTGAATGGTTGGTTTGCTGTAACTGTGTCACTTGTGCATGGTACTGGTAGGCCCTGCTAAATTCATTTCAGCTTCATCAACGTTACGTAGCATGCGTAGGCCTAGGCCTAGGGCCTAGGCCTACATGATCAACCTAGGCCTAGGCGTAAATTAACTTTGGTACTCTAGCATTTGTCTAGGCCCTATAAATACGGGGAGTGCGTTAAGTTGTGTGCAGCGGCTTACAGTCCTTTTGGGCTATAAAAGTCGAAACAACAAATGATGATGATGATGAATCAACACTGCACTGTGGCACTGTCCATCAGTTTGAATGAATTCTGTTGCAAAAAAGGCAAATTACTGTCATTTGTAGCCTACTGTAATTGTATTGTACTTAGCCTAGCTAGCAGTTGATTTTTATGTGGTACTGTCTCTTGAGTAGTGTCAGCATCGGCACACGTAGTTCTATACTACTTACTAGTAGTAAGTAGGAGATTATGGAGGGACCATTTGGGCAGTAATGACTAAATGAAGAATGGGTCTGATCAGACGATTAAGCCCCTTCGCTGCACGCAGAGTTGATTAGAGTTGACACTGTGTGCTCCATCAACCTTAAACTTAAACAGCTTGTATTTACTTTCAGTTGTCTGGTCCTGAAGATCGCCTGGAGCGTGATGTGATTATGTACAGAGCTTACCTGGCACAGAAAAAATATGGTGTTGTTTTGGACGAGATTCGGTCATCTTCTGCTGATGAACTCAAAGCTGTCAGACTTCTTGCAGAATATATGGCAAATCCAGCTAAGAGGTAATTCTATCACTATACAGTTACCATACCATCCGTACTGTCTATGCCAGTTCAGGCCTTGTCTTTTGAAAAGCGCAGGCGAGTGATAAATTGCTCACCTACTTCATCCCAGGCGAGTAATTTTCAGTGAAATGGATGAAATTAGGCATACATACACTGTAAACTGCCCTTTCTGAGGTGAGCTTTTCTCTTCTAACTGAGTGGAAAACCACTCACCTAAGATGGGATTTGGCCTAGTGGTTAAGGCTTGGTGCCCCTTAGTGCTGGCGATTGATGCCTTATGCGAGGGTCCGTGGGTTCATATCTGGTAGAATAGAAGGACACGATGACTTTCACCTTAGACACCCGTTTCTATTTCATATTCATTTCAGGGAGAGTTTAGTGCGGGATCTGGACAGCAGAATGAGCAGCAATGTTGATTTGACTAACAGTACATTCCTGTTGATGGCTGCCTCTGTCTATGCCCATGAATTGGTGCGTATTCTCTCTGTTTGGAAGTATAGCTTTGATGTAAAACCCCTGTCTGTGGAGGGTCACAAATAAGATGGCCTGCCATCATGTTCAGCAATCGGCACATCACTCTCTGATTCTGATAAAAGCTTCTTAGAATGTATGAATGACAATGATTTTTGGGCTCTTCTTTCCAGAGCTATGACCAAGCATTGAGGGTACTTCACCAGTCTGAGGTGTTAGAATGGTAAGTTGGAATGTTTTACTACATACATGTATGTTTCTTCAAATTGATTGTAGGAGGGCCCATGCAGTACAATAATATCTGGCAATGACTCGATGTATGTTATCTTCATTGTGTTTGGTTTATTGTTGCAGCATTGCGCTTATGGTGCAGTTGTATTTGAAGATAGACAGAGTTGACTTGGCAAGGTAGGTCAGTCCTGGTCGATTTTACATACATTCTTCACTCAGCTCCTTGACTCCAATTGCTGGTATCACCGCTGCATACCAAAGCATTTTGAGACCATATCTGATTATTTTTCAGGAAGGAACTCAAACGTATGCAGGAGATGGATGATGATAATACGCTTACGCAGTTGTCTCTGGCATTATTCAATATGGCTGTGGTAAGCATCGAAATAAATGACTTTCACCTTTGTAGGAATGAGATATGTTATATGCCACCTTATTTCAATGATGAAATATACATACATCACTTGCTTTCAGCCAGGGTGGTTTGAGTTCCAAAACTTGCTGATCAATTTCAGAATGCATTCAGAGTGAATGTGTTCTGTCTTTGCCGACATCTTCTTTCACTGACATTTTTTTTGTTCAGGGAGGTGAAAAGATACAAGATGCCTACTACATCTATCAAGAAATGGCAGATAAATATGGTTCTTCACCGATGTTGCTGAATGGTCAAGCTGCGTGTTACATAGCACAAGGGCGGTATGATGAAGCAGAGGGCTGCTTGCAGGAGGCAATGGATAAGGTACACTGATGTTGCAAGTTCAGCTAGAGCTCTTTTGAGTTGTTAATATGACTGTAGCACAGGCCTTGTCTTTTAAGGCGAGCTAAAGAGTGCATGCGCCTCGCAAACAATAGAATTTCTATTGTTTGCGAGGCGCATGCACTTTTTAGCACGCCTGAAAAAAACAAGGCCTGGTAGCAATCGCAGTCTTTTATTTGACTCTCTTGATTTTGAACCAACTAATGCTGCGTTCACACCTATTGCGCATCGAAATCAGTGTCCGTAAATAAAAATACAGAAATCACTTTGGTTACGCCGTGTCGGGTCACACTACAACTAAACCGATTTCGATGTGAAACAAATCGCGTCACACTCAACCCGCAATGAAGTGCGTCAGGCCTACATTGAATGTATACTGTGCAGTACATGATGGTGCAGCCTTTGTTCACAAAATTCTTGTGCATGATATGAACTCGTTTTCCCACTCGCTAAAACGGAAATAAGATTGACAAACGATACTGGGCATGCGTGGTCTGAGGAGTCATCGCCTGTTCAGCTTGTTTCAGGATAAGCACACTGCAAATCTGTTTTGCGGTAACATATAAATACCGGTTTCGTTAATCGGTATAAACGTGATGTATTTGTGTGTGACGCATTATATCAGAATAAGCCTTTATTGCGAATGGCATAAGGTTCAGCTTTTAAGAAATAAGTTGGAATTTTTGCCGTTGGTGGTCTCACTGAGTGTTGTCTTTTTCAGGACAGCAACAATCCGGAAACTTTGGTCAACATGATTGTTCTCTCACAGCATCTTGGAAAATCCCCTGAGGTAAGTATTTTATCAGTCAAAGCAGTGATTGGTGATCACCGTTAGATAAGAACTTGATGATGATCCTTCATCACAGGAGCTGTCACAAGAACTTACATGGTGTGTATCCCTATTAATGTTTTTTTTTTAAATCTATTTTCACAGGTTTCGAATCGGTACATCTCCCAGCTAAAGGATTCCCACCGGAGTTATCCTTTTGTAAAGGATTACTTGAGTAAGGAGTCGGAATTTGATCGTCTTGTCATGAACTATTCCCCATCAGTTTCTTCATAAATGAAAATTTTTTCATTTTGTCATTAACAGAAATGGTCATTTTGTCAGTTGCATGAATTTATGAATGGTGCAATACTTGACCAGTGTAACCATCCAGTGAAAGAGGAAACAGTGGGTTTGAGGCAGATAGTATGAATTAGTCCAGCAAATCTGAGGCGAAAAATCGGTGAACCGGGAACAAATTGCACTTTTTGCTTTAAAAATCTTTGATTAGGGCACCTTGGACATCATGTCCAAAATCTTACCGATCTCAAGCACTGAGACACCGCGACAGTCACACACAAAGCAATTAGTTGGTCAGATGTGGGCTGTGGTAAAAAAAGAACATTTCATACAGAACATTTAAATTTTTGGACTACTAATAAATACCGGTATTGAATGTAGGTATTGAATGTAGAACATACATTAACTCAGTTAAACTGATGCCTTTGCTGGTGGTACTAAGTCTGTTATCATGTTATAGAGCCAAAGTTCTGAAAAGTGATGTCAAGCAACCCTGGTGCTTGGTGGCTGTGAACATTATCCTCATCTCCACAAGGAACTGGTTCATTTGAATCAATCAAATATGTGTAGTCATGAGAAGGCCACTTCATTCATTGTGGCTCCTGTAAATTGTAATGATCTATATTGAAATAAATTATTGTATGGGACAATGTGTGCCATCTTTTCCTGATTCCTGTGGCAGGTGTTCATCGGTTGAGGCTTCTTCTGCAGCCTACTCATGTGGATGTATAGTCCGTGAGCCAGACCCCAAATTTTGCAGTTTGACTAACAATTTAGTGACCTGATCCAACATGGATTTTTGATCAGTCTGATGTCATTGAGATTCTTAAAATCGTTCATTGGATCCCAAGTTGCAATACAGTAGAATCCGCGTAAGTCGTCACCGTCTAAGTCAGATTTTTTGCAACTCGTCGACAAAAAGAAAATCCCGATTTTCTGTAACATTATTTTCATTAAAAAAAAAGAATGCTTAGTCGTCGCACAATGACGGGTCTTGTGTCACAGAAATTGCAGGTAATTCCTGTTTCTAAGTCGTCACATGTACCGGTATAATGGTTTCCTTCACAGGCAGGTGACGTCACAAGCTTAGCTGCCTGTTCGCTAAATCACTGACGGTGGGAAAATCCAGCCAGCTGCACTAGTGTTTGCTGTACATTGTAAACGCATGTGATATGTGCTAGATTTGACATTGGTTGGCATGGTGCGGCAACATGGCAACGGTCAAGGCAACTGCTCCAAAGAGAAAGCTTTCAACCATGGAGGAATTTCCTCCATGTTTTAACCTAAGACATATTTAAGAGAAGTAGGAAGTAGACTAGTATGAGATAATACAGTACGTTAATGAACACCTAGAAATGAAGAGGGACGTTGCCGAGCACTTCGCCGAATGATACACATACTATGTAATCTCATGTCGTCATTTTGCCGACAACCAGTCACAAGTCGTCAAAATGACAGCTTACACGTACTAGTAAGTCGTCATCTCGTCTACACGAGAGACTAACTTTTCCCGGGTCAAGTTTGTCTCTTGTCCGGAGACAAGTAACAGAACGTCTACACGGCTTTGAACACTCGGCGTCATAACAGTCAATGCCATCAATAGAGGCTTTGCAAATGATATCACAAGCCGCCATGCTGGAGGACACATGCTGCAGAGGTGCAACGAAATGAGCCGTGCATGCCCCAATGGGAAACCGGCGTGCCCAAAGGAGGCACTGCCATGGGCAACAACTCAGTTTTTTCACAAAAGCGCATGCGTTGCGACGTTGAAAACGTCACTGACGTCGCACATCCTTCGTGACGTTATGTGCGATACGGCTATAGAGGCCTTGCAAATGACGTCACAAGCCGCCATGCTGGGGGGCACATACTGCAGAGGCGCAGCGAAATGTCCCAATGACGTTACGTCAAACACTGGCGTCGCGCACTTCACGCAGGCCACGTCACGGTCAGCTCACACCTCTGCCCACTTGCCCCTCAGCATGGCCGCCAGGATGACGTCATTGCAAGGCCTCTATTGGTATTTTGCGTAACGTAACATGTAGTTTCAGAATTAAATGGCAAATAACGTTGGCTTGACTTTCGACGTCATAGTTTTTTAACTGAGTTGTTCGTCAGCGCCACATCATGGATTAGTATGACGCCGGTTCCTCATTCACGGCTCATTTCGTTGCGCAATTGACAATGACATTACGTCAAACTATGGCGTGGCGCACTTCACGCAAGTCACCTCACACCTCTGTGCCCTGTGTCGCCCAGAATGTCATTGCAAAGCCTGGTAAATTATCGAACCAGTCTACTTGTCCCGAGACAAATTTGTCTCGGGTTATCTACCCTCCTACCCTACCGGAGTCAAACTAACCCGGGACAAATTAACTCGAGACAAGGCCCCGTGTAGACGGTTAACTGGAGATAAAATGCTCCATGTAGACGTGGCTTTAGTCGTCACAAAAAGCTTGGTCCTGAGAGTGACGACTTACGCGGATTCTCCTGTACTTACCCTATACGGACTTGTATTACAAATCGAGGTGTCTATTCAACTCCCTACGCAGTTGTGAGTCGCACCCCCTTTGGTTTACTCGCTCTCCACAACTCCTTATTAACTTCGTAAAATTCGCCTCGTTCGGTCAACAGATGGCGCTGAGAGCGTCGGCCAATGAGCGCGCCGAGCATTCGGTAACCAAGCTGGCCTGAGACACTTTTTCATTGGCCGAGCGGTTCGTAGCCATGGTAGCACAAGAACATCCGTTGCCAACGGGCCAGAGTTCTGAAAGCAGTGTGCTGACAGGCTGTAAAACTCGTGCCAGGCCCTGACGCCATCTGTTCACCAAACGCGGCAACTTCCACAAAAGCAGTTGCGGAGAGCAAGTAACTGAAGGGGGCGCGATACACAACTGCGTAGGGAGTTCAGGTGTCTATATACCAGCTAACTTTTTTCTCACTGGGTTTTAGACCCCAATTTAGATAGCTATATTTTAAACATTGTATGACATCGCTGTAACATAGAAATGACGTATTATGTCAAATTTTGCTCCAAATCCATCAAAATCACTGAAAATGCTGTTAACAAATACTAATTATATCATATTCTAAACAGGCCTAACTGACTGAGAGTGAGAAGTACCATTACTATCCATTGGTATGGTAATACATTTATCATGAGGGTCTGTAACTGGCGAGAAAAAAGTTAGCTGTATATACCGGTATATAGCTACCGGTGTAGACACCTCAATTTGTAATACAAGTCTGTATAAGTATTGCAATGGGATTCCAATGAATGATTTTAAGAATCTTAATTAGGGGTATTAGTATAAGGTACTGAATTTAAATGTCCATCACGACACGTGATTTCAGACATCAGACTGATCAAAAATCCATGTTGGATCCATCTTCGATGATCGAAGGCCGATCTGCTCACCACTACGTTACACCGCACATCACCCTTCGAGAAAGTGACCGGTCCACGGCGTATCTGCCGCCTTGAGAAGAAGAGGCCAATTGGAATCGGTGTTGTAAAATTTGAATCGAGGTACAAAGAGTTGTAGCCGAAGACCCGATATAAAGTGTCATATGATTGGTCGACCGGTAAAGTTGGCATGGTGCCAAGATACGCCGCCGACTGGTCTTTTTCTCGAAGGGTGATGTGCGATGTAACGCAGTGGAGAGCAGATCGGCCTTCGATTATCGAAGATGTGTTGGATCTGGTCACAAAATTGGTAGTCAAAATCAGCCTGGCTCATCCACTAGTATGGTGCTACAACTCATCAATATCAATTTGAGCATTAGGAATGTGACAGTGGATATGATTACTGGTAAGTGACAACCTCTCCAATTCATAGCATTTTAAACAATTGATTGGGTAAATGTCCTGGGGGTGGACGTTTATCATGATACCAGTAATGTACATGTAACTAGTAGTAGCATTCATCATGTTCATGTTTTACTGATTGAATCCTGACAGGGGTAAGGGAGGTGAATAAACACCAAATTGCATTCACAATGTTCACACAATGTAATACTTATATTTTCATATTAAAGATTTAATGCAGTAGCACATATACAAAACAATGTAGATTACAACCTGCAAGGGAAAATAGTTCTAACAATTATCACAAACAGAAAATTCAAAAGCAATTGTAGCGACATTCATATGGCACCACAAAAGACACTGTTTGAACAGAGTCAAACCTCAAACCAACTCGTTCTTTATGGTACGGTACCTACTGACAATACCTGCCAGTCAGTTTTATATTTAGTCCAATAAAGCAGACGATAGCAAATATCACCGGACTCTGGACTGAACTTTGTAAAATAGAAAACATTATGTCGATAACTGCATGAATATTTTGAGAAGATACAATACAAAATCCTGCAAATAAGGAGGCAAGTCATTCTCTATGGAATTCTTCTGGAATACATGCCTATGGCAGTGAGTATTATAAAGGAGTAGGTATCCAAACAAGAGTAAATCAAAATCACATTCTGATTGTTGTAGGCACTGGAAAGAGAAGACAAGGCCTTAAGCAGGATTTTGTAGGCATGGCAGGCCCAGAATGCATTGGACCATAAGGTCGCAAAATATCTGATATGCTTGAATTTTCATCAGCATCACAGCACAGGATACAATAATAATGAATTTTGAATTGATACTTAATCAAGAGCCTTCATGATTACAATGTCCAAATATTGATGCTGTACTAGAATTATTGAAGTCTTTGAACTGGTTGGAAGGAAAGATTGTCGATTGCGGAGTCACCAATCTCGACATGGCAGCATGGCAGAATGAACGCACTGGCATGGCAGTATCAAGTCAGTATGCAAATAAATACTGTACACAGTTAACAATTGATTTAAAAGCTGGTCGAACGTGAATGAGAGAAATACATTCTCTAACCAGATTTGAAAAGCAATATCGCAACTTGGCCAAGATAGAAGTATATGAAGTGCTTGGTCTCATGTGTAACATAACTGCCGAAATTTCTTCCGACGATGCAATGCCAAGTAGGATTGTAACGTTTGTCGAACTCCTTCTTTATGTAGGCAGCAATGTCTTTCTCAATATTGAACTTCTCTAAGGCTTGCGTAGCACAGTCAACGGCCTCCTGCTGCATGTCTTCAGACATATCAGCATTCTTAATGACAGCTTTTCGCTCAGACATGATGTTCTTTATCTTCTGACAACCTGAAATGAGAAACAAACGAAATAGAGGCCTACCTATTTTACTAGGGGTTATCCGAACTTTGGGAAGTCTACCGTCTTGTTCTCATTTTATTTTCATGGAAAACATGCAGAAATGTTCTTTCTACATGTTCTACCTTGTATTGTATGCCTCTGAAAATGAACTTTAGCACCCCAAAAGACCTAGATTCCCTGCCCAAGTGGCTGGGAGGCTGAGCCTATGTCAGATGTGGAGGCAATAGCCAGGGCCCAGGGGTAGCGAGCATAAAGGGGTCGTAACCCTACGTCAGGCCTAAGCTAGGCGTAGTGCTGGTCGATGCCCTCTCTTCAACCAGCACACTACGCCTGGTTAATAATAGGCCTGACGTAGTAGGGTTACGACCCCTTTATGCTCGCAACCTACCCCAGGTCACAGGAGGTTGGCTCAACCAAGGATGGCCCCTACGGTATATAAATAGGACAAGGACATCACGTTTTTTTCGACCTCTCACTTCAAGCCCAGATTTTCACAAAAAAATATCAATATTTTCACAAAAACCTACCTTCACCGTAGTCTCCACATTGTATACTGTACATATCCACAGTAAATAATCCCAAAAAGTTCCTTTGAATAATTAAAACAGGCCATTAATTAACATCACGTCGGTTTGGGACACTGGTTGGCAATCGCCATGTTGAAATTCCAAAGCCAATCAGAATCCGTCTTGGGCATATCGCCTTTGGAATTTCAACATGGCGATTGCCAACCAGTGTCCCAAACCGCAACCAGTGTCCCAAACCAACGTGATGTTAATTAATGGCCTGTTTTAATTAATCAATCAAAGGAACTTTTTGGGATTATTTACTGTGGATATGTACAGTATACAATGTGGAGACTACGGTGAAGGTAGGTTTTTGTGAAAATATTGATATTTTTTGTGAAAATCTGGGCTTGAAGTGAGAGGTCGAAAAAAACGTGATGTCCTTGTCCTATTTATATACCGTAGGGGCCATCCTCGGTTGAGCCAACCTCCTGTGCCCCAGGTGGCCTAGAAGTTGTGCCAATCGACAATATAGGGGGCGCAATAGGCCTAGGCCTATGTGCATTTTCTCCCCCTATACATTGGGAGAGTTTTTTCTGAGTTTTTCTCCATCCATGTTGGGAGATTTCTCTCAAACGGAGAATTTCTCCACAATGCACACACAGTACAGTTCCCTCCCCTAGCCAGTAGCTGCCTACCCTATTAACACTAAACAGGCTCACCCTCGCCATGTCAGCTGGGCCAACTCTAACAGTAACACGTTAACCAGTTAGTTAACATGATGGTTAACGTCATCCATGTCGTCATGACTCATGACCATGCCCACACTGGCATGACTGGCCCAGGCTAATATTAAATGAATGACGTCACATAGACCTAGCTACACGTGTTTTGATGAAATTTCCCGCCATTAGCGCGCCACCTAGTCGCAAACCATGCAAACTGATTCACCGCCAAGTCGCTCATGACGCAGGCGCAGTGGATAAGACGCGTCATGGACCAAAAATGACGTCACATGCTCGTAGCCAAGGAATGCACAAGAGACGAAAAATAGGCAGGGCTGCCTACACTCAGAGCGTGCAACCAAATCGAATGGACTTGCCTGCCTCTTCTTTATTGCAAAGGCCTAGGTATATATGATAAAAGACACTGAAATCGGCGCAGACTCACCGGCTTCTGATTAACGAGAGGGAATGACACGCGAAGGTTCTGCTTAGAGATCGTCGTACGACCACCCGGTGTAATTTGGTTGAGCTTGAGAGGAGATTCTGTGATTTGATATTTCGGTCGTGATGATCGCGATAGCTTCCATGGCAAGTGATTTGATTGGCTGGAATCGCGTGAGACTCTATAGGAGCATTGCTACAGTACAATATATCTACCCAGAGTTAATAGCGTTCGGCAGGTTCCGTGAAATTTACGGAAATACACGATTTAGGATTCGGACAAATTCCCGAATAGCTCCGGAAGTAACCGATCTCTCTGAAGTGAAATACAAAGGCGTCTATTCCTTCATGTCAAATCTATCATCCTTATTTTGTCCCTCAAGGATCACACAGCACTTTCAAATCCAATGGTCTAAGTTACTGATAACTACAGTAGCCATAACTACAGTAGCCGAATCCCTAAGATCTACTTAAACATCGTAGTATGGCTTTTAACAGTCGAGGTGATGGAAAAATCTATGTTGGAAATTTGCCACCTGACATTCGAGAATGTGACATTGAAGATCTCTTCTGTAAATTTGGCAGAATAATTGACATTGATTTAAAGAATAAACGAGGACCCCCATTTGCTTTCGTAGAATTTGATGATCCAAGGTGAGCACTGTAGGCTAGGCCTATGTGGAAAATATTTTCAAAAGCATTGAATTGAAGTCCTGACATGCCTGTGCTGTGGCATTCTGCAAAGTGGAAAACATGATGGGCCTACACAGAGCGTCTCAAAAAAATGTTATTTGTTACCATTTTGATCGGTCTAAAAATTAAACTGCTGTTGATTTCTTTCAAATGAGATTCCTGTCCTGATTATAATAGAAGAAACGTGGGAGATTTTTCTCAAATTGGAAAGGTTTTATATCTTTTTTGTAACAGTCTCAGTCTGCAGAGTTCTTGTGACTTAGCGCTGTTTTACGATTCAGTATGTGTCTGCAAATGGACATTTTCACTGTGTCTGTGAACTGCTGCAATGTTCTTTTCTGTTCTGAGAGAGCATATATTATCTTAGCTAGGCCTAGGCCTGTTCATCCAAGCAGATATCTAGTGCCTCTACCTCTTCTTTTAACTTTCCTTTCTAGTCCTTCCTTTTTAACACATTTTTACTATCTCATTAATTTTTATTACTCTTTTGTCAATTATGTGCCCCGTATTTCTTTATATTTTATCCACTTTGTCTTTCAATCTGTTATTCTTAACCTTTGTTTGATATCGGTTCAAGAGCTTCAGAGCTCATGTTTTTGTATATTATCCAGGGTTCGCACGCCTCCTGGAAAACCTGGAATGTCATGGAATTTCGAGTTAACAAAATCCAGGCCTGGAAATAAGATAAACTTTATTTTCATTGGTATGATAATTTATCATACCAATGAAAATAAAGTTTATCTTATCTTATCTTAGCCTATTGTATTTTCAGGGATGCTTCAGATGCTATAGAAAAAAGAGATGGCTATCCTTATGATGGCTACAAGCTGAGGGTTGAGTATCCGCGGGGGACACTAGGCACGAGGGGACGAGGAAGAGGTGGAAGAGGGAGTGGTCCATCCAGGAGAACAGAGTATAGGGTCTTTGTCAAAGGTATAAAACAGAAGCTGCTGAAGCATGCCAGATGCATGTTTTTGTGTGTTGCTTCCAGAAGTTTGATTAATAGAATGTTTTATAGTCACCTACATACATTTTTTATTTCTGGCCACATTTCAATATCAGTTTGTGGAGTTGATGATGTGTCCAGATGTCATTCACTGCATGAGTTTTCCCTCCTCTCATCTTGCTCTATGAGTGGATTTACGGTAGTATTTGTCTCTTGTCAGGTTTACCACCAACTGGGAGCTGGCAGGACCTGAAAGATCACATGAGGGAAGCTGGAGATGTAGCTTTTGCCGATGTCTACAAAGATGGAACTGGCATGGTGGAATTCCTGAGGAAACAAGATATGAAATATGCAGTGAAAAAGTTGGACGGAACTAAGTTTAGATCTCATGAGGTTAGTGGTTGTTATTGGATATTCTTTCAAACTTGAAGTCAAATTATCCTCACAGCGACTACTTCTAGTTCTATCGGTACTATATTCCTACCACTGCTGCTGTGTGAAGCCCAGCATTGAGCTACAGAAAACATTGCTGGACACCACAAGTCAGTAAAAAATGGGAAGCACATCAATCAAGAATTTGGTGGCCATGATTGTTCATCAGTGGGGATTGATGCATTTTTCTGTAGTGTGTCACTGGAAGGTAGGAAGGTATGGTATGAATTCTGAAACGCAATGGATGTGAGATATGTGCTCAAAAGTCAAGTATGTATGATAGTTCTTGTTGTTGCTTGGCATTTTTTAGGGGGACTCAGAGGTAAGTCCAAGTCGGTGTGGAATCAGACATAGTCTGTCGCTGCAAAATTATGGTTATGCCTGAATTATGGTTTTGGTGCCCAATTTTTGATGGAATGATGGTGAGGTGAATTGGTGGAGCATGCTAGAGATTAAAATGAATAATGATCACAGTGTTGATCAAACCAAATAACCTGCACATCACTCATTGCTGTGATGAAGGTACAAAAATTTAAAATGGCACAGAAGATTTCTGATTTTGTTTTGGAGTGTGTCAATCAGGTTTGATCTCACAGAGTTGGGTATTGTGGAGTGCATTGCACTTTCTTTGTATGTAATCAACTACATTGTATTGCTGGGCTATCATAATTCTATCCCTTCCAAATGGCAGGACCGGTTTGAATTTTTAAGCCTTGCTGGATTTTTTGTCCAAAGCATTTTTTACCTGTGCTCACTAAATTTGTAATTGAGTTTGCTCCCATGCCACAGATGGATATTTCCCTGGTAAGAGATGCAGTGCTTTGTTTCAATTTCAGAAATGTGTAAAGCATGATTTTTTGTGTCCTTGTATGTTGTTATCGAGTATAGCAGGTCAGTGATGATAAATCAGAATGTTGCCTGATTTCTTGTTGCCAGTAAAACTGCTGATGAAATAGCAGATGATCCAAAAAGGTAGACCCTGCCTGAAGTGAAGAAACTACTAGTCTCTCTGTCATGTCTATCATGTCTATGGGTGGGTTTTTTATCTTCTTCAGGCTCACTTTTCTTGCTTTGGTTGTTGGACACATGATATTTCGCAACAAAAAATGGCCATTTCCCCAGCTGGAATACAGATGCTCTGTTTGAATACCGTATATCCCAGGCCTTGAGTCTTTAGACTAAAGTCTAGTAGAACTTATCTCTCCCACCAGATGCCTGCCAGCTTTTCTGTACTGTTCATTTGTAAAAGGTTTAGAATGATCCAAAAGCTCTGATTTGTCATTTCTTCCTGCTAATTTTAAAACCATTTCAAATTCTGTTGATGTACAAGCATAGTTGACTTTTCTCAGTCAAAGACACCAAATTTATGAGGGGTGTATTGTAAAAGGAATTGAAGTTACATGTAGTTGTTAAAACAAGTGATTTTATGTAATCTTTCCCTTTGATGTCAGTACTACCCCTCCATGGTTCCCTTGAGAGGAGACCATACACTAAGCAGCCTCCATCCCAGCGCTTCCACGTGACAATTTGCACTAGATTTTATTCTTTTTGTCCAGAGTGGATTCAAGTTGAAAAAAATATTGAAAAAATCATTACTTTTAACCTTTGACCTTGTCCATTTCATTGTCTGATCCTGCTGCTACATACATCCCCAGAGTTTGAAATGCTGATAAGAATGAAATTTACTTCTGTCATGTTGTGTGATTATGCTGTCTGATTTATTTCCAGGGTGAAACATCTTACATCAGGGTAATGAAGGATCGTGGAGGAAGATCAAAGCGTTCTCGATCTCGGAGTAAAAGCTGGTCACCACGTAGAACAAGGGGTTCTCCTAGTTACTCTCCAATGAAGCGTTCATACTCACGTTCACGATCTAGCTCTAGCTCAAGTTCTAGTTCTAGGTCAAGATCAAGGTCAAGGTCACCCTATTGATCAGTTGCTATAAAGCGTTGTCAGCTTTGTTGTTAAACAAAGGAAAACTATGATGTATGAAGCATAGTTTTCATGCTTCGTTTTGCAATTTTGCTTTCAGCTACTGGTACTGATGATGGGAATATTATGGTAACGCCAGATTCTAGTACTAGTAGGTCTAAATTGGAAAAAAATCTATCCACCCATGAGTTGTATCATCTCCGGTGCTTTTCATGTTCACCAATCAAGATCTGAAGGTTACTAACAGGTGCTGATATTTCTTGTTCGTCAGATACTTGACTATGACATGAATATCAGACCCAGCTAATTGGGAGTCAAGGTACTTCCTGTTTCTGATTTACTCAGATGTCTGTAGTTGGAGCCCTAACATCACAAAATCCACTGACAGTGGAATATGTGCATTGCTTCAACTTTTCTCTAATGTCTAGTCATAGTTATTGCAATCATGTTCATCATCTACATGATTGTATTTTTTGTGATATCATACCTAGTGACACTTGCCTTTGCAATATTTGGCCTAGTGCATTTACACAGTCATGTCATTAAGTAACGGAAGTAGAGAAGCAATGTAATGTTCGTCTCAAACACAACATCGAGCTAGTCACACGAATGAGATTTTCTACCACAGTGATCGTTTAATTGGGGTAAAAATATAAACATTCCTAGTGCTACATATCAGTTATTGATGCACATGATAAATATATTTACTAATTTTTTTCTGTTTTCATCATTACTCATGATATAATCAAATTTTCCAATTTCCAATTTTTACTTTTTTAACGGCTGACTTTTGGCATTGGACTTGGAGTAGGATTTTCATTCAAGGTAAATATCACTAGTCATATGTTAGTGAAAACCCGTAACAATCCATTCCTCCTTCGAATATTTCACCACAACCTATCTTTTTGGTCGGTGTACCATTATTCATTGATACTTTCGATGCATTCCAGCCTGTCAAGTTCCTCATTCTGATTGTCAGCTCTTGCTGTCTTGTAGGCTAGTTACTTATCATCCAGTTTGGATATAGCAAAACGCTTCTACATGATGTAGTGAAATGCATCTTTGAATTTTCCTGGAAAATAATTTCTTAGTGCTGTGTATCAGCTGTGTAGACAATCCACTGAAGGCTGGGAGTGGAAGCAGGTTGTCTCCTGTCCTGTTTAAATAAGGAAAACTACAAAAAGTACAGCTGTAGGACTCAACCATTTTTCCATTCAGTGAACGACGACCGGCTAGATTAAAACAGCACCAGTATAAATTCTACTTTATAAATATTAACCAGAGTAATATCCATAAATTATTACATGTGCATACTGTGAAATCGTGTTTCTTCTGCACATCTTACGATTTGTTGTGTGTTCTGCAAAACTTGAATGATGTGTAGTGGTTCAAGAGGACCTAGATTCTGCAAATACCAACATTTCAGTGTCTGATTTCCTTAATGATGTTTTGCTGTCTCAAAATCGAATGATTCCTGAAGTACTGACATCTTTGTTGGTGTGTCATTTTCATGGCAATCCAGTGCATCTGAAGGAAATCAGAATTCAGCCACTGCCACTGATATTTTGGGAATTTCTCGATGGTTGTTTTCATGTATGCCAGAAGAGTGATTTGACAGTATATTTCTATGTGTTTTTGTTGTGATCATGTCTGTGAATTATGTAGAATCTCTTATACAATAATGTATATTTAAAAGAAGATTGTTGCCCAGGATAGTAATGTTTAGCGTTGGGATATGTTTTATGAGCCTATGATATGATTTTTGTTTGCTATTGCCCAGCTGAAATTGATTGTGACCCTTTTAGATATTTATGAATACTCTACACCAGTTCTTTACATGATATGTAGTTGTTGTTTTATTT
Organism: Notospermus geniculatus; assembly: GCA_002633025.1. Taxonomy (NCBI): domain Eukaryota; kingdom Metazoa; phylum Nemertea; class Pilidiophora; order Heteronemertea; family Lineidae; genus Notospermus; species Notospermus geniculatus. The sequence continues at coordinate 459,159 of NMRB01000245.1, read as the reverse complement.
TGTTGATAATATTATTGTCATATTTATTTATTAGAATGTACAGATCTACCTGTCAAAAATTGTCCTTGATCTCATGCTTACTGTTTTACTCATTTGACTATATCAGCCACGCCATGCTAATCTACAGAAAAAAATTGAAATTGTATTATAGAATAATTCAAATCGTGTGTGGTCAGACCACAAATAGAAAAGATGTCAAAACCAGTATGTCTACACTGAATTTTGTCTATTGCTGAGATGATAGGTGTGTTATATCTTCGATGGTAAATGGTATTACCTGTCTTCTTTGTCACAACTCTTTTCTTGTTATATCTGTTTGTATCGATGTAAGCAAGGCCAAACTTGATTTAGTACTCATTAATGTATACATTGAATGACGCAATATTTTTTTCATTGCTACTCAGTTTATCAGAACACTTAGATGGCCATACCTGAACAAATTCTTAGCCATGAACATGTGTGGCTTTCTTTAAAAAAATGTAGCCATGGCAGCTTTAATAATGTCAGCATCATGTGTGGTTATGCACTTGGTGAGAAATATTAGGATTCATTCACATGAAAAAAGGAGATTGCGTCCTTCAATAGTGGTAGAAAAATTTCATGGTATTTATTCATATTTTCCATGACTTATGTAGAATAAGAGATTCTTTTGTGTTTTCCTAGATCTAAATGTGTTTTCGTCAAAGGACGGCAATAGGCTAGGAGACGGATTTAGGATTTTTACCATGGATTTCGCTGAGGACGATGATAATGGGTATGATGACTTTCTGCTTTCTGCAATTCTTTTGCAGGTGGAATAGAAAATACTCAAATATGAGACTGACTGGCCTAACCTCAATACTCCAGGATTCTCCCCCTGGAATATTTACCCATCTGTTGATAAGTTGCGCAGGATTGAGCTAGTCAAGAAAAAGTATGGGTGTAGGAGGTGAAATTGGGTTGATAGATATTCTACTGCCATATGTGAAAGAATTGGGGTGGCCTGAGCTGGCGCTGTGCAATATTTTCATGGTTAACACTGCCAAGAAATTTTAACATGCATAATACATTACATCCATACTTACAGTATATTTTGGCGGAGTCAGTCATATGAGTAGAAAAATGACTCCGAATAGGGGCAAGGCAATGGAATACATTCAGGGAAGGTTGTGTGGTCTAGGGCAGAGTCGTTCTCACTGACCACTCACCATCCACCTACTATGTGTACATGTACTTACTGAATGTTGTTATGACATTTTTATGTGTTTGTATTACTGTGTATCAGTAAGATTTCTGACCCCTGATCAAATATTTCCATGTGGTCAACTCTAATATTATTTCTTATTTTATCGCTCCAAGGGTTAGGATTTGGAATGCTCGGCAATCATGGCATGGGTCATGCGTAGGATTAGCACTCCTGGATTTTGGAGGCAGTTCTACATTAGCTAGGACTGCCAGGCTTTGGAATCCAAGGCTACGTCTAAAGACCCATTTTAATGGCCTCTTTAGAAGGTTTATGACTTGCATGGCCGTCATTTAATGGGAGCCTCGGCAATTATGGTAATTTGGAACCTCGTCAAAGGACAGGACGTAGGAATCGCGGACACTCGCCCTGGATTCCGTAAGTTTGGCAAAAAGTGAAGTATCAGTATGTCCACTGTTAAGTTTTTAAAGATTCATGCTATAGTGAGCAATATGGCGGAGGGGTCCTCCTGGTGGTTGATGGTAATGGGATTTTAATTGAGGTTTGGGCTGCTTTGAACAGTTGGGTGAATTTCCTTTGAATTAAGTGATAGGTGTAGCTGTATGTTGTTTCATTCAACTTGCCTTGACAGCTGCGTGCATGATCTATGTGCTTTGAAAGGCAATCTTGTGGAGATACGGTGTTTCCCACATGTCCACAACATGTTTTTGACAAGCCAAGTACCGGTATATGTGCTGGGTTTCCAAGCAGAAGCTTGATGACAACAGTGCCAAAGTTAAATCACCAAATCGTCAACAAATATTTATAAGTCAATGGTAACATTTTACCATGTCAACTTGAAGATGGTCACTGGATTGTTCACATGAGCGACATGTGTGGCATTTCTATTAGATTATAAGTGAGACGAAATCAGTTGCCAGAAAACATAGTTAAGTCAGTTGATAATTTTGATATCTTGCTTTTTGCTCCTTTTGCACGACCACAGCTAAGGCTTTGCACAACCTCCTCATAAAAACTCAAATTTGGTGTTATATATGTTGTCTATCACCCTTTGTGTCCTGAAATTAATTGTTACTTTTCAGCTTCAGTGGAATTATTATTTGTGATCAAAACTGGGTATTTTCAATAGTGCCCCCTCACTCACTCAATGAACTGGACCCAATATCCAAATTTAGTCAATCTCGTATAACCAAAAATAGATAAGAGAGGACCCAGTAGTCAACATTCCACTGACCAGGCTTATGGCTCATGCATTCCAATCAAGGTGTAGTTTCGTAGTGTAGGGGTTTGGAAATAGGTAATCATAATTTCATGCTTTTAATCCCCCTGCTTCGAATGTAATGCCAGTTTGAGTTCGTTGAATCCTAGTATTCATGTGTACGAATTCATTGTGATTGGGTAGTGGGTGCTGGATTATTAGGTGGTAGCAGGTACTGGTACGAGACTTTGGAAATTCACAGCCAAGAGGCCAGACCAAGTTCACTACAGTTTGAATGATCATCGATTTCACTCTGTTCCATTGGGATGTTTTGGATCATCATGGTCACAACCTAATAATAGCATTGTTACCTGTCACACTCAAAATCAGTCAGAATGCGCACAGAAGACCCAACATGCCAAAGGTGACACCAATGGTTTGTTGATTTCAGGATTGTCTGCCTATTGTGAAATTTGCCTTTGTCCATTTCTGTGATTGTTCTCTGGCATCATCTTGGGTCTGCTTTCCACTGCATTCTGACTCATTTTGCTCTCACGGGTCACATATCAAAGAAAATATGATTTCTTTGATATGCTACAGTTAACCATGATTTCATTTTTAGAGGGACACAGTCTGACAGTGTTTTGGACAATTCTTGATATAGATTTTCAGCTGGATCATTCTCCCTGTGATAACACAGGTTTGTGCCATTTATGTTTTAGATACGGTCTGCCTAATGATATTCACGTTTTTTGTGTAATTTGTCTGCTGTAGGTATTCCAGTCATCATTTTTGGTGTAATAAAAAATCCAAGATATAAATAATTGTAGTCATGTTTTGGAGTTGTTCTTAAACCGCCAGTGATCCCAAATTACTGCTCCAGGTAGGCCTAGCCTAAAGTAATGTAATGTGTGGAATTTTTCCCAGGACCAAATTAGTCAAAACATTGTTGGCCTTATACATTAAGAGGCACCCTGGACAATCATGCATTCGCCATGTTCGCGTCGGGCATTGTTCCTTTGGTAGGGTCTTTTACTTGGGTACAGACCTGCCAACTGGGTGATTTTGATACCTTCCTGAGCAGACGATAAGTCAGCAAATGCGGCTGGAAAACGCACTTTGTGAAATATGGGAAATCTTTTTTGAAGAGCTTCGCTTTTCTTGCTTTTGGGGAAATGCGTGAGATTACACACACGTCACAGCTTGCGGGAGAACAGTTGTGCGCGCTGAGCAGGTCTGTGGGTAGGGTCTTTTAGTTGTCCTTCCTTGCAAAGGTACTATACGAGCATTCTGCTCCATGCGATGGATGTGAAGAGTCAGGGGTGATTAGGCCAATAGCAGCTTCTCTCATACATTTCATATGCAGGACCAATAATCTTGGAAAAGAGTGTAGTTTTTAGTAGCGCCCCCCGTGAATTATTTTTAGAACTAATAATTTGCAAGACTGATTCGCTACCCTCGTGTAGACCGTCCGAGTGCAAGCGGAGCGGCTCGAGTACAGGGGACCAGTCTAGTAATTTGCCAAAGTCGGCCATATTGAAAATTCTGGAAATCTCTGTGACTGTGGTGTTGAACCGCTGACCGATTCCGATTTTCTGCTTGACTTTGACATTCGTGTTGTAAATGTACACCACAGATTTAAGAAATGAACCGTATAGATGTCAGTCATCAAGGTGGCCTTGACTTCGGAATGTGGGTTGTGATTGGTTTCGGTCATAGAAGCAAGCAAACTGTGCATTTTCAGCAGATTCAGTGCAGTGCCACTGCCAACTCACCTCATGACCTGCTCACTCGACTCGTCACTGCACTGCCGCGCCCTTTTGAAGGCCGCAACAACAATCGCAATGCTCAGTCTGCTGGGTGGGCATATGACCTCTACCGAACCTGTCATGCCTGTGGCAAGTCCTGAACTACGCTCTACCTGCCGACCCTAGTGCACGACTGTTCAAAGACGCATTCTCGAGTGCTCATTAGAATTGATACATTTTGCTACATTCACGATCATTTGCATATCGACGTGATCTGGGTCACGGCGTCGCGGCTGTGAGAAAACACTGATCGGAATGTTTGACGCCGGGCCCGGCATAAAACGCAGTGATATTAGACAAAATGATGCACTAATACATACATTTACTAGCATTTGGTATGATTTCGCACAAGATTGTAATCACTAACCTCATCCACGGCAAAACAGAAGGTGAATTTGAGAGGATTCTGTCATCGATCTGGCCGTACGAACCATTCCACATTTCATGTGCCGCCATATTTGCTTTCGCTAATTTATGCAAACAGTGCAATTTGCGACTTCAGTGTAAAGTTTTCGACACTTCATCAACGTTTTTCAAAGTATATTAAATGACTTAGGTCGATTATTTACTTTGATCGCCCACCCTACGATTTGATTTTGTCAATAAAACGTACGTGATGTGGTTAAATTGGAGTATTTTGGTCGCCACGGCACACTAATTTTGGCGGGAAATGAACACCCCACTTTCCGACCTTCTGACGCTGAAACCACCGCCGTTCAGGGAAAATTCTCTTCGTAGGGTGGAAGGTGCGATCATAATGAATCATCTCAACCCCTGATTGGCTCAGAATCTGCATAAATAAATTAGTAATCGACCCACTCATGTCAACAAGACATCGTAGCTCGATGATTGGTCAGCTGGCTACTTTCACGTGAACAGATGCGTGATCACGCCGAACTGGCAAATGTACGTTGCGCCGTTCGAAGCGCCGTAAGATGGCGTGTCATATTGACCCGGTTTTCATGAATACCATGAAATGCATTACTTGGAACAGTCGTGTGTTTCTGCTGTCGATTGCTTGTCAGTGAAGTTACTGGGATGCAATGTACATTGTATGGGCTTGTAATATGAGAACTGAGATTCCTACCCATGTTCTGGTAGCATAGACTATTTGCTGAAGGTGCCACTCTCCAATGAAAGAGTTTTCTCCCACAGGTTGGCTCTCTATTGGCAACTCAGGCGTAGACACCTGGGCAGTCCTGCGGAAACCAACTATGGTGACTTACCCGTGAGAGCCAAGTTGCTTGAGAAAACTTGCATATGTGGAGCAGTACCTGAAAGATGAGACCCTGTCCAGGGCGCACATTAGCAATGACTTTAGCCGAACATCAGGGCTTTAGATAGTGTGCGTATTGGCGTATTTTACGCCTAAACAAGGCGAAATTACGCTCACCATCCTTATAACCAACGTAGAAAACGCCTAGGTAAAAAAACTGGAAGTGGCTATTTTTACGACGATCCTTATTTTTACGACGATGCTTTTGTGGGAGTTTTTATGGATTTAGGATTAGGGTTTAGGGTGTGTGAGGGTTAGGATTAGGGGCAGGGGCAGGGGTAGGGTTAGGGGTCATCCATTTATGACGTACGCACAATTTCCCGAATTTTCGGACCCCCCACCCCCTTGTCTGTACGCACTTGTACGCAATTGGGACCCGCCTGTGCGTACATACGCACGGATGGATCACCCGAGATCGTCAGAGCCCACTCACGCATGCACCATGCCTGTGGTAGCACCCTATAAACATGATAAAATGGCCTTGATCGGGGTCAGCGCGCTGCGTCACCATGGTCACCTGGGGCTTGGCGGCGGGAACAACACCTGCTGGGATGGGTTGGGCGGGTTTCATTTGGAATACTGTGAATGTGTACATAAAAGGAAGTGAACTCGCTCTTTGAAACTTAGGTAAAAAATTATTGTTTCTTGCTCCCCCTGGCGAAGTTTTCACGATAGAAGTCAAATTGGGCCAAGTTTTCAGTGGAGTGATGGTTCCACCAGCATCACGATCGTCGATTGTCATGTGACTGACCATGGTCATAGACACTTGATGGAACTGGAAGAAGTTCATAATGGGACAGGCAACACACGTCGCATTCACGACCAGCCAAATCAAGGTTGTTATTGAATTGATGAAATGCAGTGAGGTAACTACCTCTTGACCATTAATCAATGCAGCCATGCCATGCCAGGGTACGGGTCTTGACTTCCAAATGTATCACAATGATAATTGGGACCTTCAACCCGAAGGCTGAGGAAGATCTATGAGTGTAAATGCCAGACATATCCATTGTAATTTTATGATGAATCGATAACTCATCTTCTGTTTCTGTTTTCTTTTTCTCTTGCAGTGTAGGTGATTGTCTCAGTCAGCGTTCTCCAATGGCAGTTGAGAAGTTCAGAAAAGCAGTTCCAGCTTATTCCATCAGTATAAACAGCCCAAAACGACTGCTCAAGTCAAAAGTGCAGTGTGAATGTGAGCAAGGACATGTTCCTTTTGCTCTGGCGTTCGACTACCTTGTAATAGAACATTGTGAAATCTGTTGTTGGACTGATGGTGGGCCATTGGACCTTCTCTGTGTAATAAGAGACTTCAGATGTTAGGATGATGTACTGTGATTGTGTACAGAGTTGGATGCATTCCTTTTCTAATTGTTGCTGATTAACTTGTTTGGTATGATAAGGTAACACGAAGGCTTTATGTATGAAACGCAGTTGTTGACATGCATTGTGGAAACAATGGGTCGTATTCATAAAGCAGTTCCATCATTAGAACCGTCTTAGGCCGGTTCCAAGTATGGTCAACCACTGTAGTTGGAACTGGCCTAAGACGGTTCTAATGATAGTACCGCTTTATGAATACGACCCAATGAGACTTGTGACGTTGTGTGTCACTTGAGATGAGTAAAAATGTGCCAGGAAACATCACATGAATGATCTCTTGCCACACGCCTGCCGCTTGATGTGTTAGTAATTGGTTCGTCTAACTCTTGAAGGATTTGTTAACCTTTTGTGCTTTCATTTGAAGAATTACACTACTTGAATAATTGTATGTTAACTGTGCTGTTACATTTACCTCTTGTTTCATTGTTTTCTTAGAAGTCGGCATGGTACATCTTAATGGAATGATCAAGGCACTTGGTTATTGGAACAGTACTTTTCATCCAGGAATTTGGACTGGAGCTGGAAAAGCCCTTGACTAAGTAATATTATACTGGATGATTACATTGTAGGATCCAGGAGAATGAAAAATATATGGATGTTTGGTACGTTTAATCATAAAAGTAGTTCAGTCATTGAGAAATGACTGAATGTTTATGCCTGGGTGAAACTACCTGCTATCAGTTTACTTAAGAGGTTCTTTCATCTCATGAAGCTATGGAAGGTTTAGCAATGCTGTTCATCAGCAATGTTTACAACTAGGAGTGATTTTATCACCACCAAAAATTCACCTAATCATGTTCTTTTACAGCAAACATTAACACGGAAGTCCCCTTGTACCAATTTAGTATAAAGTGTAAAATTGCAATCGGTGTTCTTCATGGTGTGTGTTACTTCTGGGAAGACTTGTTAATATCATCTTGTAAAAGATGAAAAGAAGGATAGCTGTCTTGTCTTTTTAAGTGGCTTGAATGTGCCACTTCATTATTTTGTTTGTGAATAAATTATAGGATGAGGAATAATATGCTTGCCTGTGCTAATTTATTAATTCACTTTTCATTTTCTATTTATTACTCAGGGTTGTATTTTGGAGTGGAGTTTTGGATAGGATTTACAACAGTCTTTATAGTCATAAAATGTCTGGATTTTGGATTGGGATGGTTGCAGTCTTTGGATCAGATCTGGATTGGGATCTTGTTAGGATTGTCGGAATTAAAAATCAGGGGATAGGATCAAAATGGAAAAGGAAAAAAACGTCTTGGAGCTGGCTCCATATCCCGGATTAAATCTAGATATCCTGGCTTTAATCTGGAGGATGAGGACCAAGGATCCCACTGCAGAAAAGGTTTCTCCAAATCGGAGCAGGAAAAGTAAATGGAGCATGGGGAAAAGCAAAATTATGGAGCATGGTTTTGGATAAATTCCTGGTTTCTGAAAGATTTAAATAGTATAGCCTTTTGGGGAAACTTTGGGGTCATCAAGGAAAATGGGTCAGATTAATATGATTGAAATTCTTTTATCCCAGCTTAAATCCAGATGCATCTGAGCTGTGGTCAAGTTCATCGACTTCATATTTCATCTTATTGTTGTACGTAATAATATGCTTAAGACGTATTAAAATTAAAGGGATACCATAACTTGATGGGGCTGTTCTATAGTTCTGTTAGTATTGGACTTCTGCTCTGGGTAATTGAGATACCTGGTAAGGAACATGGGATTCTTGCACCAAGTTATAGTTGTTTGCTTGAATTGTCTTGGGAGATGGATATGAAATAATTCTGGGATATTCTATCAAATTGTTGGGTCATTTTTCGATAAATTTGGAATCTGGATGCAGTACCCTTAGGCAAATCTTGGATCTGGATGGCATCAGAATGGGATGGTTATCAAGCCAAAAAGTATCCCTTGGGATAAATTCAGTTTCCTCTCCATACTCTTTGGAAATGGTATCCTCACAAATTTATCATTTGGACGATCCTTGAGTTTATGAAATACATGCTTGTCAGGATTGGGGATGGCAAACGATTCCACCAGGGATATGCCTGGTGGCATTTATTCCCTGAATCATGACAAAAATGCTCAGACAGGATTCTTTGGAATCGGTCGAGGTCAAGGAATCATTGAGGATCAACCAATGAATAAGCTTATTTTGGATAAAACTGGATTCATTTGGGAGAGGACCTTGGGATACTCTTGGTCGTTTAGGATAACAAGGAATTGTCTTAGGAAAATTCATTGAGAAATCACTCCATTGGACATGTTCTATAGTCTCTTTATACAAACATTGGATTACTGTAATAGATTAATTTTGGATTAGGATCATAGGGATGGATGGAAAGATACATTTACAGTAGAGCTGGATGCGGATGGTTTGGATGCCTGGCTCAAAGTTAAGGTATGATTTTCATATTTTTAGGTCACCAGGACATTTTTCAGAACAGACCATGCAATCATCACATTCATCAGGTTCTAAGTATGGTTAGAGCACAGTTCGTTCCCAGACATTTTGTCCCTAGACAATTCATCCCAAACGACAACAATTTGTCCCCTACATGTACATGTAGGACAATTCGTCCCTCAAGCCTCTCACATGTGCGACAGTTGGCCTTGCGATAGACAATTGCAGGTGTACTGTCGCAAATCTACGCAATCTATCGCAGACCTTGTGATAATATCGCAGGCGGTCGCGTATAATCGTGAAATTTTGGAAATCTTCAAAAAATTAAACCCTGTCGCATACTTAACGCGAAGCAACCGCAGATTTGTCACAAAATATCGCACGTCGCAAAATATTGTTTATAACCCCAAATTAAAGGTCTCGACTGACGATGCTGTCACAGGCAGAAAACCCGTAAAGTTTGGCCAGGGTTTAAAAATTAGAAAATTGTTGCAGCTATTATTGCAGATTGTCGCAAAAAACAACAAGTGAACGCCAAAAAACGCTGATTATCGTCAAGTTTACGACAATTCTGCGATAATTCCTGCGATTGTTTGCGTTAACGTAAAAAATACCATCACAGGGTACATCTTTTTGGTTTCAATCCATCCAGAATGGATTTAGGAAAAAGTGAAAAGTGGAAGATCTTGATTAAAAAATTAGCTTTGTAATCAAAGAGAAGTAAAAGCTAAGATATTAATGGGTCATATGAATAAAGCTAGTAAATGCTTTTACTTGAATTTGCAATACAAATGCACTAGGCAATGCTGTACCAATCTGAAGTAAAAGCATTTTGCTTCTTTATTCATATGACCCAATGTCTTCGCTTCATAATTCATCTCAAATCTGTATGTTTCTGACATGTCTAGCTGCAATGCCAACAAATATGGCAACATAAAAATTGAAATGCCAACTTGATTGCCAACATGAAATATCATGAGCAACTTCACACATGAAATCAATAGGTAAAGGCCCGTTTCCACAAGAGTGTTTTACGCCGCATTTTGACGCTTCGCCCATTGTTTGGAAGCAGAGCGGCGGAATATAACAAAAGATTTGACGCATCACGCAGCGTGAAACGCTCATGTGGAAACGGGCCATAAGTGTTGAATGTTTAGGTTTCTTGCCCAAGGAATTCAAATAAGATGACATTGAAACTGCCCTGCATAGACATTTCAGGGATGATGGAGAGATCTCTTGTATGTCATTATTGTCATATACATGTATTCACTTCTGCTTGTCTGTCAGACCCCAAGACTAAAAATAGTGCAGAGTCCCAGCTACAAAGAAAGTCCAAGCTGAGTGAAGCAACCTTTAAAATTCAATTCAGCGGAGGCAAATTGTCCTAAGGGACGAATTGTCCGGGGACGAGTTGTCCAGGGACGAATTGTCTGGGAATGAATTGTCCATGGGGACGAATTTTGTCCTAGAGCCTCTATGCAGGAAGCTTGTTTGTTTGGCTTCGCGGTGTATCTAGAACCAGTTGAATTGCTTGATTGTGCTGTCTTCCATAGTATTAGTTTAATACCCCTTTGAATAATACTATTCCAACCAAGCGATATTCAAAGTGTACGTTGCCTTGGTATTTAGTCCGAATGCTTCAAGAGCTGTTCATCCCTTGACTTCTCATCCATGTCATCTCCGAGGACTTCCTGCCTCTGGGACCTTTCATTCCAGGAAGACATATATTAATCATCAAGGACACGTTGTCCCTGCCATTCTGTCTGTTCCCCAAGGACCTTTAATCCCCATTAAAGGGGCACTGTTTTCCTTCTCTATCCCCTGGTTGGTAAAGTTAAGGGAGACCTCTATTGACAATGGCATTTACTATTGCTTATCAACCTTGCCCCATCAGAGTAACTCTGATTTCTAGGGTATTCACTTATGCATATACATTCTCCAACACTAGGGCGGAAGCGAAACTAAGGCATGGAGAACGCCCCATGGAGAATGATCATGCAGTCACCATCAGTGGCACCACCTGTTGACAAAAAGTGGTAGTATCATGGTCCTTTATTAAATCTGAAGTACATTCCACAACAGTACCTGTTCTACCACAATAATTTCTCTTTTTTGCATCAAAGCACACTTTGAATGGGTAAAAATGACATGTTCAGGCCCAGGCATCGCCAGGGGCAAAAAGTCCTTTGATGGGGAGGAAATGTGATTCCCCCCCAGAAGTCCGACATCCCACATATCCGACGTCCCACAAGTCCGACATCCCACAAGTCCGACATCTCACAAGTCCGACGTCCCATTCCTCGCTGCCAGGAAATAGGCGTACGTCAGTTGGTTTCATTGATTTTAGCAGTCGTGACAGCTGAAATCAAGGTCGGCGGGAATAAAAACAACTCCATTTATTTAATATTTGTTTTTTTCTTAGAAGACTTCATTTGAAGTTCGGCGGCAATAAAAGAAACTGATTTTCCCAATTTTATTTTTTTTTCGGAATAATGGCATTTCGCCACGTCGGCGGGCCCGTAAACCAAAGAATAAAAAAAGTGTGGCCTAACGTAAAAATACCATCACAGGGTACATCTTTTTGGTTTCAATCCATCCAGAATGGACTTAGGAAAAAGTGGAAGATCTTGATTAATAAATTAGCTTTGTAATCAAAGAGAAGTAAAAGTTAAGATAATGGGTCATATGAATAAAGCTAGTAAATGCTTTTACTTGAATTTGCAATACAAATGCACTAGGCAATGCTGTACAAATCTGAAGTAAAAGCATTTTGCTTCTTTATTCATATGACCCAATGTCTTCGCTTCATAATTCATCTCAAATCTGTACTTGTTTCTGACATGTCTAGCTGCAATGCCAACAAATATGGCAACATAAAAATTGAAATGCCAACTTGATTGCCAACATGAAATATCATGAGCAACTTCACACATGAAATCAATACATCGCCATCTGGAGCTGTTTTGAAGGAGGTCCTGACATCTCAATTCGATTCAAACCAGGACTTTTCGCCAATGAAAGGAAGATTTATCATAATCATAATCCATTGAAACCTGCAATAGGTAAAGGCCCGTTTCCACAAGAGTGTTTTACGCCGCGTTTTGACGCTTCGCCCATTGTTTGGAAGCAGAGCGGCGGAAAATAAAAGATTTGACGCATCACGCAGACGTGAAACGCTCATGTGGAAACGGGCCATAAGTGTTGAGTGTTTAGGTTTCTTGCCCAAGGAATTAAAATAAGATGACATTGAAACTGCCCTGCATCAGACATTTCAGGGATGATGGAGAGATCTCTTGATATGTCATTATTGTCATATATTCACTTCTGCTTGTCTGTCAGACCCCAAGACTAAAAATAGTGCAGAGTCCCAGCTACAAAGAAAGTCCAAGCTGAGTGAAGCAACCTTTAAAATTCAATTCAGCGGAGGCAAATTGTCCTAAGGGACGAATTGTCCGGGGACGAGTTGTCCAGGGACGAATTGTCTGGGGATGAATTGTCCATGGGGACGAATTTTGTCCTGGAGCCTATATGCAGGAAGCTTGTTTGTTTGGCTTCGCGGTGTATCTAGAACCAGTTGAATTGCTTGATTGTACTGTCTTGCATAGTACATGTATTAGTTTAATACCCCTTTGAATAATACTATTCCAATCAAGCGATATTCAAAGTGTATGTTGCCTTGGTATTTAGTCCGAATGCTTCAAGAGCTGTTCATCCCTTGACTTCTCATCCATGTCATCTCCGAGGACTTCCTGCCTCTGGGACCTTTCATTCCAGGAAGACATATAATCATCAAGGACACGTTGTCCCTGCCATTCTGTCTGTTCCCCAAGGACCTTTAATCCCCATTAAAGGGGCACTGTTTTCCTTCTCTATCCCCTGGTTGGTAAAGTTAAGGGAGACCTCTATTGACAATGGTGTTTACTATTGCTTATCAACCTTGCCCCATCAGAGTAACTCTGATTTCTAGGGTATTCACTTATGCATATACATTCTCCAACACTAGGGCGGAAGCGAAACTAAGGCATGGAGAACGCCCCATGGAGAATGATCATGCAGTCACCGTCAGTGGCACCACCTGTTGACAAAAAGTGGTAGTATCATGGTCCTTTATAAATCTGAAGTACATTCCACAACAGTACCTGTTCTACCACAATAATTTCTCTTTTTTGCATCAAAGCACACTTTAAATGGGTAAAAATGACGTGTTCAGGCCCAGGCATCGCCAGGGGCAAAAAGTCCTTGATGGGGAGGAAATGTCCTATCCTTGGGAACAGAATGTACAGAGATGAAAAGTTATTGGGGATGATAGTATGTTATGTCCTGGGACAAAATGTGTTTAGAGGTAAAGTCAGGAATGAAATGTCTAGTTTGGAGATGATAAATCCTAGAGCCTGTCCTACATGTTAGACCTAGGCCTACAGGTACTGTGAGAGGTTGACGCCAGGGTGTCAATGTTGAAGTTGTTGCCTCCAACTAGCTAAATCAATTTAAATGACCATCCCCAAAAATAGCAGTGTTGTGAAAAAAGACTATGGAGGTTCTATCGACTCAGAGTAGAGTGATATTTATATCAGACAAGACAATATGGTCATTTATATGGTCATTTATCTTGGTATAAGCTGTGGTCTGTTCGCATAATTAGGAACAGAGTATAGTAACGTGCTGTATGCGGTGCTGCCATCTCTCCACGATTAATGAAACTATAAAATACTCTCCATACTTTTCTGTCAATTTTTTCTTTTGTTTGTGTATGTTATCGTATTGAATCTCATATTCAATGCAATGGGCATTTATAAGCATTTCACCAATAACAAAAATAACAAAAATTGAAAATTCCTTCGTTGAAAATTCGATAATTAATCGACGTAATCGGCTTGGTCATTCAACATCGCCGGCCATAGATACCGGCAAGAAAGATGAATCCATTTACGTATGTTTCGTCAAATTTGACCCAGCCGTTGCGGAGCTATCGTTCATAAACCTCGTGCCATTCGGAAGTGGAATAATTCTGTGCAATAGAGTCCCAATTTGGGAACGAATTTTGAATCCCTGATCACTTCCAAAAAAGGTCACCAATTAATTAGCGTAATAGGCCTAAGCCGCATCGAAAAATAGGATTTCCATTGTGTGCCATGGAGTAACGTCACAAGCCGATCAGGGATTGTAAAGTTTTGGCCCAGTTTGGTCCGATTTGGTGTTCTTACGAACCGGTAAAAGTCTTGAATTGTTTGCCACACCTTTGACCTACAGTACAGCACAGTAAAGTTGAGGGTTCGGTTGGGTGTGTTTTGATGTATCTTGATCAATGGCATGATTTAGTAACGATCAGTCTATTTAGACATTGGTATCTCACCTCCTCCGTTGAAAGATTCAGCTTCATATTTTAATGCATCAGACATTGTTCTTGTTTGCAGGGATGCCAAAGATGCCCTTGAAGATCTGGACGGGCGCCCATATGACAAGTGCCGACTCAAAGTTGAATACCCTCGTGGGGGACGTGGTGGTTTTCGTGGTGGATTTGGAGGCCGTGGAGGTGGTGGTGGTGGTGGTGGACGTGGTAGAGGCCCTGGCCGCAGATCTCCAGAATATTGTGTCAAAGTTTCAGGTAAATAATCTAACATGTCTATATGATCTCAACCCACTATCATGGCTGTTGCTGTACATGAACATATGTACATGTATGTATACAGCAGAATTTGTTATCCATGCAAAAAATGTCCCAATTTGACCCCAACATCTTCAGTTTAATGAAGTTCTTGGTGTTCAAATGCCAATCTGCATCAAGACACCTGGCTATAAGGCTACTTTACATAATTAGTAACTAGTATACTTAATACTGGTGTACAATCAGACAGTTAAGTGCCCTGTCTTGTAGTTCACAAAAAACTTTCACATACCGGTATATGTTTTGAATTGTTATATTAGGTCTCCCACCAAGTGGTAGCTGGCAAGACTTGAAGGATCATATGCGTGAGGCTGGTGATGTCCTCTACACTGATGTCTATAAGGATGGCACTGGTTATGTGGAATTCGCACGGGCAGACCATGCAAGATACGCACTCAAAAATTTGAACGACAGTAAATTCAGATCACATGAGGTAAGGTGTCCTCTAAAATGTAGGGGCTGAAGGGTCGAGTTTGATGGCTGAATCAGAATGGCACTGTTTAAAATGTCTTTCCAGAAACGTGCTTTGACTCCAGAGAACATACTAAAATTCTTGTAACTCGTAGTTTACACTTCAGATGACCTATCATAATTTTCGTGATAAATGCTAAATTGTTGCACCTCCATGCCAACTTAATGTGTGTGGAAGAATAATAACAACTCGCAACACTTAATACCAACTCACATTCACAACACAGGTTTGTATTTCAGGGTGAGGTTGCCTACATAACAATTTCCGAATCAGACCAACCAGATGGCCGTGGACGAGGCAGGAGCAGAAGTTTCTCCCCACCCCCTTACAGACGAACACGTCGTTCACCATCATATTCCCCAGTGAGGAAATATTCCAGATCCCGTTCCCGTTCACCACTTTCACCATAAATCTGACAACCTGGACTTGACTAGCACAATTCAAATTCTTGTCTGGAATCCATGGAGTTTTTGAGGTGCAGTCGTGGAGAAGCTCCAAAGCCTGGAACTAGTATGATGAAATGTTGTCGGATAGTGTATCATAAATACTGTGTAACTTTTGTGTTGGTTACTCTCAGTCTTTAAAGACAGATTAGTGCATTTTAGGAAAAAACAGAATGAAGTGTGACTTCAAAAAATTATGTTGCAATTTGGAATGGAGTTATGAAGTCACTTTATATTTCTCATGTTCATTCAGATGGAAAATTTCTACTTGGATTTTAAAGGATGCCATTGCATGGGCCCATAAACACAAAAATGCCCCAGCAGATGACATCTATGAAACTAGTTTTATACAGGAATACTTAGTGTTATTGACAGACTTTCATGATGCACTTTTTTATCTCCAAATATTTTTCACCCACACTTCTGTTCAAGTTCTGTCAAGTTTATTCTGTTGAAGAATTCATGTAACGTATCATCAGTCCTTCAAAATTCCTCTGCTGAGCAGCCACTTTCACATGAAATTGTCTCTGTACTGTATCTCATAATTTCCCTTTCAAAAGAAACTTGTTGTAGGAGGTAGGATGATAAAGATCATGGTGTTGGATAATTTGTCTGTATCTTATACCTACTCATTGATTCCTCAATTATAGTCAGATAAGTTGCAATATTTGACAATATACAAGTTTTTCTTCAAGACTTGGTCAGCTGCTCTGCCCAGTCATGAATAATGTATGTTAAACACAAAGGCAGACAAAATACAGATCACCTTAGAAAACTGCAGGTATCATTGTTATTCTGAGGTGAATGATTCCCCTGGGCCTGCTCTTTGATAGAGAGTACGACAGATAAGTTTGGGATCCGGAACTATGTCTTGTACACCCGGTATTATTGTGTAATTTAAATTAAGATCAGGTTTGCTCTCTTGAACAGTGTAAAGGGGGATGGAAATGCCTCATTGAAGGAACAATATGTTAGGTTTGATATGTCCAGAATAACTTGCAACAAATGGCAGACATAATAAACAGTAATGTGTCTTATATTTGTGTGAAGTTGCGTTGTTTTTAGCTTTGGGCCAGTACATATGAATAATTGGGATGTTCCAGATACCAAAAGGTTCATCAGTTTCCAATTCGTGCAGAAACAACTGGAGAAATACTGTCCTAGGATCCCTGCCAGACAGCTACTGTCTCCTGCGATAAAATCGAGAGGGATGAAAAAGGTAGCATGTGTGTTCAAAGTGTCTCAAGAAATCAGTTCTAGTACGGCACGTTTGACCCTAATCTGTTCCTGTATTCCTGGTTTTACCATGCATGCATTGAACTTGTGATGTTCAACGTAATGCGTGACATGGGTATTTGCTTGTGGGGGCACAAACGGACTTATTTGTCATTTGGTGGTGGAAACGATAGCCTGGCTATGTCTTTGGCCTGAAAAAGAGTTGGTCATCAAATGAAGGACCGCACACAGGGTCTGTTGTTACCAAAGTCAATGATGTGCAATGTGTTGACACCACTAAATAAAAGCAATTCGTGCACATGCGGAACGATCTCGGCAAGCAAGCGCCCGGTTAGGCCCTACGACGACGTTTATCTATTGTGTGGGTATACCCAAACAATAGATAAACGTCGTCGTATGGCCTAACCGGGCGCTTGCGAAACCTCGCTAATTACTGTTACAATTACAACTACAACTACAATTACTGTTCAAGCTTGACTTGGACAGTAATTGTTTTTTTGAACGACATTCACCAACAGAAGTGGCGAAGAGTTTGTGGCGCGTTAGACTGATCCCCTGTCCACGCACCACTTCGCTCCACGTCATCGGGTCAGAGGGAGCGAGCCCTACGAACACCTTGTGACCTGCTAACCACAGGATGCCGTAGGCTATCGTCCCTTCATGCTGATCTGAAAGTTCGTGTTGTTTTGGTCAGTTCCATACATGATTACCGTTCCGAAACAGGGTCGGGACATTACAAATTGTGGTCATGCATATACATGTATAGAGATCTGACATAACAAAAAAAGTTGTAGAACAGTGGTGTGCAGTGAATCACAGATTGAAAAGGAAACGGACCGAAAAAGCTAAGAATCTAATGTACCCCGATATGTGATGTTCCCCAACAATACATTTACGGATTATGCGGCACTATTGAATTGGACACTAGAGACACCAATACCCTTAATCCTGCACCAAACAATGCTTGGGGACATCAGAAGGGTGGGGGCATTAGATTTTATCACACCAGGAGCCATATCCATAAAACATCTTAAGTGTAAAATTTCCCTTAACTATTGTTCCAAACAAAAGATAAGGGAAATTTTACACTTAAGATGTTTTATGCATATGGCCCCTGGTATTCCCGCCTTGTACTTGAGTACAGTAAAATAGATCTTGGCCGTGTCGTTTATTCCCCGAACGAACGTCCGCACATGACATGGGAAGGATTAGGCCTACAGAATTTACATCATTGTCCCTGTTACATCGACATTATAAAAATGTGGACCCTGGATGTTTCTCGGACGTTCATCCATGCGTAAATGCCGAACCAAACGAGGGTGTGAAACGACGACCCTATTAACTACCAGGCAGAGGGAAAAGACACACTTCACATCGCCTACCGACGGGGAGAAGGTCGGCGAAAACGTCGGTCTGATTCATTCGTGCAGTTTCCTCTCTGCACATTCCGCTGTTTCGCTCGGAAGTAGATATTAAGAATCTCTCGCCATGAGATTCATGGTGAAATTTCTTCTTCCAATCCTGACATGGGTGTCGTTCTTTGAAGACAGCTACAGTTACACAGTCGTAGTGACACAAGTCGACAGGTAAGTTCCTACTCTTAAGTGGCCTACTTGATGGTCGATTTATGAATTTAAGGAGTGCGCCCCGGCGGCCAAACTTCACCAAAAATATCGGGTTGTTTGCTCGAAAAGTTAAATGGCAGAAACCACATCCAGAATGCCAACGTAGCTACACCTCCTCAGTGGGTGTACGGCGGTGCTGGACCACCTTCCTCTGATGATAGTAAAATTTTCCACGTCGATCGCTCAAAGCTTTTTTCAAGATCACACTAGAGGTCTTTAGCAGGGTTAGCATCTCAGTTGGTTTTTACGTNTCTTGACGGCTTCGCGCACTCGCTTATTTTGATCTGCATCGGCTCCGCGCTTTCCTGAAACAGTCCGCGTGGCTTCTGCTTGCCTTCGCGAAGCTGCCCGCACCGCGGAAGCTTTCAGGAGCGTTTGCAGAAGTGTTACAGAAAGGCGGGATGTCCTGACGATGTCCCCACGACAATGCAGACAAGTTGCCGAAGGTGTCGGGAAGTTCATTTCCGCGTCGAAATTTTGGTCTCGATCAAAATTTGGATGCGGAAATTTCGCCCTCTCCCGAACGTGCGGAAATGCCGGGAACTGCTTAGGAATGATAAAGACAGTGAACGGAATCTTTCAAGAATATGCGGAGAGGTTGCGGAATTGCTAAATTTGCGTTCCGCGTCTTGTCCGCGCCCTAGTGGACGCTAGGTTTTAAGTGGCCTACTTGATGGTCGATTTATGAATTTAAGGAGTGCGCCCCGGCGGCCAAACTTCACCAAAAATATCGGGTTGTTTGCTCGAAAAGTTAAATGGCAGAAACCACATCCAGAATGCCAACGTAGCTACACCTCCTCAGTGGGTGTACGGCGGTGCTGGACCACCTTACTCTGATGATAGTAAAATTTTCCACGTCGATCGCTCAAAGCTTTTTTCAAGATCACACTAGAGGTCTTTAGCAGGGTTAGCATCTCAGTTGGTTTTTACGTAAGTTTTATTACATGTATCTGATCTTGTCGCGTGTGCGTGCGGTGTGTGTGTGTGTGTGTGTGTGTTTGTTTGTGATCTGTGGTCTTTGATACGGCTGTGTGAAATCCCTCTGTGGTAAAACCATCTTGACGTCAACGTCTTCGCACACTTCCCCTTCGAATTTCGCTTCCTCAGCGAGAGTCGGAGTGATGCGAACGCTTGTCGAGGCAGGACCTGTCCGAATGCCAGTGAGGCCCTTCCGATCCCATTCGTTTTGTAGACTGGTCCTCTTCTGACTGTTTCTTTCTTCGTTGTTCAGACCAGGCGCAAATGTCGAAACACGATCCTACACAGTAAAACAGTCATACAAAAAGGGCTGGCAAGTCTGGAACAGTTATAGGTAAGTGACTTTTAGCGTAGTTTTTTTACCAACAGAACCGGCGGAAATCCACCAAATAATTTACCGGTATAATATTGTGGTGCTGACGGGCGATTAATTCGTTCCGAAGCAAAATACAGTGATTATCTGCTTGAAAAAATAATATTTTGGAGTTCAAGCTAGGGTTGAAGGCAAGTTTCCAGTTCGCTGACTTCTGAACCTGTCCGGGCACTTCGTTCTCCACCGAAGTACGATCTTGTTTTGGTTGGACGCTCCAATAGGAGCAGTCAGCCGCGCACATTGCCAACAGATGGCAGCAAAGTCTTAGCGGACCAATGTACAGGAAAATCTACGTGATTGCTGCTCGATCGATAATGACTGGGTCCGCTAGATGCATTGAATTGGGCCGTAGTGACACCTAGTGGTCAACTCGGTGACAGCTCCTATTTTCCAGCGTCTGACTGAATCAACCGGCATGGAAACGTCGGATTAGACGGATGTATAGAGTACATGTATTTGCAACTAGCTCCCGACGCCAACGCGAACGTCTGTTATGTCCATTTTGTTCCGCGCTCTCTTGTGACAACGAAGAGTGGGCTTTTAGTTGGCGTTTCGCGGCCTTGCGAAAAGTACTAGATTTTTCGCAAAGCCCCCGAAACGCCAACGCAAACGCCAATCTGAATCCCAATTGTTCAATGCCACGAAGGGAGCAGCGATCAATAGGATAGACGTTCGGGTCGGCGTGGCGGGGACTGCGAAAACTCTCTATTGATCGAGAATGCCTCCCATGTACATGTACGTGAATGAGAATGCCTACCACAAGATAGTGACCGCTTTAAGCCCGTCTACACGATCATACATTTGTTCAAAACATCATCATACATTTGTATGATGATGTTCATGGACAGATGTATGATCGTGTAGACCGTTTTCCCAACCGTTAACAGCATCCAACATGTCTGATGTTCCAATTTTTAAGGCCCGTCTACACGATCATACATTTGTTCAAAACATCATCATACATTTGTATGATGATGTTCATCATACATTTGTATGATGATATTCATCATACATTTGTATGATGATGTTAATGGACAAATGTATGATCGTGTGGACGGTTTTCCCAACCAACTTGAACAGCATCCAACATTATCCTTTCCCCATCATACAAATGTCCATGAATGATGGACTGTAGATGGAAATCCACAACAAACTTGAACATCATCATACAAGTTTATGATGCTGTTTTGAAAAAATGTATGATTGTGTAGATGTTCACAATGCAGATGTCCATGAATGTTGGACTGTGTAGACGGAAATCCACAACAAACTGAACGTCACCATACAAATGTATGATCGTTTAGACGGGGCCTTTATTAGTGAGGTTTCGCAAGCGCCCGGTTAAGGCCCTACGACGACGTTTATCTATTGTGTGTGTATACCCAAACAATAGATAAACGTTGTCGGAGCATGGCCTAACCGGGCGCTTGCGAAAGCTCACTATTGTTTGGCAGATTTGGAACACAGATGTTTGTCACTGCTTCCCCCATATTAGCCGTGGTTACACCTGTCTGAAAAAGCCCGGACTTTTTGAAGCCCGGGTCTGAAATAAGCCCGGGCTTTTTGAGAATGTATGCGGCATGTATGGGACGAAAAGCCCGGGCTTTATTTAGACACGGCGATTAACAGGTGTAAACGCAAAAAGCCCGGGCTGAACCCGGACTCGGCCCGGACTTTTATGTAGTGTAACCTAGGTACATGTCACGTCGCAACTTATTCCTCCAAGTTTTTGTTGGAAGGCAAAGGGGACAATCGCAGTGCAAAATATTACACCGGTAAACGCCTTTGAATGTTCCCCATCTATTATAGTGTTCCTCTACCAAAAGTATGACGGGATAAGCTGTCCACTTTTGTCAAGTATAGGCCACAATAAATTGAAGAAACGGTGTGTTGTCAACTATTTTTCTGTCTGGGGAACACTGACAGATAGGAACATTCAAAAACATTACACTGGCCCTTTACCATATTCTTATTTTTTACAGGAGTGTGACTCGGTACAATTACTTCTGTAATAGTGGCTGGTATTCAATTGATGGACAAGAATGCAATAAACGTAGGTCGAATTTACCCGAGTTCATATTCATCATTAAACACCTTTCAGATTTCATTGTCTAATTTTGTGTCTTTAAAATTTCTTTTTTAGCTGCGTGCGGAGGTAAAGTGGAGGTATCGAGTAGTTCGCGTGTCTGTAGCAGGAGTATTCCGTCGGGCTACATAAAATCTGGCAATGGCTGGCTTACATCATCAGGAGGACTGTGCACATTGCCCGATTACTGCTCTAATTGTAACACTGGGACATACAACGCTGGTACCCATTGCCAATGTAAGTTTATTCACATGTACACACAAAAAAGAAATGAATACCGGTGTAATAGAATGTAATGTCCCCCGATATGTGATGTCCCCCAACAATACATTTTCGGATTAAGCGGCACCATTGAATTGGACTCTGGAGACCACGATCCTTAATCCTGTGACAAACAATGCATGGGGACATCAGAAAGACGGGGACATTAGATTCTATCACACCTGTATAATGTCATAGGCCTGTGTCGTAATACATGTATGCTCAACAAAATTCATTCGAGATAGCCCAGGCCTATTCGCGGTCATGCATCATAGTCGAGTTCCTCCCATGGTGGAATCTAAAGCTAGATGCGGTTCGTGCTCCGGTGCGTCAACGGTAGGGGTGTTTATAAAGTTGACTGACCCAATGCTGCTCGACTCATCATTCAGTCGGGTCAGTCGACGTTAAAAACACCCCTACCGTTGCCGCACCGGAGTATGAACCTTAGTGCAGCTATCTGCTGAGCAAAATTATTCGAGACCGTTTGCTCAGCAGATACATGTATAAACTCCAGTGTGCGGCAGGCGTTAGCATTTGCATCAATAGTTATTAAGTGAGTTTGGCAAACTCACTTAATAACTATTGATGCAAATGTTATGTAATGTTTCCGCGGTATTTAATTTCCAGATTGTCCACAGATAGCACACTGTGAGCTCGAGAAATGTACCAGCTCCTCCAACAGCCGTTGTCATAGATGTGAATCGGATCATGGCCCCAAATTTGGGCAAAAGGCATATCTACTTCCGCAGGACAAACTTTCTTGTCGTGGTAAGATCGCTGTCTCCATTGACCACAGGCTGATGTAAATAAGAAAATGTAGCCATATCACCTGGGGAGCGGGATACTTAATTGCAATTAGACAGAAATCTGTTTATATTGCGCGTGGACTTGGAAGTCTTTGAGGAAATATATTTTAACTCGGACATACATGTACTTGATACTGAAGATCAAAAGGTGCATTCGTATCGGGTAGGCCTAGTTTTTTTAAAAGCGTCAGTCAAGGAGCGGTGATGTTTAGCGGCCTAAGTTTTTTAATAGGCTAAACCGATATACCGGTACATTAACTATATGTAGAGGTCTACCGGTTAGCCTACAATTTTCAAAACCTTTACAAAGCTTTTATTTAACGATCATACTATAGCTGGACTTCTTGATGTTTACGATGTGCTATATCCTTCACTTGCAGAACTCTGCAGTTGGAAATCCACCAGTACCCCCTGTTATCCTGGTGCATGTGGCAACCTTCATTTAAAAGGTCAATGTTCGTGTCATCAGGATTTCGGGGATACAAATAATGCCAAATGTAGACGAGGTAAGTGATCAGTTCGAAGTACAAAGACGCGTAGGCCTATTAGGCTGGGTTTTGAATACATCGAGGCACACGTGACACTATTAACACGCGGGCGAACAATGGCTTCACAAAGGATTCATCCCCATGAAACCTTTGTTCGCCTGCGTGTTGGTGTCGCGTGTGCCTCGATGTATAAACCCAGCCAAATGACGTCTAATTACTTCGATTTTGTGATGACGGAAAGGCCATGCATCCTTGGTTCCTTGAATTTGGGGATACTTACGGTGTACCGTACTGGTAATTGAAAAGTTGATACTAGTAAGCAAATTAACGGAAAAGGTGGTATTTCAGACCGCATGATGCAGGATTTCTCGAGTTCCTTCAAAGTTGACGACACCGACGATCGGAAACAACTGGAGACGGGAAAAGATTGTAGACTGGTCTCCTGCCTTGTATTAACGCTCCCCTATACGAATTGCTAACGTGCGACAATTTGGAAACGGCGGGATTAAACCCGTGCCTTATCATTTCAGTAACGAAGGCACCAAAAATCAACAATCCCTCTGTCAAGCTGAGAGCTAAATCTGGGGACATTCAAGTCCAGAGTAATCCAAGCGACACGAAACCAGAATCTTATTGGTCCAATGGTGACAATATATATGACATCAATGTGTCATTCATGACGAAGTTTGAACGCAGCACAAACTTCCCACGACGGCCGGCGTATATCACCGACTTCGCAGCTGGGGTATTGAAAGCAACTGTGACGTATTCTGTATATGTGGCGCCAGTGTCAGTTGGTAAGAATAGCCCCCCCCCCCCATATTGTTGTCACTTTATCAGAGATGTCGGCGCCTGTCTCTCCTCTCAGAAGCATCTTTACATATCAAGGCCTACGGGTGTGCCGTGAAATTCCAAAAGTCAACACATTTTCAAATGTCACATCAACACAATACAAAAGTCACTAGTTATGTCAGTGCTCATCAGATGGCTCCACTATTGTCATATCCCAGTGGTATGCATAATGACAGGGGGTTAATCTTAGGGTTAGGTCCCTTAGGGCTAGATCCCTTAGGTCTAGGTCCCTTAGGGTTAGGATCCTTAGGGTTAGGTCCCTTAGGGTTAGGTCCTCAGGGATAGGTCCGTTAGGGTTAGGTCCCTTAGGGCTATGTCCCTTAGGACCTGCTGTTTTATACTTTTTCCCTTCATCTTCCAAGATTTTGTTTTCATTTTTTCAGTCTAAAACAGTGTGGTTTATAATTTTTTGCCGTCATGGAACATGATTTTTTTGTCGCAGAATGATCTTTCAAAATTTTCTATTAGTTGAAGTGTGACNTAGTTTGCCTTGAATAATAAAACAGAGCATTGTGATTGATATTTGAGATTTAATAACATTTTTTGGGGTTTGTGCAGGGTCTCCAGATCTAACAAAATGCAGGACCACAAAGAAAGGCAGCGAGTACACGGGAACAATACACACAACACGACTTGGTTATACCTGCCAGCGTTGGAATTCCCAATATCCTAACAAGCATTCCCATAAAAGTTTGCCTTCAAACTACTGCCGAAATCCTGATGGGGAGCCTGAACCGTGGTGCTATACCACAAGTTCGAAGAAACGCTGGGATTTTTGTGATGTACCATGGTGCCCAGGTGTGTATGATTATCCATTTCAGTCGATTAACTGAGGGAATTTTGACCAATGGGTAGCGACACAAAATATGTATGTACTGGTGGTCATGAGTTCCGTGGCTAATATAAAGTGTCGATTTCGTAGCCAGAACTAGCTAGAGTAGACAGTGACCTGTTCAATGCACACTGTCCTGGGTTGGTCTTGCCCTGGTCCGCGGATTATGATGGGTAGGCCTACGGTATGATTTGCACCAAAAATTCATAAGCTCGCTTATGAATTTTTGTTTGCCGTTAATACACAGCCGATTATGTAACTTACTTCATGTATGTCTTCCTTTATTCTCTGTCATACAGGTACATCCAAGTATATCCAGTTGTCACACCTCTATGCTAAGAAAAGCCCAAGAAAACATTTATTGTAAATGAAAATTACCAATTCGTAATTCGTAAACTACCTACAAAGATCTACGGCCACGGCCGATTATATACCCGGGATTATATAACCTACTTCATGTATGTCTTCCTTTATTCTCTGCCATACAGGTGCATCGCATTCAAGTACAATTCATGAACAGGTCATCACCAACCCTAAATCAGACTTTTCACAATTTGATCATGAGGAGACTCGACAGATAATTGACCCCATGCACTTCCCAGTCTTGACAGATGGAGCTGCGTAAGTATATTCGGCATGGAAATGCACAACACCGCCACCAACCCTACCGATCAGTACCGGTATCTCCTTTGCTCATATAATTGATTGAGCATTAGGACTGTCTGCCCATTTGCATTATTATTACTTGATCCTCAACCAAATACTTGATTACCGGTGTACCGAGAACAGTGTTTATTGCAGTACGGTATATGCGATACCTTGTGCAGATTTTTGAAATTTTCACGACCAACTTGTATCTGCCTAAGATGGTGCAATGCAGTTTATCATCATTTGTATTTCGGCTAGTGATGGACACTTCAATCTGTTCTATTTGTACTACAAGAGGTCTCTTAACATGTCTATAGTGCGTAATTTGAATCGGTGTGATAAAACCATTTCTAGACATGTCCATAGTGTTAATTGCTTTTATTTATGTACAGGTATACTGTTACGATAGCATCGCGTTCAGGAGGTCGCATGAAACTAAAAAACTTGGACACTGGCAAAGTGACAACAATCAACATTGACGGCATTGATGCCACCAAGGCCGTGAAAGTTAATTTTGACCTCGTGAAACCATTTTCATCTCAGCCATCCACATCCTTCAAGACATCCAGTGATATTTTATACGGAGTAAGTGAATGAACGTCACACGATCAGAGTTTTAGGACACTACTCATTCGACATTCGACTGAAACTTGGACATTATTTGTGTTAGGCCCAAAAAGTTGAGCTCTCACGATAGCGCGAAGTGTCCGTTGTTGTCATCTCCATTGTCCATTGCACTGGGGGCTGCTGACCCTGAATTTGTAGGCCTACCCGTATCATAAATGACACAACCACGTCACTGATTCATAATCCGTCTACCAGGTAGCCAGTGACTAACACCAAATACTGAAAACCTCCTTTCCTTGGAAAATCTAAGACACATCGGATTTTTCCAGATTCGCATCTTATGAATGCCTGGGTTTTCGAATGAACCTGCCATCGCAATTCGCCGAGGTGAGCACATGATCCAAGGTCCATTTCATTTTTTTCAGAGAGGTGTTCAGTTGCAGGTTAAGTGGGCCAATTGGCAAGATCAACGATCAGGGCTGACGAAATACAAATTGGAAATAATTCCTCATAAGAAAGAAGGCTTGCAGTTGACTGATAACCGTGGATCTGTGTGGAAAAAGGAATATGGAATTGGAGTGAACCAAGCGACTGTAAGTAGAAAATCGCAAATAGCTTTTTAAATCATGCACAGCATATACAACCTCTCATTTGCAATTTGCAAGAAAGGAACGTACATGTATGTTTTTGGTATGGGCCTATTGTAATCCTTCCCAATCTGGGCCATCATTCTTCTTGATACAAGGCCGCTACCATTTATCTATCATTTTCTGCAGATTGATTTTGCAAGTTATGGGTCCTATTCAATAATCCTCACAGCCTACGATAGAGCTGGGAATCATAAATCAGCACGGCAACTGTTTTATAAAAGTGAGCCAGCTGAAATCCAAAAGAAAGCTGGGACATCTCTTCGTGTGACCAGTGCAAATGACCCGGTTAACAACAAGGCGTGGCAAACAAACCTGAATGATGAAATTGAAGTGAATTTCAAGGACAGGTATGCACCTGCTTTACATTCTGTTCACTCCATAATTAGGTTTGGTTGACAATTAATTAGCTGAACGTGCATGCAAGAAAATTATTCGTACTGAGTTAACTGTGCAAATAACCACTTCGTACTGGTAATTATGTCGCTCATCATTTTCTACAGCGAAGTCTGTTTTTCTGAGAGGTTGGCACCAATCTTAAGTTGGGGTGGGTTGCCCCGAGTGATGAGAAGGGGAAAGAGCTGAATAGAGGAAATAAATTTTTTCTTATAGTACAGCTATCCTTTGATCTTTTTGGACAGGTACATGAATGCTGACATCATGACCAATGGTTGGACACTCCCTGTCAAGGCGCGCCCAGATGTAGCAGACGAATATGATGACCATACCGGTCGCCGTACAATTGCTGATACTGGTAGTCACCAGGGTAAGGAAATACAACATGTGAAACAAAAGATGTGAATTTCTGAAACGGTACCAGCCAATGAAATCCGAGGGTACCTGCAGTCACATCTGCGCTTCTTTCTGGTCGGGTAACTGGGAGTCGGGCAGTTGAAATCGTTTGACTGGTTGTCAGGTCTGTGCGGGATCGAAAACCACTGATACTTGTATCAGTTTATATCCAGTCATATTACTTTACCCTATTGCAGGGATCGATTCGGTGAAAGTGGGGTATATAGTCCGTAGAATTGAAGACGGTCGTGAAATAACAGTCACTCAACTCAAGTCGCAGTGAGTATATGCAGAAGATACATGTAGCAGAGCACAAAAAAACATTAAGCACAAACGCCTACCGGTACTGCTTTTGCTGAGTGTCCATTCAGAGAGAATGGATAAGTATTATAACACGTGCAGTTAATTGACAAGTTGACCACATTCAAGATCAAATTAATTTCTTTCATCTCCATACTCATGTATGAATATTTTGTGAAGGATTAAAATCCCAGACCTGAGTGGCAACCTGAATGGCAACAAAATCCCTGGCTTCGAGACAAATTGGAGTGGCAACAAAATCCCTGGCTTCGAGACAAATTGGAGTGGCAACAAAGTTGTCCTGCCAGAGTTTGTGATAGCTCGGCGAGAGTTGGATGACAAAGCCTCTGCCTCCCACGACAGTCAAAACGAAAAGGAAAAGAGTAAGAATAAAACTCACTATTTTCACCCCACCAAATTTGACAACTGACCGAAAATCACTTTGCCGAAAATATCAATGCAAAATGTTGAATACCTGTAAAAGTAGCCACTGTGAATTCAGAAGTGTTTTCATGATTCCTGCTTCTAATGACGAAGGTCACTCTTTCCAGGAGCAGTAGCTGGGGTGGTGGATATACCACATTTGCCTGGGGTGGATATATCACATTTGCTTAAGGTTACTGAGGTTACCGTCAGTAACCTGGACAACTGGCAGGATGCAAATGTCGTCACTGGCCAAGGGCAAGTGCTACCACCGAGAAAGGATGGTGATGCAGTAGAGTGAGTTGCATTTCTTTTGAATTCTCTACATGCTACATGTACGTCAGACAAAAAAACTGCCTCGTAATTTGATTATGTATATAAAGTCCATTTCCAGATTATTTCAATTATAATTTGATTGTCGCCTATCTTCCCTGATCGAACTGAATTATGGTATTGAGACATGATCCTATGTTTAGACTGATATAGATGTCACAGTACTGATCGATGAAACCATGGAAGGTGGGAATGACCGCAAGAGATTAAAACCGTGGAAGATGGGAATGACCGCAGGAGATTAATTATTTAGAAGCAGGGCAGCTGCTAGGCCCAATGATATTCTTGTAATTCTGTCCACTTAGAGTCGTCAGTCATCTTTCGAACGTCTCGAATTTTGCCATACCTTCTATGTTTCAGTGTGTACGTCAAGGTGACTGATTTTCCTGGGAACACGTTGACTGAAAGCGTACGTGTGTACATCGATTCTACCCCACCAGTCATACAGAACCTATGGTTGACCAGGGATGGTGTGCAAGATTTGGCCATTCACCATGCAGAGGAGTTCACCAAGATGTCGTAAGTGTGAACACGATGAGGCAAGAACGATTGTAGAGTAACGTAGAAACGAATCATAAAACTGCAATCTGATTTTCACCACATTTTAGCATTCAGTCTGCAGTCAAAAGTCCCACCATGGCTTTTCCTGTCGGTTTTACGAATCTGAGCATAATGTGCAAAGTCAATTGTCAAGAACCATTTATCGTTTCAGTTTTGAATGGGAAGCATTTGATCCTGACAGTGGCATCAAAACAGTCTCATGGACTCTCTTCGACAACTACACTACGATCATTGTACATGGGCAACAGACTGTCGGTAACCAAGGACAATTCAATACCCTCCCTGAATGTCAGTCGGCACACTCGTCTGCCAAATATGGTCACGATTGCTACCGTACCCCATGGACTGGCTGCTACCACAAGGATTTCTTCATCACACCGCAGGTTGCCCAGAATAATGGTCTTGACCAGAAATATTTCGAGGGAAAGCATGACGCTGATTACTACTTGGAAATATCTGCTACAAACTGGGCTGGTCTACGATCTAAGGAAGTCAAGAAAGTGAGTAGGCCTATACTGGTACTAGAAATGAAACATGAGTATTCAACTCTTACTGAGTGATACATATTGATTTTCAGAGTAATAGGCATTGATGTAACCTTATTCAGTTGCAAATTTTTCCTGGCAATATGAGAACAGCTCGAGACAGATTCATTCATCCCCTTTCAGATCACCATAGACGCAAGTCCCCCTGAAGTCGGCAACGTTTATGATAGCCCCTCTGGCTTGTCGGACAGAGATTTTCAAACTAATACAATCCTGCATGCCCATTGGGAAGGGTTTTTCGATCGTGAGAGTGGTATAAAGGAATATCAATACATATGGGGTAAAGAATGTGCAAAGAAGGATGTGTTTGGGGCAAAAGCTTCACAAAAGGTAAGGACTTTTGTTCTGGGTGCTTGGTCCGGAGTGCACTAAAACCATGTCGTTTGTTTTGTTTGTCCATACATATATTCATGTAACACCTTTCCAAGTAAAATTATTTAAATCGTTGGATGGATTTGGCCAGTAACTCAAAATACTGCCATCATCCCGGTGTCATATTTTTACCTTTTTTTAGGTTGTTCGAACCACAGATACTCATTTCTCCTACACTGCCCCAGGTCCTGGCAAGTACATGGTTAGTGTGGTCGCTCTCAACAAAGCACTGAGCGTCTCCGAGGTAGCTTGCAGTAATGGTGTAGTCGTAGATGTCACACCGCCAATAATCAGAGATATTTCAGTCGAAAACAGTATCATTCGCCCCGGATTGATCAAGTCACGTCAGACGGTCTATTATGTACAGCCGAACAATCACAGAGTTTTGATCAATTCCACTGCCCCGGAGTGTGTGTAAGTACATCTCATGAGAAGGGAGAGAATAGGGCCTACGTATGTCACAAATTAAGTGTCACCAAGCTTTCGCTATACCATTCATATGAATGATCTGTGTGATATGAATAAAACAAGTAAAAGCTAATGCCCGGTTGTTCAGCCTAGGCTCACTTGAGCATGGCTTATACCTCAAACTCGAGTTCACGTAAGCCGCGCTTATGTCTGGTCATAAGAACAGCTCAGTCAATTCCGAGTTTATTGCACAACCTGAATTAAACTTGGGATCACCGAAGCCTGGCTTATTACCCTCCTTCCCAATGCTTTCCTATACAATTTCCTTGATGTGTAGCCGGTTGCTCAGGTGTGGCTTACATGAGGTGATCCAATGCCTCTGCAATCTTTCAAGTCTGGGCATACAATGAGTAGACCTACCATTGTAAGTCGCGCTTATAACCACCCCACTGCCAGGTTTATTATAAGAAAGGCTTAATCTTGGCTTGTGTTTGACACCCAACCTGTGCAACGCACTGTGAAATGTAAGTCTGGCTTAAGCCACGCTTATGTCGGGATTGACCCAACTCTGGCTTAAGCCAAGGCTGAACAACCGGGCATAAGACTGACCTTTCTGCTGAACTGGAGGGTCCTGCACAGACTAAACTTTCTGCTGAAGTGGAGGGTCCTGCACATAAATGGAATAAAAGCATAGACTTTTTCCGTATCTTACTCGGTTTTCATTTCCTTCAGCAACAAGGCGTCGGATATTTATGTTGATTACTACCCTCGTCAACTCGACGAGAAGGGTTCTATCGTCATTGTACCTGCATCGTTCTGCGATGACAAACATCCGTTTAATGAATCAAGACACTTTGTTCTCACGCGGGACAAATATGTAAGTTCATGTTCACATCTCAATGAATCTATCAGTTCATCATCCATTGCCATCATCTTCTCTCCAAAAGGGCTAAGCCCAAATATGAGACATTTTCAATTTGAAAGTGCGCAGTATAACACCATTACCTTTCCCATGCATATTTTTTGTTTCATTACTAGCTTTCTGTCAATTGGACTGGATATGACGAAGAAAGTTTCATCAAGGGGTACTCTATTTCCCTCTCTACCACAGCAGGGGGTGAGGATATCATGCCAACGACACCAACTGGGAATGGTGTGCAGTCTTTCTACAAGACATATCACCCTGGTTTGCAGGAAGGCCAGCGATTCTTTATTAATATCAATGCGCAGAACGCAGCTGGACGTCAGCTAGTTGTCGTAAGTGTGGGATTTTCCAACGAAATGAGTTTCCAATGTTCGATGAATTTGTTCCTTTTATTTATATTCAACATGAATATTCCAAAAAATGACTGTCCCCACTGTTGCATAGATATTATTGCATATAAAGCTTGAATTCGCGATGTTACATTTTCCAGAGTTATGGGCCGTTCGTTGTTGAGTTGAAACCCCTGACATTCAGTGGATCTGTGACGCCCTACATGTACAAAAACGAGCTGTACGTCTCTTGGAGCCAGTATGGATTCACTGAGGGTGATAATGCCGACCCATTCATGTACTACAAGTTCGCTATTGGTAAGATTACATGAAGCTAGCACTCAAATCTGGACTTCCGCAACGTTTGAAATATTGTCGTGGTACAGCTTTATCCATTTTGACATTTCAATCTTCTTATCCAGGAAGGCACAAAGGTGGATGGGATATTGCCAAGTGGAGGCCGCTGGATTTTGCTGGGAATTGTTCCAAGACGTCGCCGCCCAGCTGCACCAGGGTGTATGCAAAAGTCTCCCCATACAAACTCCATTCTGGGGAGACGTATTATGTGTCAGTTAGAGCTGAGAACTACATGAGCCTTTCAGCAGTTGGCTCCTCCGATGAAATTCGCCACTTTACCGATAAACCCGCTCCTGGTGTGGTCATTGATATGGCGCCTCCTGGCGAACGTGAAGAAAGAAATTTCGGGGTATGTCTTCCTTCACTTGATTCTCAACCCTTCTTGTTTTGTCGATTTACGAAACAGAAAACACATTTATAACATTTTATAACGTTTATGCACATGATTCACGTCTTCTAATCATGGAAAAATGAAAGCATTGTGAACTTAAAACAAATTATTCCGTTTGGGTGATATACTTCAGAGATCACGAGATATTGATGAGCAGATATCTACCACCGCCTATTCGGCCAGATGGTATGGATTTGAAAGACCTTTTCATCCGACAACTTATGCAGTTAGTCTGGGAACTAAACCTGGAGCCAATGATGTCGTCGCACTAAAGGATGTCCAAGGGCAAACAAGTGTTAATCTGACTGGGCTTAGTCTTCAAACATTCAGGGTAAGGCATCATTATAGAGTTTTCACAAAGCCCCCGAAACGCCAACGCGAACGTCTATACTTTTGTTCGGTGCTCTCTTCGTGGTATCGAACAGTGGATTTGGCGTTCGTGTTGGCGTTTCGGGGGCTTGGCGAAAACTCCCTATGGAAGAAATTCTTGGCCGATAAATCTGACCCCGGGTCAGAACCTGATATTAAAGCAGCAGATTCTTAGTGGTATATTAGATGTTGCTGTACATGTACATTTACGAATGACATCACCGCTCAGCTACAAGAAAATTGATGAAGTCGGTGTCAAATCCAAGCGTCTCAATTACCTCCAATTTCTCAACACACCGTGTCAGATGTTCATCAATGTTTTCTTCCCTATATATTAGGCATATTACTTGACTGTCAAAGCGAAGAACCCCTATGGCGAAACAAGCATTACATCGGATGGTGTGAAAGTCCTACAAGCTGGAGCCTCCGTCAAAATCAGCATCGCAGACGGATATAAATGTTTAGGGCAGGAAAAGTGCCCAAATGAATCAGACTATCAGTTTTCGAGTACGGCACTTATGGCCTCATGGGTCATACCAGATAACCTGCAACCCTACATTCGCAATGTTTTCTGGGGAATAGAGGAACAGCAGGATCTCATGAATGGTGAGCTCAAATAGACTCCATCTGATTGCAATTGATCTGTCATGATTTCATAGAGATAATTTGTTGTACTTTTGCCTAAAATACACCAGTGACTCAATTCAAGGCAAAGAACGACACCAAAGGCAACTTGGATGTCGTTGGCAACCTTTGCCCAAGAAATCCCTTGAAAAGTGCTGGCTTGTGTGCCATGCGGAAGGATGACTGATTTGAAGGTCTATCCTACGTGCACAAGCTGCTCAGTCCATGGACTAATAGTACGGTACAGTGAAAATACTCGGCCACTGAATGTCCGATCAAAATCGAAAGATGTTTCAAGTCTGCCAGATATAGGCTTGGGTATGATCCCAGGAGAAGAATCTACCACTCCTCTTTTTCCATCTTCACTGAGTTCAGGTAAAGACTCGGCTTCTCCTCCAAGAGGTTAGCCGATTTCTACACGATGCATAGCAGAATGTTTTTTTCAGTCACTGATGCGAACATGACACATGTAATGAATATCTTTTTCTAATTCTACACTTAGCTATGACCTGGAAGGAATTTGAACCTTTCCTTGATCTGAGGATGTCCAACCATGTCATCAAACCGGGTCTTATGTTGGTTTCTGGTAAACGGTACCGCTCTGTCGTCAAGTTCTGTTCAGGGAGTGTGTGCTTCAACCCAGTGTATAGTGATGGAATATTAATCGAGGCGAACCCACCTGCTGCAGGAAAACTGGAGGTCGAGATGCAGTCTGATAATAAAACAGTTGAGTGTCTCGAACCGCTTATCACCTTTTCATCTACTGAACAAACATGACTTGTATAGCCAAGATGACAAAGCTTGTTGTGCAATCCCGGAAGATACCTTGTGGGAGGGGCGGCGGGGGGGAGTTGTGTAAAAACTCCACTTTAACAAGATCTCTTCAACAACACCAATGTAAAAATCACAATTATGATAGTGGCCTCATCTTTTCCGTGTTGGCTTTAATCTGTTTAGATACTCCTACATCAACTAGCATACTGGTTCAAACCCGAGTTTCACTTTTTTTGGTACCAGCAAAAATCGCGCTTCAGGAATTGTTTTACTGCCTTTTTAGATGCATGCGACTTTTGATAAGTTTGAAGACATTGATGTTCCTGACGATTACATCGATTTTGCCCGATCTTTGGTGACGAAATATGAATGGGCAATTAGCTACGACCGTGGGTCTGGTGTGATGACTACAGGGTGGACAGTTGCTCAACTCACGGAGTTGTCGCCATCACAGGTAAGCTTTCTCAAAGGTGATGTATCAATCAAATGCATGGCTGAAGAATAAGTACANTCCAACCATGTCATCAAACCGGGTCTTATGTTGGTTTCTGGTAAACGGTACCGCTCTGTCGTCAAGTTCTGTTCAGGGAGTGTGTGCTTCAACCCAGTGTATAGTGATGGAATATTAATCGAGGCGAACCCACCTGCTGCAGGAAAACTGGAGGTCGAGATGCAGTCTGATAATAAAACAGTTGAGTGTCTCGAACCGCTTATCACCTTTTCATCTACTGAACAAACATGACTTGTATAGCCAAGATGACAAAGCTTGTTGTGCAATCCCGGAAGATACCTTGTGGGAGGGGCGGCGGGGGGGATTTGTGTAAAAACTCCACTTTAACAAGATCTCTTCAACAGCACCAATGTAAAAATCACAATTATGATAGTGGCCTCATCTTTTCCGTGTTGGCTTTAATCTGTTTAGATACTCCTACATCAACTAGCATACTGGTGGTTCAAACCCGAGTTTCACTTTTTTTGGTACCAGCAAAAATCGCGCTTCAGGAATTGTTTTACTGCCTTTTTAGATGCATGCGACTTTTGATAAGTTTGAAGACATTGATGTTCCTGATGATTACATCGATTTTGCCCGATCTTTGGTGACGAAATATGAATGGGCAATTAGCTACGACCGTGGGTCTGGTTTGATGACTACAGGGTGGACAGTTGCTCAACTCACGGAGTTGTCGCCATCACAGGTAAGTTTTCTCAAAGGTGATGTATGGGTGATGTATGAATCAAATGCATGGCTGAAGAATAAGTACATCTACACATTCTTTACTTACTACTCAATACTTGCTTACCAAGTTCCTTCTCCCAGTAGTCTGTATCCTTCTCCTAGTAGACTGTAACAGCAGTTATACTCCCAGTAGTCTGACAGCTATTTCCGTACTCGTAATCATCATTTCAGTATCGCTTGGTAATCAAGCTGAACACGGAACCACATCCAAAGACCTGTCCACAGCTTCTAATTCGTGCCTTTACAAAAGCTGGCCTGTCTACCACAATTGTGA
Organism: Notospermus geniculatus; assembly: GCA_002633025.1. Taxonomy (NCBI): domain Eukaryota; kingdom Metazoa; phylum Nemertea; class Pilidiophora; order Heteronemertea; family Lineidae; genus Notospermus; species Notospermus geniculatus. The sequence continues at coordinate 422,923 of NMRB01000245.1, read as the reverse complement.
CAGATATCCTCCGTAGCTGTGTAGAAAAGGATGCGAATCTAGTTTATGATGCTGTTGGGCAACCAATGAAGGACAAATGTAAGTTCGTAACATTTTTGTATTTGTTTAATTCCCCAAATCCCAGTTTTTCCATAGCAAAAAAAACCCAAACAGATCACGACTTTCATGTTGTAACACAGTGTATCGGATACCATGATCGGAAACGCTGAGAAACGGAAGCACTGTGGCAGTTTACCCTAGGACTGACCATGGATGGAGTTAAAAACTTATTATACCTCCATGGATTGACCAACTGTACCGCTGCGAATGAAGACATGAGTGGGCGCTTGTCACAGTTCTCATGTAGTGTTGATGAAAAAAGCAGTTGCCGTACTTGTTATCTCATTGAGTTGTACCAAATTAGAATGGAGGGTGGGTGATGCTTTTAAACAATGGTGAATACTTTGCTCTTTCACAAAGATTTACAGTCTACCTTTCTCTATTGCAGATGGGAAACTCGTTCCAAACACAGGGCTTCCAATTGAACACAAGCAAAACTCTCCTTATACTGGAAAGGATCATGACTACACCAGATATTCCAACATCCTTTCCGCTGTATGGCCGAAACTCAAGCATGCTAATTTTACATATGCTGTCATTCGTGAAGATACGGCCCGCGCTGTGGAGGCACACTCGTACCATCAAGTCGAGAGTATGACGATAAAAGATCCATGTAGCCACCCATCAGCCATTCACTGTGGAAAGACAGGTAAAGGACAGTGCCCTCATCCTATACTAGGGAGTATTTGCACCTTGCATCAGTTATACTTATGGCATAACAGTTCCTGACATGCACCATGTCGAAAAACGAGCACAACTATGTCGAAGCTAATTATAATGGCATTTACACCAGAGCTCCAACAATTTAAATGGGGAGAAACGTCAAATCTTTCAGGGCTAAGATAGTGACAACATGCAACCTCAAAATTTTCATGAGGAGGTGCACCCTAGTCATTGTTCCATTCTCCACGTTTCCAGATGAACAATATGCCAATGTGAAGTTCGACGCAGGCGTTCTTGGGCAGGGAAAGCGGTATTTTTTCTGTGTGTCCGCTCCAAAGGTTATCTTGAAGCATGAAGCTTGGTCAGAAACCCTTCCAGCAATTGACGCGTGCAGTGATGGTATTAAGGTTGATATCACTCCACCGACGATTGGAAATGTCTGGATTGGTTTTGACAGGACCATTGATTATGTGGTGAGTAGGACATAAAGCAATGGCTGCCTTATGACTGTAGGAGACTGCGGATATAGTCTGCAACATTTGGTTCTGTAGTCAAAGTACAATTTCTATGTGTTCCACCTCAACAACAGAGCACCAAAAACGACACACAAAATGACATTAGTCGCCGATATTCGGATATTTTCGGCCCAACCGGGGTCTTCCTCAGGCCTTTTCTCAGTGGAGATCCCACTTTCTACAAGAAAAGTGCCTGAGGAAGACCACGGTTGGGGTCAAATTTGAAAATATCGGAGACGACTTTACTTGCTGTTCTACATCTACCTTTAACTCTTTTAGACAACCCAGACGGAATTATACATCAACTGGGAACAATTCACAGATGTCGATGAAAACGATCGCAATCCACACCACAATGGCATTCTCTATTACGAGTACGCTATAGGTGAGCAAGAGAAGATTCACGTGTGCAGTTCCTTCATTTCAAGTAGTGTTTTTTGCATGATTCACAGCAGTCAAAACAACATTTTTAGTGTCAGTCTTTTCCATTCCTTCTCAAAATTCTAAAGATAACTCCTTTCTGGAATTGAAACTTTGGTCTTGCTCATGAAACCGCTGCTCACCAGCAGTCTTTGTTGTATGGCTCGATCTGTCCACCTCTCCGTGGTTTCGTCGACAGGCCCTAATGTCCATTCAATTTGTTATAGGGAGCCACTTTGGAGAGACTGATATAGTAGGATTCACGAATGTCGGTTTAACAAATCACGTGAGAGTGCATGAATTAACACTGCAGGAAGGACATGCGTACTATGCAACCGTCAGAGGTAGGTATGGCTGTATACTGTAATGATAGTGAGCATTCTTTTAAATTGGTTGCCAAAGAAAACGGACAGTACCCACAAGATGCATCATTCATTCGGGTAAGACGATTTCTTCTGAATTATTATGATCTTCAGTAAAGCCCGTGTCACACTGTCCCGAAGTTGACACCCGATGGCCATACGAATTATGGAAACTTTTGGAAATCTTACTGATAAATGCCAGCCTGAAGAAGACCCCGGTTGGGGTCGAAAATTTGCAAGATTCTGGAAGACTTTGGGGCCATCTTCACGCGAAAGTCAAAATTCCATATTCGTGTGGCCATCGGGTGTCTAATTTCGGGACAGTGTGACACGGGCTTTTACACACTCCTTGTCGTTTTCAGCTACGGATTTTGTTGGCCTCACAGCACAGCAAACGGCCAAACCCGTTATCATTGACATATCCCCACCAGCGACCACAACCTCTGCCATTAAACTTGGAAGCGATTATCTTACTTCCACCAAGGCTGTCAAGGCAAGGTAGGGATGGAGCATGCTTCCTTTACACATCATACCAAAAACACCNATCCTTCTCCTAGTAGACTGTAACAGCAGTTATACTCCCAGTAGTCTGACAGCTGTTTCCGTACTCGTAATCATCATTTCAGTATCGCTTGGTAATCAAGCTGAACACGGAACCACATCCAAAGACCTGTCCACAGCTTCTAATTCGTGCCTTTACAAAAGCTGGCCTGTCTACCACAATTGTGACAGATATCCTCCGTAGCTGTGTAGAAAAGGATGCGAATCTAGTTTATGATGCTGTTGGGCAACCAATGAAGGACAAATGTAAGTTCGTAACATTTTTGTATTTGTTTAATTCCCCAAATCCCAGTTTTTCCATAGCAAAAAAAACCCAAACAGATCACGACTTTCATGTTGTAACACAGTGTATCGGATACCATGATCGGAAACGCTGAGAAACGGAAGCACTGTGGCAGTTTACCCTAGGACTGACCATGGATGGAGTTAAAAACTTATTATACCTCCATGGATTGACCAACTGTACCGCTGCGAATGAAGACATGAGTGGGCGCTTGTCACAGTTCTCATGTAGTGTTGATGAAAAAAGCAGTTGCCGTACTTGTTATCTCATTGAGTTGTACCAAATTAGAATGGAGGGTGGGTGATGCTTTTAAACAGTGGTGAATACTTTGCTCTTTCACAAAGATTTACAGTCTGCCTTTCTCTATTGCAGATGGGAAACTCGTTCCAAACACAGGGCTTCCAATTGAACACAAGCAAAACTCTCCTTATACTGGAAAGGATCATGACTACACCAGATATTCCAACATCCTTTCCGCTGTATGGCCGAAACTCAAGCATGCTAATTTTACATATGCTGTCATTCGTGAAGATACGGCCCGCGCTGTGGAGGCACACTCGTACCATCAAGTCGAGAGTATGACAATAAAAGATCCATGTAGCCACCCATCAGCCATTCACTGTGGAAAGACAGGTACCGAGCAGTGTCCTCATCCCATCATACTACGTGCACCTTGCATCAGTTATACTTGTGGCATAACAGTTCCTGACATGCACCATGTAGAAAAACGAGTACGACTATGTTGAATCAATCATGTATAATGGCATTTATGCCTGGCTTTCACTGACGCTACGAATGTCCCGAATCGCCCCGAATCTGAAATTTGTCTGGTTCGTAGATAATTCTCAAACGTTTCTTGCAGTTCTTAAATGATTCTTGGTTGATTCCTGAACATTCGTACTGTTCGCATGGGTTTTTGTGTGTCAAAAACTTTCGTGGGAGCGTTCACGAATTTCACGACAGAAATTCAACTACAAAGTACAAATTCAAAGAATCATGCAAGAATTGTACGAACAAGGTACGACTCACTCACGAATATTCGTGACAGATTTGTACTTGATTCTCGGGACGTCCGTGCCTGTTCCGGGATGTTTTCGGCGTGGGTCCACAAATTTGAGGGAGACACGAATGACCAAGAATAGTCCAGAATGCAAAAGAATCCACTACGAGGCTGTTACGGTCGATAAGAAAGGGTTACGAAGTGTTCACGATCTATACGAATTTGAAATTCATATAGATCGTGGTCGATTCGTGACCGTCCCACGAAAGTTTTTGACAAACAAAAACTTTCGTGGCAGCTGGACGAACTCACACGAACTGTACGAATGTTTACAAATCAACCAAGAATCATTTAAGAACTGCAAGAAACGTTTGAGAATTATCTACGAACCGGAGAAATTTCTGATTCGGGACATTCGTGGCGTCAGTGAAAGCGGGCCATAATGGACCCATGCCGAAAACAGGCACGAATGCCCCGCGATGTATTTACGAATCAAGTACGAATCGGACACGAGTATTCGTGAGTGAGTCGTACCTTATTCGTACAATTCTTACACGATTCTTTTAATTCGTACTTGTTTCATAACTCATAATTGACATTCGGCATATTTTTCAAGCCGATTAGCCCCGAATTTCGACAACTTCAGATTCGGGGTGATTCGGGACATTCGTAGCGATAGTGAAAGCCAGGCATTAGATCAGAGCTCCGACAATTTAAATTGGAAGAAACGTCAAATCTTTCTGGGCTAAGAGAGCCACAACATGGAACCTCAACATTTTCATGAGGTGCACCCTAGTCATTGTTCCATTCTCCACGTTTCCAGATGAACAATATGCCAATGTGAAGTTCGACGCAGGCGTTCTTGGGCAGGGAAAGCGGTATTTTTTCTGTGTGTCCGCTCCAAAGGTTATCTTGAAGCATGAAGCTTGGTCAGAAACCCTTCCAGCAATTGACGCGTGCAGTGATGGTATTAAGGTTGATATCACTCCACCGACGATTGGAAATGTCTGGATTGGTTTTGACAGGACCATTGATTATGTGGTGAGTAGGACATAAAGCAATGGCTGCCTTATGACTGTAGGAGACTGCGGATATAGTCTGCAACATTTGGTTCTGTAGTCAAAGTACAATTTCTATGTGTTCCACCTCAACAACAGAGCACCAAAAACGACACACAAAATGACATTAGTCGCCGATATTCGGATATTTTCGGCCCAACCGGGGTCTTCCTCAGGCATTTTCTAGTGGAGATCCCATTTCTACAAGAAAAGTGCCTCAGGAAGACCACGGTTGGGGTCAAATTTGAAAATATCGGAGACGACTTTACTTGCTGTTCTACATCTACCCTTAACTCTTTTAGACAACCCAGACGGAATTATACATCAACTGGGAACAATTCACAGATGTCGATGAAAACGATCGCAATCCACACCACAATGGCATTCTCTATTACGAGTACGCTATAGGTGAGCAAGAGAACACGTGTGCAGTTCCTTCATTTCAAGTAGTGTTTTTTGCATGATTCACAGCAGTCAAAACAACATTTTTAGTGTCAGTCTTTTCCATTCCTTCTCAAAATTCTAAAGATAACTCCTTTCTGGAATTGAAACTTTGGTCTTGCTCATGAAACCGGCTGCTGACCAGCAGTCTTTGTTGTATGGCTCGATCTCTCCACCTCTCCGTGGTTTCGTCGACAGGCCCTAATGTCCATTCAATTTGTTATAGGGAGCCACTTTGGAGAGACTGATATAGTAGGATTCACGAATGTCGGTTTAACAAATCACGTCAGAGTGCATGAATTAACACTGCAGGAAGGACATGCATACTATGCAACCGTCAGAGGTAGGTATGGCTGTATACTGTAATGATAGTGAGCATTCTTTTAAATTGGTTGCCAAAGAAAACGGACAGTACCCACGATGCATCATTCATTCTGGAAAGACGATTTCTTCTGAATTATTATGATCTTCAGTAAACACACTCCTTGTCGTTTTCAGCTACCGATTTTGTTGGCCTCACAGCACAGCAAACGGCCAAACCCGTTATTATTGACATATCTCCACCAGCGACTACAACCTCTGCCATTAAACTTGGAAGCGATTATCTTACTTCCACCAAGGCTGTAAAGGCAAGGTAGGGATTACATGGAGCATGCTTCCTTTACACATCATGCCATTAGCTAAAAACACTCACTTCATGGTAGAAATGCCATTGTGGCAACATTACCATACCTGTTCCACAACTACATGAAACGGTTTGGTATATGGTATGTTAATTTCATTTTGGGTTACCCAGTCTGCTCTATTGATGAGATTAAAACGTCCTGCAGTGTGCCCAGAGAACTGCAATTGCTTTTTAGCTCACTGGGGTGAGCTATTACGATGGTGCAGCGTCCGTCGTCCGTCGTCGTCCGTCGTCGTCGTCGTCCGTCGTCGTCGTTGTCCGTTAGCAGGGCACGTTTCGTAACCGCTGGAGCTATTGATCTGAAACTTGGTACATATATACCCCTAGGTCAGATGACCCACGACACCAAGTTTCGGTCCGATTCGACTCTCAGTTTGGCCACCAGGTGGCGGAAACCAAAAACACAAAAAGTACAATAACTCCTGAACTAATGACTAGATCATCTTCAAATTTTTATCATAGGTGTAGCTAATAAGGATACATAACATATATAACGGGTTTTTGATTTGACCTACTTTTCAAGGTCACAGAGGTCAAAGTTCGACAAAAGTGACGAACCTGCCACAGTTTGTCATTATTTCACCGAGCAACTTCATATCTTGCATAAACATGCATTGGAGGGGTACCTTAAAAAATACCAAGTTTCGGCCCGATTCGACATCCAATATGGCCGCCAGGTGGCGTAACCTGAAAATCAAGTAAGTGCTATTACTCAGGAACGGCTTGACGCAGAGTGCTCAAATTTGATATTTACCTCCATCTAGATGACCTTTACATGCATGTCAAATTTCGGCCTGATTTGACTTCAAACATGGCCACCAGGTGGCGTAACCCAAAAATCATCAAAGTGCTGTAACTCAGGAACGCCTTAACCCAAAGCGCTCCAATTTGCTATGTGGCCCCCTGCAGATGACCTTTATGTCCATGTGAAGTTTCGGCCCGATCGGACATCCAATATGGCTGCCAGGTGGCGTAACTCGAAAATCATCAAAGTGCTGTAACTCAGGAACGACTTGACCTAAAGCGCTCCAATGTGCTATGTGGTCCCCTGCAGATGACCTTTATGTACATGTGAAGTTGCAGCCTGATCGGACATCTAATATGGCCGCCAGGTGGCATAACCCCAAAATCATCGAAGTCTTTTCTGGGAATGACTTGACCCAGATTGCTCATAACTGATATGTACCTCCCTCTGTCATTAGACTATTATGTCCAACCCAGTGAGCACATGGTCCATGGACCATTTCATTAAGTATTTGGTTAATGAATGTCCTCTCCTAAGTGATCCTACATCAAAACTTTGTTGGTTCCGTTATGTTGTACACTGTTGGCTATATCTAACCGAAAATTTCAGTTGGGCTGATATCTTCATTGACGATGAAAGTGGTGTGAAGGGCTACGAGTGGGCAGTTGGCTCCAAGGATGGTTACGCCGATATCATGCCGTACACAGTAACAACACAAGAATTTGGCGAGACATCAGAAAATATTGACCTTAAGCTTCAAGAGGGCCATACCTACTATGTCTCGGTTAAGGTACGCTTGCAGTCACTGAGGGGACTCTTGAACACCATGTTGTACCGGTGTAACGTTTTTCAGTGAGGCCCGTGTGCCAGTGTGACAATAGATTGACGGAATAAGCGGCGACTTGACAATGCGCGACACAGAGAAACAGCGCGTCTGTTTCCCAGTGTGTTCCGAACAATGGGAATCGCACAGAAAAAACGAAAAAATCAGTATAACCAGTCCAAAGCATGTATGTAAAATTACCACGCGTCTCACCACAACTGAATATCCCCTCACATGGATCATTCTTTGCCTTCAGGCCTTTAATGGTGCTGGCTTATCCACCCTTGTCTATTCCTGGGCCACAGTTGTGGATGCGTCCCCTCCTGTCGTTGGACAGGTATACGACGGTAGAAAAGAGGATGCGACACATGCCAGAAAGGATCAGGACTACCAGACTGATCCAGATCACATCTGGGCATTCTGGGATGAATTTGAGGACCCTCACTCTGGTGTCGTGTCCTATAGCTGGTCTGTGGGCTCCTGTCCAGGATGTGAAGATGTTTTTGAGAGCCATTATGTTGGTTTTTCAAAAGGTAAGGCAATGGAGACGACGGCAAGAAGTTATATTGCACTGTGATTTCAGTGTGCAAAGATGGGCACTGCAATGAATAAATAACTGGTAGAAGGCCTACCAATGTGCTCGCCCCTTTGTCGCTGCACACACCAAGAACCCCTGATAAACTCGGGATGGGTAGTTCAGAATGCATCTGACAACTCTCTGCAGTAGTATTACCATTTCCGTGCATCTGCAGGTAGGCCTATACTCCCTGACCCATCGCTTATATATGGCCTGTTTTCAGATGCTGATGCCAGCCACTTGAAGTTACATCCAGGCTTAACGTATTACGTCACCGTAACTGCGTGTAATGCAGCTGACATGTGTTCGTCTGCCTCATCTGATGGTATCGTCGTTGACGTCACCCCGCCAGTTGCGGGCATAGTCTCTGACGGAGTGGAACCAGAGGATATTAATTATCAGGCATCTAGGTAAATCTACTCTCGCTTATGAGGGCATTTGATGATGCACTTTGGTCCAGCAGACACGCATTTCTAATGACCGGCCTGGATTTTTCATTTTCTCGTATTCTGACAATATCCCCCCTTCTTCCCTGCAGAAAATTTGTCGCAGCGAAGTGGTGGGGCTTCTCTGACCCACAATCTGGCATTCTACACTATTCCTGGTGGGCTGGGACAACAAAAGGAGGTTCTGAGATTTTCAATCCCACAGTTTTGCATCAGAATGAGATGGCGTACAGGGTGACGCTTCCTGGGAATACCCTGTTACCAGTGGCCAAGAAAATATACATCACTGTTCGTGCCACAAATCATGCTGGTTAGTAAATATACGAAGGATAAAGTTCTTCTCCAAAAAACATTGCCGAGCTCACCCTCAGCCCAGTATTTTTGTGTTCTTGCCTGATAAGATGAATAGGAGTACTGGTTAAGCTTCTTCGTTCCCGGGCATTTCATCAATTATTATGACTCAACAAACTGCAGAACTGTGTGTTCGTGGACCTCCTGAAACCTGAGACAGATTATTAAATCGTCAATTACAAAGACATTTTCTTCCATTTCTAGGACTTCATACTCAAGCAACATCAAATGGTTTCATGATAGACTCTACACCACCGGTTTTTAAAAAGGCACCGCAAATGGACGATTCTGTTGGGGTGATTACCGATGGGACTCGCATTGTCAGGAACTTCATCACGGTGAAATGGGAAGCGACGGAAACGGATTCCTATATTGAAGAAACCTTCATATCTCTCACCACTGATCAAATGCAGAGGATACCATCAACTTCTACTGTTAGGGTGTGTTACCTGGAGGTTTACATCCACATTTTAATAATTGAAACTTCCTGAACATAGAGCATTTGATATCAGCCTGGGCCTACAAATAATTGTAACACAGAAACACATTTCTGGTATTATCAGAAAACTGGTAACAAGTTGCTGATACTGGTGTTATCGGCAACAGTTTCCCTATACCGCCAGCTTTCAAATGACTTCACACATAGTTTGTACGCGAGTGGATAAGAGGAGCAAGGTAAAAACGCCTGCTCTGGGAGGATGTCCCACTGGGAGATTTGAGTTGCACCTCTTTTTGCTTCCTCTTTGCAGATTGAAGGTCACGCGGTTTCCAATTTATATTCTTTCACCAAGCTGAAACTTCAGGATGGTAGTCATTACTACGCAATTGTGAAGTCATGTAATGCTGCCAAGCTCTGTGCTTTGAGTAGAAGCAAAGGCTATTTGGTTGACACCTCCCCACCGACAATAGGTAGGTTCTGAAATCAATCATAGGTCAGTTCCTCCTCAGAATTCACCATGATTGCTCACTAATCTCCTTCATTTGTCAGTAAACGAAGCAACAGATTTTATGAAATTGTCACACTCATCATTTCAGGTACATTTGCAATTAATACCACCTCTGCAGCCAACTTGCCTCGTGAGCCAAACGGAGAACGACCCATAATGGCATGGATTAGCTCTAGCCTTACCCTTGCATGGGTAGGATTTGCTGACCTGCATTCTGGTATCAGTAAATACCATATTTCTGTGGGAACTACATTTGAAGCAGATGATCTCGGGGTAAGTGTACAGTGCTCATAGCCTTTATTCAAATAGTGGTGCAACCGAGATCTTCGATTGTGAAGCTTTGGTTTACCAGTCGCTTTCAATGTGTCATCGTCTCGCATAATTTCCATGCCTTTTGAGCGAGTACTGCAATGTGGTCATCTTCATGTGTTAATGAATTTGCAGCGGAAGGAATTCCCGCACAAGTCCCCCGACAAGAAAATCCAAGGTGTTTTAGAAACATCTGAGGGGTACCTCCAGCTCGGGCGGATCACAATGTCGAAAGCACTGTCGGCAAACATGGAAATATATATACAGATCAGAGCAGAAAATTCAGTAAGTTGACTTTGAATCGCCTCTGCAATTTCATTTTCAAGTTAAACTGCAATGTTGTACTGATTATTTTTTCGACAGTTAATTCAGCTCAGCTCGGCATGAAGGCTAATGTTTTGCACATGATCACCCTATCCTGTAAAAAAGGTTCATTCGATCGAATTTAGATGTAATTTATTGTTTTTATAGGCTGGCCTTATAAGCTACCCTCTCAACAAGAAGTTTCGTCTGATAGATGGGGGAACGTTGTATCTTGTGCGCAGATGCGATCAAGCGGATACCTGTCTCGGACACTGTACTTGTGCGAAGGGAAATGCGATGTGTCCAACCCAACTGAGTTGTTTAAAATTGCCCACTTCTACGTTTCCCAAGTTAAAAGTTGTGGATGTAGGTCGTATTGTGACTAGTTCTCTATCGGGTGAACCGAAGAAGGCGGACTACACTGCAGCCAATTCTGTACTTACAGCGAAGTGGTATGTTGCGGATAACGACAAGAATGTACCGATCAGGTAGGTAATGAAGGATTCTGGATGGAATCCAAAGCTTATTGAGTCGTGTGATCAGTTGAAACATAACGTCTGCTTTGTATCAACACATAACCCCATGGTTCGTTGACGATGTGATTGCATTGTCCTCTATACTGCTGCCACAATGAAAATGAAAATGTTTGCAGGTGTCATCACCATCATTAGAGAGGATGTGCAGCTTTCCGACTTCAACTACGAGAATGAATTGCAGTCCGCTGTAGACATCCTCGATAAAAACGATTTGATAGACATTTGCAAATCGTAAAATGCCACAACTTTGTGGCAGAATAATTTTGACTCGTAATCTGAACTGCACATAAATCGCAAATATCAAAGTCGTCATGGTCATGTCTCAAGTCGTAACGACTAGGATTATGACTTCAATATTCATTATTTATCCGCACTTCCGATTTAGATGTATAAGGCCAAATTTTTCTGCCTTCAATTTATGGTGTTTGACGAATTGAAAACTTCGATCAAATCGTTTTTATCAAGGATGTCTACAGTGGACTGCAATTCATTCTCGTAGTTGAAGTCGGAGTCGGAAAGCTGCGCATCCTCTCTATTATCATCATCGATACAGATTCATATAAATCCTGGAACTTGTCCCCTCCGCGATCAATGAGAGGAGGGAGTACACATACAGCAACCGTTTGGTGACATTCTACTTCAGATGGTGTGATTCAATTTCTCTTCTAGGTATGACTGGAGCATTGGACTTGCTGGCAAGAGTGAACCAACTGGGGTGTTCCGTGGAGACGAGCTCATATGGCACGATGCCGGGCAATATGACATGGCTGTACATACATTTACTAACCCAGGTAATGGAGGAAGGGGTATTTGATGAAATTTTCATTTCTACTGTATGTAGCTTCACCCTTTATCACTGATTTTTTACCAAAGTTTTGTGTTCATTTCAGCTCGGAAGTTTGACTCGGACGTAAAGTATGCCTTTTTCCTGCGGGCGTGGAAGGACCGAACATCATTTGCAACTTACGTCACTGATGGCACCACTATTGACGACACCCCACCTCAACTAGGAAGAAAACTGGCAGCAGAGGTAAGATGCTGGTTATAGGCTATATGTGGCATGAGAACGCAAAGTGGGAAATTACCATAATTGCATTCTTTTATTGAAATTGTTTGGAATGCATTTCAACCTGAGAATAACAGCATTCAGTTTGATTATATGACCTCGCTGCTCGTCTACATTTTAATATCGCATGGTTCAAATATTTCATCCCCTACACCAAAGCCTGTTGGGTTGCAAATATTTTCCTTTTCCAATACATATATTATCCAAGTTAGATGGCAAGCTCTACAAAACCTTTTGGTTATTTGGTCATATTAAATGGACATTAGACCCTGAATATTGTATTAATTCATTTGATACAAGGTGAAAGATTGCAACATGACTCGTGGTGTAAACAGAGATGTTGACTTCTACTCGCGTACTGACATGTACTGTCTTTCCTGGAAAGGAAGGTTTCATGAGCCACAAGGGGCAATGCAAGCATTTTTAGTCGGAATGGGATCTTATCCTGGAGGTAATGTGCTTTCATTAACTAGACGTGAGGGCATAACAATCTCTCTAATGGGGTGGTGTCACTGCAAAACTGCATTCCCAGTGATACTTGATGAGGGCCTTGTCATTCTCAACAGTCCATCCACTCGGGCACTAGTTAGTGTGATGTCTAGGGATTCAGATGTCGGATTCGGTGACTGTGGTCCTTTCCTCCTGAAATTGAATGCAATGGCTATTTTTGACATTTACCTACGTTTGATTGTGATGGTGACCTGGAAGCACCTTTTGTCTCTTTCACAGGTTCTGATGTAATTGGGTTGAAAGCAAAGCCTCCTACTGACACGAGTTTTGTGAAGAACGGCCTGACGCTTGTCGGCGGTCATCGTTATTATGGAACAGTGGTCGCTATCAACAAGGCCATGCTATTGTCAGTGCAGTTTAGTGACGGTTTTATTGTAGATACCGTTGCACCAGTTGCTGGAGCAGTGTTTGATGGTTTTGGTGAGTAGAGCAAGCTTCCCCATGCAGTCCATGAAAGGAAAAGGACCTTTTAGGTTTTGCAATTCTCTAAATTATCTTTGGTTACAGACATCATGATGATTTAAACCGAAGTATGAGGGCTTTGGGCGACAAAATAACAAAATGACATAACCACTCTTTCAGGACTACATGACCTTGAGTACCAGAACCAGAGCTCGGCAATAGGCGCTCATTGGAGTGGGTTCGTTGACCTCGACTCCTATATTGACCATTATTTCTGGTGCGTTGGAGTGGATCCAAAAGATTCCAAAGAGTGCACAGTTGTCGGATGGACGAATGTTGGCCTGAAAACAAGAGTACACAAATCGGTAGCACTGGCTCAGCAAGGTTAGTGTCCACATGCAGAAAGGTATTGTAAGACCATGTGCATCTACTTACTATTTTATATTGCAAAATCAATAAAGAATGATGCATAACCATAACTTGGATTTTGAACTCGGTGGAGGAGTACGGCTTTGTGGTTCCCATAGTTGTCGAGTTTTCTGCGTATCCCCAGTTATGGAACGGCCTAACCCACACAGGCCATAGAGGATTCTTTATGGCCTCTTGGTTGGTGCATTAGCCTCCAAGACGGAAGTTGAGCATATTGAGCACGGTCAGTACTTGGACCAGTGACCTGCCATATAATACAGTTATTTGACGTCTTCGCATTATCCTCTTCCAGTTAACAAGAAACTCTACAACAAAGTGTATGCAGTAGATGGTGCTGGCTGGGGATCAGCGGTCGCCATATCAGACGGGTTCATCATTGATAAAACACCTCCAAAAGCTGTCAGCAAGTTGCAGTTCGGGCCGAATCAACTAAAGAATCCTTCTTTTGAAGCGGACATTGAACGGTCTCTGAGCGAAGGTGTCCCATTACACTGGAAACCTGGCCCAGGTGCAGCCTCAATTGTTTATCAGGACGTAAGGATCGCAAAGAAGGGAGCACAGTTCCTGGTACTCTTTGGCAGCATGTCCCAGGAATTGAATGAGTTAGAAGTTGGCTCAAAGTACCGTGTTGTGATCTATGCAAGCCATGTGTACCCCTCGAATTCACCCACTCTCACTCAACAGGCAAAGATAGACCTTCCCGATGGAAGTGAATACGTGTTCGAACTTGGAGAGCGGCATTCTCGTCCAGATATACAGAACAATGAATTAGCGACGTTTTGGCATGAGTTTGTCTTCTACTTTGTGGCACCAAAGACAGTGGGGACCATCAAAATATCTACCGTCGGACACTACGATGGAGCTGTCTTTGACGCACTCTCAGTAAAGAAGGTCATCCCTGGGGACCGGTCACCTAGTGACGGGCATATGCTGAAGAATTTCACAACACCAATTCATGTCCATGCTGCCTTCAGTCACGACTGGAATTCCATTCAACTTGCATGGGAGTTTGAAGACCTTGAGAGTCCTATCATAGATTACACGTGGGCTATAGGTAAATGAAATCTTTAAAGTTATTTCTTGGGAGGATCCTGTCAGTTCTGTCATCATAGATTCATCTGCTTTCATTGTTATAATATGGTAGACCTCCTCATCACTTGATAAGGAATGATCAAATCCTGTAAATTCAATTTAATATAAGAGGAAAAAACAATATGGCATCTTCTCACTGCTCTTGACAACCCCTGTTGTGTGTTCTCAACTTTGTGTATCTTTGTGTCGCTGTAGGTAATTCACGAGGTAAAAGTAATCTTCTTGGGTTTAAATCGGTCGGCAAGAACACAGCTGCACATACAAGTGACCTGAACCTCAGGCAAGCATCTGCAATCTACGCCACCGTCATTGCAACGAATGCCGCTGGAATGAAGACTGCTCTGCTGAGCGACGCTATCTACCTTGATGTCACAAAGCCTGCTTTTAAATATGTATACGACGGAGACAAAGGTATCTTTATACAAACAGAATTTCACACATTTTAAAATGTCAGCAGTTCGTCCTAACAATAATTTGTCTCAAAACTGACATTTCTTGTCATTCATTTACAGCTGAAGACATTGACTATCAGGAAGGATATGTTGTCAAGGCTCACTGGAAATGCAAAGATACTGAATCGGGCATTGAGAGATGTATGTATGCTCTTGGATCCAGGAAGGGTGCCACGAACATCAAAGGTCTCACCAATGTCGCTCAAGGCCAGAGCAGTATTTCTGTTAAACTGACCCCACCACTGATATCCTCAACCATCTATGTGACAGTCAGATGCTGGAACGATGCTGGGCTATCGGACGTTGCTTCCTCGGATGGTGTAACCATAGTGACTGAACCACCCTCATCGAGTGCAGCAAATGTCCTCCTCTTTACCCCATCGGAGACGGTTTATCCATTGCGAGGCTCCCAGAGCAGGGACGACATGGTGCTGATAAAATCGAATGGGTTTGTTAGTCAATATGGGGTGTCCACATTCAAGGTATGCATTAAAAACCTTTTTTAATATCCTGCTACTTCTGGTGCATAGTTAAATGATTAATTGGAATTGTAGTAACCATTCCTCAAGTTGATCTACAAGGTCGGAAATCCACTACAGGCAGGCTGCTTTCCATATACGGGTGTAGTTTCGCATGTTTCCTTAACACGAATACAGAAAGGTTAACAAAATACAATGGTCCTAGTACATGTAATATAGTGGATAGAACTAAAATTCAGGCAAGACCAAACTCTATTTCATGAATATTTTAGGTCCAAGTGAGTGCCAAAAGTCTTTGGCACATTGGTTACCATGAAGTCAAACGGTTTGGAATTGGTGAAGTTTACGTCACTGCTTTCAATATGAAGATGAAGCAAGAACCACATACTGTCCGGGTCATAGCCAAGAACGTGATTGGTCAGGAAAGTGCTGCCGTTGGAATCGACTTCAAAGTTGACCAAACATCCCCAGTCTACAATACATCAGGTACATGTATAGTCTTTTGACTTCAGCTAGGATGGATTGTGCGAAATAAGATGTACCTAGTTAATGACTGTGCCTGGTTGTGGTACCACCTTTTATCTTGAGGGTAAAAGTGCATAATTGCAGAAGACACTTCCAAGAATAGATGAAGGGAATGCAAAGATGACAACCAGGCAGAGGAAGTAGTGTAGGCCTACCCATATCTGCACACTTTATTAAGAGAGATTGACCATACTGGTTATGCCTGGCTTTCACTGACGCTACGAATGTCCCGAATCGCCCCGAATCTGAAAGTTGTCATGTTCGCAGATAATTCTCAAACGATTCTTGCAGTTCCTAAGTGATTCTTAGTTGATTCCTGAACATTCGTACTGTTTGCGTGAGTTTCTGTTTGTCAAAAACTTTCGTGGGAGCGTTCACGAATTCCACGACACAAATTCAACTACGAAATACAAATTCAAAGAATCATGTAAGAATTGTACGAATAAGGTACGGCTCACTTACGAATATTCGTGACCGATTCGTGATAGATCCGTACTTGATTCATAAATACATTCGGGACATTCGTGCCTGTTTCGGGATGTTTTCGGCGTGGGTCCACAAATTTGATGGAGACACGAATGGCCAACAATAGCCCAGAATGCAAAAGAATCGACTACGAAGCTGTTACGGACGATAAGAAAGGGTTACGAAGTGTTTACGATCTATACGAATTTGAAATTCCTATAGATCGTGGTCGATTCGTGACCGTCGCACGAAAGTTTTTGACAAACAAAAACTTTCGTGGCGACTCGACGAACTCACACGAACTGTAGGAATGTTTTAGGAATCAACCAAGAATCATTTAAGAACTGCAAGAAACGTTTGAGAATTATCTACGAAGCGGACAACTTTCTGATTCGGGACATTCGTAGCGTCAGTGAAAGTGGGGCATCATGGACCCACGCCGAAAACAGGCAGGAATGTCTCGAATGTATTTACGAATCAAGTACGACTATTCGTAAGTGAGTCGGTACCTTATTCGTACAATTCTTACACGATTCTTTGAATCCGTACTTGTTTCTTAACCCATTCTTGACATTCGGCATATTTTTCAAGCCGATTAACCACGAATTGGAAAATTTCAGATTCGGGGCGATTCGGGACATTCGTAGCGTCAGTGAAAGCCAGGCATTACAGGAAGCACATTACAGCGCTTACAGCAGTACTCTGGTAGAACACAATGAACAGTGTGTAGTTTTGGTTAGCTGCCCTTCACCCGATGTATCGTACTTGACATACTACGATGTACATTAGATTGACAAGGTAGTCCCAAATGCGGATGGAGTCCGATTCCACCTACAATTATCCATTCTTTCTTCTCTTTACAGCAAATGGACGCTTAAACATCCGTAAAGATCAGAGCCAGATGTATGTAAGCTGGGCTGATGTATTCACCTCTGATGCTGCTAATCTTATTTACGAAGTTTCATTGGGAACTGTCGTCGGCGGGGCTGACATCCTTCAATGGAAGGAGACCAACAAGGCTGAAATGGTAGTTCACTCCCTGCCAAATGAGTTAAAGGACCTCTATGTTACCTTGACAGCTATTTCTCTCAACGGCTTGAGTACTACAAAATCCTTCTTGATTCAGTACAAGTAGTCATGTCAAGTCAGTGTGGAGTAAACCAAATTCAGACCATATAGATAAATGTTTGTTGACGATGTAACTATTGACAGTGTAACTGTTTGTTAGGTAGGCCTATATACTTTATATCCTAGGTAATATCAGCTAAAACGCATGCTAAAATGAATTAACAAACCCTCTGCATTGCAATTGATACCGGTAATATATTGTATTTCTTTCTCTCCTTGTCCTAAATAATATGAAGATACTTACCACTCTCTGCTAATAAAAGCATTAATTGAGATGTGATAGCTGATGTTCTTTTTTTAAAGTTTACCACTGTCAGCCAGCCCTTTTTCCTGTCAACCCGTGGACAGTTTCCCTCGGTAATCATTACTGAATTTGTTGATAAATATTTCCTGATACATGTACATTCAGCAAGAACCCATTTTCTTTCACATGGCATGTTGACCCTACCATAAGGCTGTGTGGTCACCACCCTGATTGCTTTACTGTGCGATCATCATTGGATGCGACTTGAAGCACTCCTATGATGGGACTGGAAATCAAAATCCACGCTGAATACCCCCCCCCCCCCCGCCCCCATGCCCAGCAGTACTAAAGAATGCTCGGGGAAACGACAAAGATAAACACTCAGTTGTTTCAAAGGCTGATGTTTCCTCACTTGTTGGAGTGATGCGGAATCAAGAATGAACTGTAACAAAGTAAAACCACGTTCCTACTAGCCAAGCTCGTGGGACATGCCTCTTTAACTCGGGTGGTAGACCGTTGGATTAAGAAGGTCCCTGGTTCGCATCCGGTGCGGCACTTCATTCTTACACTGGCTCTCAATGAAAAACCGAAATCACTGCATTTCTCGTCCTTCAATTGTTTGTATCATGAATCTGTGTGAGGAACGTTCAACGGGAACTTGACACCGTTACGAATGAATCAGTATCACAATTCGAGCCGATTGCGAGAGGCTTTGCGCTATTGAACCTACTAGTAGGAATATATTTTTGTCAATTTTAATTCGTCAATTTTAATTTGACTACCGTGTGTTCAAATGGGCCTACCTGAATGATAACAACCTGTTTTTCAGGACTTTGATGGCAACACTTGACCGGTTCGTAAGAACATATCGAATGATAACACCGTTGATTTTGACCCGCAACCTACTTTCTCGCAAATTAGTATAGGCTAGGCAATCACCCAACGATCAACACCAATGTAGGCCTTTACTGATAGGCCTACTGACCATGGCGGCGTCTACATGCATTCCATTTAATCTCGCCACAATCACCATACCTTTTGCTTTTGGAGGACAATCCGTAAGAGGTTTCACTTTGGATTGTGGTACGTACGAACCTCCGTTTTTGTTACCCAATAGTGAACCGCCCGAATGATGTAGGATTGGTCAATTTCATTATGAATAAAGACTAGTAAATGCTTTTACTTGAATTTTGCAATACAAATGCACTAGGCGATGCTCTACAAATCTGAAGGTAAAGCATTTGATATTCTTTATTCATATGAGCCTGTGTTTGTCCGAACCTGCTTTTGTTGTGTATCGCCTTGACAATGTGGTCACTCAGTAAAATTTAGCTATGTTTGTCCGAACTTTGCTGGAAAAAATAAACCGGACGGTATGCTATTAAAAACCCGCCGAGACTTATTTCCGTCTTGGCAACTCACAGGCCTNTTATTGTTGATGATTTCAGGTGGGACACTTATCAAACTAACCTATATCGCCGAACATTCTCAGGTAGGTATACCGTATGTCATATCTAAAAGGCGACACGTCGTAATATTTACCTATATTAACGAAAATACCAAGTCATATTGAAGTGAAGCACACCTTGGGTAAAGGCCTGGGGCCTGATTCACAAAGCACACTTAGGCTAAGTGTGGTCTTGGTGTACTCTTAACTATTGTTCATAAATCCCCACACAATAGTTAAGAGTACACTAAGACCACACTTAGATGTAAGTGTGCTTTGTGAATCGGACGAAACCTTGTTCGTTCCTCGCCACGATGAACAAAGGTTTTTCGCCGCTTTCGCGGTCACGTATTATCAGAGCTCACACGGACCCACCGGTCAACATAAGGTTCGCGACGCTGGAACTTTTTTGTTAACCGGCGTGTCCGTATAGCGTGTACATATGTAGCTCTGTGTAATCCCAGCCTTTTGGCCAGGCCTCCGATAAAAGACCGACTGACTCACTTTCTTCAAAGGATAGCAATGACTGCATGAATTCTAGATTCAGTAAAATTTCCATTTGTCAGTAAGATAGCACAAAGAAAAATTAGCAAGGGACCTTATTCACAAAGTCGTCGTATCTTTACGGAGTGCGTAAACTATTGTCCATTTGCGGGAAACCTATTGTTCACTGTCAGCCTGACAAAGGATTTGCGTACCCTTAAAGTTACGGGTCGGACCTTTGTGAATAAGGTCCCAAAGGAAGAACTGGCTGAAAAGAGGGAAACTTGACTCTGGATAACCACACGTTCCGTCACTGATACTTTACATGTAATTGAAGGATTCCTTGACGGTCCGATTGGAATCGTATGAGGCATGCAGACTAAGAGAAGTGCTCGACCATATCAACTCAACGGTGCTCACTGGTAGCTCAAACGACAGGGTAACGGTTGGGGTGACAATAGGACATGGTACTCTACAGAAACATGCACAGACCATCAAAGATGCGTTGGGAATCGAGTAAGTGCACTTCCCGAGGCCTTCCATGCATTCGTCTCCATGTCAAGATTCGTTTATCGGCTCGGGTACGCCGTTATTTGCACTGTCATTTCGATTTTTCATCAATAGGCCAATCCAAGTCGACGAGATGTCGGCATTCTCAAAGGGTCTTCATTACGGTCTGAAGCATATCCCACGAAAGACATTCATCAAGGCAGACCAGAGACCGGATGACGATGGTAAAAGGGGCGGTGAATTCCCTGCTTTACTAGCAATGGTTGGGTCTGCAGTTGGTTACATGTTGGTGAGTAAATGAAGTCAAAAAAATGCATGGAAAAAGCTAAACTCCCTACGCAGTTGTGTATCGCGCTCCCTTCGGTTTACTCGCTCTCCACAACTGCTTTACTTCGTGGAAGTCGCCGCGGTTGGTCAACAGATGGCGTCTGGGCTTGGCGCGAGTTTTACAGCCTATCAGCACGCTGCTTTCAGAACTGTTTGGCCCGTTGGCAACGGATGTTCTTGTGCTACCATGGCTACGGATCGCTCGGCCAATGAAAAAGTGTCTCAGGCCAGCTTGGTTAGCTTGGTTACCGGTTGCTCGGTGCTCTCATTGGTCGACTCTCTCAGCGCCATCTGTTGACCGAACGCGGCGAATCTTACGAAGTTAAGCAGTTGTGGAGAGCGAGTAAACCGAAGGGGGCGCGGTACACAACTGCGTAGGGAGTTTAGGAAAAGGCCGGGTTTATTTGCACAGCAGCTGTGTATCCAAGACAATATATATTTCTTATTTGCACAGCAGCTGTGCGTCCAGTACGTACGGATTTTCTTATGTGCACAGCAGACTCCTCCTACTTTCACTGTAGAAATAATAAGGACGGGAATTGTCTTTGATTCTAAACAGCATGGTGGTGCTTCATTTTTCGCGTGGGGGTTATCAAATTCAATTTCTCCTTTTGGTAAAGACACAAACCTGTTCGTTTTTAGCTCAATAGATCGGCGTTTTTTAATGGGCAAGTGACCTTATGTGCATGGCGACTGAGATGTTTTCGACCTATCTGCCCAGGGTGTTCTTCAAACATTGGTCACCACCTCTGTAATTACACTTGAGGGAAGGGCAGGTAGCCTATTGTCGAATCATAACCCTAATTAGGGTTAGGGTCCTTAAGATGGGTCTTTTCATTGTGCAGACCAAGCAGTAATTAGGCCTAGTCCTAATTAGGGTCATAATTGGACCTAATCTGTCATACTGTATGACGGTGAAAGCTTTATGTGCTTGACGAAGGGCGTGAGCTCGGCAGGCAACGAAGATAAAATCTTGCTCCTCATCATCGCCAGGGCCTTCTCAGAATCACTTTGTTTCGCAGGCCCCCCTCCACGTCATGTTGGTCGGCCATTTTTTTCTGCGGCCGGGTTTCTTGCCATCGAATGCTGAAAATAGTCCTTCGTTTGTTAAGACAAACACCCTGAAAATTGCCCACTAAAATTGTCTAACAAGGACTACGTCCCGTCTGCTATTTTTTTCCCTGGGCCGTTCGGTGGATTCCGAGTACTTTCAGTAAACAAAAAGCCAAAAGAAAAAAGACAGGAAAAGAAAAAAAGACAAGAAAGCGGCGATAAAAATTCGCCCCAGCCGGGAGTCGAACCGGGGACCTGCCGTGTATAAGGCGATCGCTCTAGCTGATTGAGCTACAGAGACATCTGGCGACGGCGGCGTTACATCGAGACATGCTTATCGGTGGGCATGAATATTAATTAGCTGACGTGCATGCAAGAAAATTATTCGTACTGCATACACAGCAGTTAGCTGTGCAAATAACCACTTCATTAGGAAAAAGCTGGAACATGATGCGAAGAAGACCAGATTAGTCGCGGATGTTCATTTACTGTGCACATAAAGCCAGGCCGAGGATCTGTTTCTGAACGGAGGCTTTATCACTTCTTTTATGAAAGCCAATCCAAGCTCATCCTGAGAATCTCAGGTCATTTACGGTCGTACCCTCCCTCGAGTTGAGGAGCCGATTGTGAAGACCCTGGGTGCGAGGATGATCCAAGCGACGCCATTTCCGATGTTTTATTGCTGGAGATCAAGATGTTACTGGAAAATCCCTCTGGCATATTCTTGTTCTCTGCAGATAAATGAAGATGGAACTCACAAAATGGTGAACTCAAATGCAGCTGGCGGATTGTACTGTTACAGTGTTGGAAAGCTGTTGACTGGTGCTAAGGTAGTGACCGTCAGTTGAGTTATTTCACCACTGATACATAGAAGAGCAAGCCGAAGGCTCTGAATTGACATCGCATCGTGCCAGAATCCGATTGTTTTTGAAGGGAGATGCAAGCAAGTGTCACCAGTAACTCGTGACGATAATGGTTCAAAAAATACACATATTAAGCCGCATTCAATAAAAATATTCGGTACCTGAAACCAAAAACATGGGAAAAGATACTTTGTTTACAGTGCTGCGTGCAACAGAACCTGAAATTGTCAGAAAATGGCCATTTTGGCGGTCGTATTTGAAATCAATATGGCGGCCACAAAAAGGAGCGCGATTTTTTGAGTCCATTATATTTTCATGATCCTCAGGTTCTTTCCCCTGTGGAACGTTTCGTGCTTTCTTGAAGAATTGAAAATTTTTACGCTTTATTGCACTCCTAAATCTTCTTGCCAGGTAATTAGGGTTTGTGGGAGCAAATGGGAACACTATGGGATGCGGGGTTCTTGAATGCCAAGTCAATTTTACCATCTCTTTGGTTACAGTCATTTGAAGAGTTAGCAGAAATGGCGCGGGGAGGCGATGCAACTAAATTGACAGTGACAACTGATGAATTGTTTAATGAGAAGTACGGAGAGACAGATTGGAATGAGATACATAAAACGGTCCCTTTTGCTTACGAAGCCTTTCCGTTTGGGAAAATCATTAGAGATGGTAAGTGTGCACTTTTTGGTAGATTTTTTTTCTTAAAAAAGAGAGCGAAACAACTCAATGCTCGATTTTACTAATGTCAAGTTTGGATGGAAATATCGGAAAACCTATAGGGACCTTCTACACGAAGTTCTCGTAACATAACGGAATGCGAAAACTATTGTCCTATTGTGGGCAACCTAAATTGTTCATTATCAGCCTGACAAACGATTTGCGTACCCTTTACGGGGGCTTTGTGAATAAGACACGCCATTTTTTGGTCAAGAAAATCTTGCTCCGTCAAAAAATCACGTGTATTCAGTCGAAGAGTTGTCTTTCCTTAGAAATAGCCTAGGTATGTATACTCTGTGATACAGAATTCTTTTCTTGATTTTTGCAATTGCCTTTCGTTCTTTTGATTTGTAGATCTAGATATCAACCAGTTGAATAAGCAAGATATCGCACGAGCATGGCTTCATTCAGTGTACGCACAGATTCTTATGACATCAATAGGCACGGCACGGAAGTGGTGTAGTGAGGACGGAACTCCAGTCATGTATTACGCAGGATCGTTGGCTGAAAACGACATCTTTCAGAAATACCACGAAAGAATGCCCTATTTTACCGTTGTAAGTAGGTTGGCAGCACACGAGGGAACGTTTCTTGCTCTTGTTAGCAATTTGGAAGGCAAGAAGAATGACAGTGGTTCCCAAAACCTCTCGGATGTTTGGCACACTTCATGAATGCTCATTAGTACATTCTGTTTTTTAGCCGAATACGTCTTTTCCTCTTTCAGTACGATGAGCGGAAAGTGTACGCCTATTTTATCAACCATGGAGCCTACCTTGGCAGTATTGGTGGACTTTTAATTGGTCTGGAGTCTGTGCTCGATCAAAATAGGACTCGATACATGTAAAAGCAGAGACGACTTCTTGAATCCTGAGAACATCAGGGGTTCTTCGTCACCGCCGGAGAGTGTGGTCAGAATATTTGTGCCTCTTATCCCTGGGGGGCGACACCACAAGGTTTGTGCGGCGACGAAGAGAGCGAGTGCTAAGAACCCCTGATGTTCTCAGGATGACCCCTTGGGGAATTCGACTTTACATTGGTCGATTCTTTGAGTTTAACAGAGTGATTGTCGGTGACCATAGTTCTTAAAATCCTCACCTGTTCAATACGAATACCTGCTCATTTATAGATGACATTTATAGACAGAAAAATGGAGCTCTATTTCGGGGTAGTCTGTAGTTTCCGGAATGCTGGAAAGCTGGAAACCTGGAAATATGGAAAGTACCGGAAAGTATGGAAAGTTTATTAAATCCATTAAATAATCACTTTTTGTCATTTTTTTGTGCTGTATATAAAGCTGGTGATCACTCACTTTCAACCAAACCCCAAATCCCAACCCCCATCTGCCCGATACTCGATAAAACCGAAAGAGTGCCTTTCTGGGCCAAGTGCCATTTGCTCAGTTCTCATTTTATAGACACCCAGTTGAACAAGGTGAGATCAGACAGGGAAACAGGATATGAAGCCTGCAGGCTTTCTTCCACTGAGTGTGTATTTGCATAAATAACGGGTTTCTAAGGTGAAGACGTAGCTTTATGCAGGTCACACACAGATAATCTCAATTGCAGAGGTCAGATGGTTTCATCTTGCTGTGTAGGCCTACTACAAGTGGGGCGAACCAAAAACGCTGTGTACCTCCTTCCTATTCTGTGTTGCAGGTTGTCAGTTTGGGTCACACACATTAACCTGATATCATCGTTGGGTAGGCCTTCAATAAAACTTCAATGCTGCGTTTTCAGTAACTTCAAGCACCACCAAGAACGTTCCATCGGGATATTCCAGATTTTATACTGAACCTTTGGAATTCCCCACACTTTCCAGCTTTCCAACATACTTTCCAGCATTCCAGCTTTCCGGAAACTACAGACTACCCTATTTCGGTCCATGGAAGAGCGTGTCTCAGAAAAATATCTAAAACTGTTCGGATATTGTTCGAAATACATACGTCATGGCTTACTCCAGCATCTAGGCCTAATGGTCTTTCGTCATGAATACATGTACCATCTCGTGGCATTTTCTTTTATTTTCACTATCAATCAATAAGGACAGATGCACTCCTCCCTGCCAATAACACGTGTCGCTATGTTTAGTCCACGCGCCGAGAGAATCGCTCGTCAATATTCGCTAAGTCCGTTAATCGACCATCAAGGTGCGCGGTCGTATTTCATCAGTTGATTGCGTTCTCTGTATCATGGCTCATCTCATAAAGAACGGCGATCATACATGTGTAACGTGGGGTAAGTGCGTTATCTTTATTCCTCCTTTTCTCAAGCAGTTCAGTAAGGGTCAATCCATACTTCGCCATGCTGGTTCCACACAAAGTATTTTCCGTACTGCAACTGTTCAGTGAAGAAGTATGAATTGGCCTTGGTTACTCTCTCTCTCTCTCTCTCCTTTTTTGTTTCTCAAATGCATTGTCTATGAACGTTGGAGCATTACAACAGTTTCGGGACATTGTTTTCAATATAGGCCTATATATTCAGACGTCAGCGTACCCAGTATAAAGAATGGATATTTGACACAAAAGTAAGAAACGGCGATTGCATTTTTCCAGTATAAAAATGACTGAAGAAGTATTGAATATCAACGAACAACCTAACACAACCCTCGTCGTAACCAGCGAGATTCCCTCCGTTGGCCTTCGTGGAACGATATCCTCTAGTAAATTGAGCTCTGATGACGCAATATGGATCTTGACGAGCACTTTTATCATATTCACCATGCAGTCAGGTAAGTGATGCGAAAAGAAAAGGTTCCCGGCATTAACGAGTGTTAGTGGCCGATCACTGTGGAGAATTCTAAGCTCCGTCAGCCATCAGTATAGGCCTACATGTATATGCGTTAAATTTTGGCGTACGTATGTTACAAAACCGTCACACGGTTTTCTCAGAGTATTCCTGTTCTACATGTACCTTCAAATTTATGATAGGCCCACTTTTTGATATTTTACAAATCTGAAAAACCGAACACCGTCCGCACTGTACCGTGAACTGATGTCAATTTACATCACACCAAAGAAACAAGGAGAGGAATTAAGAATAGATTGTTTCCTTCATACTAGTTCCCACCATTACTCCGATACCTTTCAAACGCTTGTGCTCGTCTCCAGGTTTTGGCCTGTTGGAATGTGGTACGGTGTCCAGCAAAAATGAGGTAAACATCATGGTGAAGAACATGGTGGACGTCATCTTCGGAGGTGTTACGTTCTGGGCATTCGGCTACGCGTTTCTCTTCGGCCAAGCAGAAGGCACGAATTGGTTCTGTGGGCTAGGCGATTACTTTCTCATTCATCAAGACGTGAAAAGCGAGGGTGATAATTTAGCCAAGTATTTCTTTCAATCATCTTTTTCGACTACAGCGGCAACCATTGTTTCGGGTGAGTCATGAGGTAGGAATTCTTAGAAAGTATTCTGAGGTTAAAAGTGAAGCTTGGCCCGAAAGATGCTTATGTCGAAATTATCACCATCTGGCGTCCTTGTCTTCATCAGAGCCGAGTCCTACACTTACAAGCAGAATGAATGGCGTTAGCAAATCTACTTCATGTATTTTTTTACCGATGTAGGTGCCATGGCAGAGAGAACCAAATTATTGGCCTACATCGCTTTTTCCTGCTTCAATACTCTGATATTCGTGTTCCCTGCCCATTGGGTTTGGAGTGATGTGGGATTCCTCAAGGTAGGCGAACAGTGCTAATAGCAGAGTCTTTGAACGTTTCACAACCGACTTCCATTCCGGTAGCCCTTATACCGACTCCAAGATGTCATCCGTCACGCCTCGTAGATCACGTTTGATTCCTCTTGCATTCATCTTCTCTTGACACCACTGATAACAGAACATTTTGTTTTCTATTCATATTTCTCGGCTTGACCACTCCAGCAGCTGAACGTGATTGACGTCGCAGGGGCAGGACCTGTGCATCTTCTCGGTGGAACTACCGGCCTCGTTGCCACATTGATGTTAAAACCACGGATGAAGCGTTTCACGAAGTCAGAGCAAAAATCTCGGATGAGTTCGCCAACAAACGCCATGCTTGGAATGTTCATGTTGTGGTAACTAAAGCAATGTATTTTTCACTTTGATTGTGGCCATCTGCTCTCCTTCAAGAATGTTGTTTCCTTCAATGAAGTTGGTCAGTGCTGTCATGGCTGTACCAAAGATATTGGAGCATGTTATGTCGTCCCATCAATCGAAGCTTTTCTTAGACTATGCCATGAGTTATGGTCGCCACTAAGGAAATTCTCTTAAATAATATCTTGCTCGTTCAGGTGGGGATGGCTGGGGTTCAACTGCGGTAGTACATTCGGCATCACCGGCTTTAAATGGATCCTTGCTGCTAGGTCTGCCGTTGCGACCATTAGTTCATCAGTTGGAGGAGGCATGGTCGGCATGGGGCTCAGGTAGGAACACGACATAGCATGAAACGATTTTCGATGCCAGACGATGAATGAAGATGTTGAAGTAAATGCTTTACCGGTACTTGCAATCAAGATCCCTCAATACATCGTTTACTATACTTCTTGTCCATACAGTTCTGACAGCGCTTTCCCACTTGGCACGACCAGACCTCGAAATGTCTTCCTGACGTTTTCTTAATCAAAATACAGTACCTTTGCAAGTCATAAATCATGCGGCATTCTTCCAACAGCCGTGAAGTATATTCTTAACACTCTTCAATCAAGCGTCCTTCACGCTCCCTGTGCAATGACACTTTCCGTTTTATTTATCACCATTTTGCATGTCTTGCTTTGATGTTTACAGTTACATCTTTAAGAGAAGGAAATTCAATATATCGGACTTGATCAACAGTATCCTAGGTTCGCTTGTATCGATCACAGGTACGCCATTGCTTACAATGCAATCTGCACCAGCAATCACGGAATCACGCAGCGATCATTAAACTTATAGATATAAGTGGCCGTTGCCGAGGTTCACAACTGCTACTGACTGCTGCAGAAGCAGTCAGCTGCTCTAACCCCACCCAAGTGTCGAATATGACCGACCAACTCATGTTTTTATCACCGACTTCCTTTTCATCGTCGTCATCAGTGACGCCACGCATCAGTACCCTGATCTACGGACAAGATGGGGGCCTCAAAGAAAATACATGTGGGCATAATACATGTAAACACGTCAAATGTGATGGAATTAAAGCTTTTCCTTTACAGGTTACTGTGCCTACGCCCATCCCTGGGAGGGTTTCATAATTGGCTGCATCGGTGCCGTCATCGTATTCTTTGGTGTGAGACTTCTCGAAGACCTCAGAATTGATGATCCAGTCGGTAAGTCTTTTCTAGAGTTTCAGATTGTAAAGTTCCAGCCTGAAGACCCCGGTTGGGGTCGAAAATTTGCTAAATATTCTGGAAATTGACTTCATATACTTTACCAGTCGGTAAGTAAGAATCATCATTGGTTTCCTGCCCGTTGAAACCACCGGGCAGGAGACCAATAATCATTAAGAAAAACTGCGATTGGAAGACTAGGCCCCCGGGAACTAGGCCTAAAAAATCACGACTTATGCTGATCAGCCTCCAGATCGTTGGGATGAGCTTTTCAGATAATCCCCATGCCTGCTGGTCACCCTGTAACATTTTGTCAACTGGAATATCTTCCATTCCAACCACAGGATGTATTCCCGTGCACATGATGTGCGGCGTGTGGAGCCTGGTTTGCATTGGCTTCTTCGGGCGACCCGATACCATCGGAGGCACAACAACTTTATATGGTGTATTTTACGTAAGTGTTCGTAATCAGCAATCGTAATCGACATTCTCTGGCTTGACAGCAAATGACACGGAATCACGTATAAACCATTTGTTTTAAAGCGAATCGAAAGCGAAAAAATTTGATTTAGAAATAGAATTTGAAAGGGGACGAATTTTCAGGAAAAAATGTAAACAAACTTCTCCAGAATGTCAACAAAGAAATTTTCTTGCATTTTGATTGGCATAATTTTGTGTTTACAAACACCAGCCAAATGTAAACAAAATCCACTGTCGATTCGCTTTAAGTGCACATACATTGATAAGAATGACCAGACAATCACAAAGTCATTAGTATAGTATGCGTAGTTCCAAGTTGACGAAATCGACAAAAGATATGGATAATGTCTGAATAACATGGTCTAAATTTATCGTCATTTTCTTTTTTCAGGGTGGCCAATACTACCTTCTTTGTGTTCAAGTCCTTTGCGTTCTCACTATTATTATATGGACTGTGATTACTTCGGTCGCCATTTTGACCCTTATCAACACGACCATTGGTCTGAGGATCAGCGAGGAGGAAGAAATGCTGGGTTCTGACATCGTGGAACACAACTTCAACCACGGTTCCGATTACAGATATGAAGACGAAACATCAAGACTCCTTGAACAATACCAACGCTTCTACAAGCGAATCATTTTAGGTGATATCCNGAAATTTGGAAAAGTGAACAAAATTTCTAAGAAAAGGAAAACAAAAAAAGAAAAATAATGAAAAAACATTATGACCACACGGGAATCGAACCCTCGACCTCAGGGGTGTAAGCCCAACATCTTTGCAATGTGCCAATCAACACACTGAAGACAATGGTAGAGTATTTGTCACCTGGTTCCGGAAATAGGGCCAGCTCGACGTTTAGGCCCAATTTTGCGTACTGTTCAGCGAGCCGGGCTTGATAAATAGCCACTTCGTATATATACTTCAAGAGCAAAATTCACGGATGGAAGAAATCGTTGTACCCCGTTTTTAACAATAAAATCTTGAGTGTACATTATACTGCTTTAGGCCTGGTTCTCATTTTCTGACACATGACGTCAGAAAGTTGTCCCCTGCAACTGGCTGACTGGAAAGCTGTAATTTCGCAATTGCTTCGCCTTGACAAGAGAATAACCTGGAACACTATCCAAGATGGAACAATATAAAAAGTCCCCGCACAAAAACCAAGGCAATATCTCTTCTCATTCCCAATATAGACTACAGTGATGTCAGCTACAATACTGTTGACAGATAAAAGAGGATACCCAGATTCGCTTGCCGGCAGTTACTCGCTTTTCAATATCATGCCAACTCTGAAAAGTCAATTCCCCTTTCAACCATGCGTAAGCCTTTCTTTGATGTCCAAACACCATTTGTAGTGATAGTGCTACGATATTTGGAGGCGGATCTATAATAAAGTAATGAAGGCGCTAACGATCAATTCATCGCAAATCAAACTTGAACTGAAAATGAAAAAGAAAATGATAAATTCGTCGAATAGCAATTGCCTGCAGTGCGTTATTCGGGTCGAAAACATTCCCGTAGTTTAGTCAAATAGCATGCATGAAAGCGTTCAATTCTTGAAGAAAGCCAAACTCCAATTACACTCTCCAAACAATCTGACTGGCAGCTGTCAAGTCATTACACCGATACTGGGTGAAAAAAACCGCGTACCAGGCTGCAATACCGTCGCAGGAAATCGAGCTGCCATTAAAGCATCAATCGCTAAATGCACCTAAAGTACTAATGATAAAAAATAACGTAAAATGCATCACCCTGAATCGTCGTAACAACATCAGACCCATACACCTAGATGTTTTCAATGTATTTTGAAGTGATGGGTAACAAAGCTGGCTATCCTCGGTCCCTTTACGTTCAATTCGAAATGGGAACGTCTCTGGGGACCATTCTTTCGATTCACTATCGACTATTTCCGACGTAATTGAAGAAGAATCTCTTACTACTCGTAGATGCTTTCCACCATGTTTGAATATAGAAACTACATTTCTGGCATGTATGCCGAGTAACCTTTCCCTCATCCCCACGTGGTTATAATTTTGTCACGGCGATGTATTGACCACCGGCGTTCAGTGTGCAGTCATCTCTGACGACATCCACCTGACTCACGGCGATAGCGAAAGACAGAATGGCTTCAAATTTGACCACTACCGTCGGTGAGGACATCGTAACATTAACAACGGCAAATCGTGGTAAAAACGAGCGGATAGTCTCTCACGATGACGCCACTTGGATTCTTACCAGCGCTTTTATCATATTCACAATGCAGTCAGGTGAGTAGATGTTCTCTTAAAATCAATTTCACTGCAGTTAAGACATGGCCGTTAGCCTTCCGGTAACTCCCCACACGCCCCATGTGCAATGACTGGTCATGTCACGGGTCTCTTTACACTCGAGAGATGCGTTGTTATGGGGCTGTCTTTAAAGCCATTCCCTCCTGACAACTTCACATCGGTGTGACGATGTCACTAAGAACAGTTATCGGGCATGCTATAAGTACATGTATATCTTTGCGAGGAATAAGTGGGTGAGCAGCGACCGAAAAGATAAAAGACGGCAAGACTGTAAAATAGAAGCGGCCAACTTTCTTTGGGGAGCAGGCGGTCTTTCCTTGACATTGTGTACTTCTGCTGTATAGAAGATCAGCAAAATAAGTCCGTGTGTCAACTGGCACGTCGTCCACCTGCCTAATTGATTGACAGCACGATTCCGAACCGTCTCAACGATTCTAAATATTGGACTGAGAGTGAACCTGATGATTGCACTTCTACTGAAACCGCAAGGTATCCTCTCCGTGTTTATGCCGCGGGGGTAATAGGGAGTTTTCGAAAAGCTTCCGAAACGCCAACGCGAACGCTAAACCCATTGTTCGATGCCACGAAGAGAGCACCGAACAAAAGGATAGACGGTCGCGTTGGCGTTTCGGGGGAATCAATGGGGAGGTTTCGAAATCAAACGATAAACCAAAACTTTACGACAACGTTATTTTTCATACTACACATTGACCAGATTTTGCATTGCATTTTCGGTACAAAAATAAAGTTGTCGTTAACGTCGACGTTTATCGTTTGATTTCGAAACCTCCCTATCATGCGAAAACTCCCTAATAGGGAGTTTTCGCATATTGATTTTTTGTATGTAAATGTTGGTGGTGACTATAGAGGAAGGTTCCCTTCGAAAATGGCCGCGTTCCAATTTACAATATGGCTGCCAAAGCCGCCATCTTGAAATCAGATTCCCTTGATTTTAGGGAACATCGCTCTTTTCATCAGTTTGATTAAATTCCGCCTATACATGTTGAGGGAAAACCAACTCAACATACGTGCGGGGGCATATGCCACGCTCTGTGTTGCTCTTGTCTTACCTTGGTGGTGTGAGATGAATATTATGCATAATGATGGTTTCATGTCAGGCTATGCATAGATCCGTGATATCAGTACGATGCAATTTGATCATTAGTCTTTTGATTGGAACATATCATGCGTGACCGTACGGTACGCCTGGACGGAGGAAGCGCCGGACAGTTGCAGAAATGGGTTCGGTGTGTGAAAAAGAATCAATTATTATACTAGTAATTGGCTTAAGTTCCCCATTTTTATGCAACATTATTGCTGTCATGTGATACCGATGGAGGATTGCTGTGCATAGACACTCATCTCAGTGTTGCAGTAGCTCTTGCAATTTATAAGCGTTAACCTTTCAGGGAGGGAGGTATTCCGTAAGAAGGACCTTCAAGACTCGGAGACTTCTTATCAAATCAATAAGACAGACGGATCTTGTCAAATCAACGTACCGGTAATTACTTACTAGTTACATCTTGACGGGGGACAATGTGCACAATACGAACCCCAACCTTGCGGACAGGTAACGATCACAAAATGGCTTAATTTGTCAGCTTCCAAATAATTAATATTCGTCCTTCGCCCCTTTACGTATTGCCTGTCAATTAAAACTCCATTTGATACTAAATGATGTGTTTTTAAGATCGATTCTCACCCAATCGATCGTAGATTACACAAGTGCAAAGACAGCCGGGTGATGGGCTGCCAGTGCGTGAAGAAAAGACAAGACAAGAAAAGATGGGTATTATACTTGCCACCTATTGCCTCGGGATCCCTCGAGAGATGGCTGAAGATTTCTACTCCTCGTAGACCCTCCCCGTTTAGACCCCCTCCCGTTTAGCCCCCTCCCCCACCTCAGAATGCTTAAGAGCAGTACTTCACCATTTTAGGTGTCGCCCGATAGCTCAGAGTCATGATTTCCGCTTGGACTTTCCCTGCTCGAATGAATTATGCAATGAATTATCTTATGAACTGCTTGAATGGCATTTCTAGAAAGGTTTCGAATAACTATCCAACTTTTTGGTTACTCTTCCTAGATTTACGTATTTAACACGACGTTTTCCCTAGTTGTACACTTGACGACCAGGGAACACTGGTAGAAACGTCGTGTTAAATAAATCTAGGAAGAGTAACCAAAAAGTTGGATTACCTGAAATCTCTAACTAATCCCAACCAGTGGACACACTCACGCTCAAATATCATATCTGATTCATATTCTCACATTCTTTCTCAAGAATCAAACAATTCGCAAAACGACAAAGCAGTATTAACAAAGAGTTTCGCTGACCATTCACTGAGTCCATTATTCCAGACAAAGGTTTCTTATTTCATCACATGGTTCACCACCACCAAAGAAAGTTCATGGTTGAAATCTTTGGTAAACAATAATAAATCGTATCCATGGTAATGGTCTCAACGTGGCTGGATTTATGTGCACGAGGTCAACAGATTTATCTTCCCTCGGTGTGACATTATTATTTGACCAAGCTAAATGGATCAGTTTATGTCACATTCTCTGAAAGATCTGCTTTCACCTCAACAGGGAACCGCCCTTTCTTTGCACTCTGCCGAAACATAAGATTTGCGCATCCTCACCCTTTTGTTAGGCGCACAAGGTGGTGAACAATGGGCCTATAGGTAATCTGCAATGAACAATAGCTCTTAGGCAATTGTAACCCAAATTTCTTTCGTCATGGACTTTCCGTTCAGGAACAGGCAAGGGAATCTAGAATAGGGCGTTAACGCCACTAAACGAAAGCAAAATTACATCAACTAAACTCAGAATACCGTCGAAGATTTTTAGCAGTCAAGCAACTTGTCATATGCTGCTGCACAATCCGTGACCACATACATTATTTTGTTCGACAAGGTTCAGTCGAATTCGGCAAACCAAATGACTCTAAAAAACTCGCCTGTGTTTGGCTTCTTTCTCAGAGGAAATTAAAAGATAATCAACAATCTGATCAGCCCCTGGGCTTGCAATCGGGCACCTTTTGTGACATGTTGACTCTGGTGGCGGCACGCACAGACCTGGGAGCTTCAATTTCTGATACTGGATTCTCCCCTTTGGTCTATCCACCTTTAAAAACGATGCAGTGTCATATCTTCGTTGATAATTATCTCCTCATTTGATCAAAACGGCAATGTAATTAAGGCATCCTTCAATGCGACTTCATTAGTCCACATAGATATAGATAGAACGCAATAACCCAACCGAGATTCACCTTGGAGGTTCGTGTCATTGATAACGACTGAAGAGTTCTTAGCATGATGAAACTGATACCAACAAGAATTGATCGTCGCAGAATACAGAATCATAACAGAATACACAACCCGGTGTTAACGCACTCACTATATATCAAGATGGAGACTATATTTTTTCTTTTGTCAATTAAGCACAATGTATCAAGATACTACCATGTGCGACGCTGTACAGCATCAGTACAACGTGATTGGAAAGCTTCCACGTTGATTACCTTCGAGTAAAAGGTTCTTTTCCATCGGTGCACAAGCTTTTTCATATATTTTAAACTTTAGAAGGAAAAATTGAGACATCTCATCAACACACGGACCCCACAGAATAGACGTAGATGACGCAGCCATTCGGTGAAACCGCCAAGCGATGCGACGACAAAACAAGACGCGTTTGATCACCGGATATAATATGGGGCAAGACTAACGTTTACTTGGCTCTAAAAGGCTGGCAAACGCCGTATCATCATCATCCATTTCATGATTGATATATGGATGGGATAATTACGCTGGTCATTTCCAAATGCAAAACCAGCTGTATGGAGCATCGACCTGCTGTCTTGTGGCTGGAGTCGTCTATTACTGACTGCACCACGATTATCCCCGACGTATGGCAAGTGAAGTGACTAAATATTTGACGTCGCCCCGTAATCACTTTCTCAATCACAAACAATGTTTACGGCATCAATACGGACACAGTCAATCGATGTGGAGCACTGCAGTCTATCACCGCGGAGACTATCCCTTCGTTCGATCTGGCACTACGGCCGGGGTGAAGACCGCGGAGCAATTTATAAAGCTGACCGTCACGGAAAATTGACATAAGAAAGGAAGACTCACAAAGGAATAGGCCTATAAGTGCCTTAATTTTTTTCTTTCGTCACAAGTGTATCGTATTTTTAATTTCACTGCTGACAGTCACAAACCTCACCGTGTACGTACATGCACTTTCTGTACGGAGGAGTCAAAATACACAATGGCAGGTGATTTAGAAGCAATCATTTCCGGGGATCCTCCGTCGGATGCAATATGGATTCTCTCAAGCACTTTCATTATCTTTACCATGCAATCAGGTAGGTGTCGAAACGATGGTGCCTTCCCTTGATAGTCAAAAAAGGGCGAGTGGCACTTTTTCAAAAAAAAACGTTGATTGTCCAATCCCTCACCCTTTCCTCTTTCATACGAGAATCCCCCCGAATTAAGAATAAAAGCAACTGACAATGGTGTTTGCATGACCACACACGATCGAATAACGGGTCCAGCTGGAACAAGTCTTTCTAGGATTTCTCCGAGTTGATGAAAAAAAGAAATTGCGGCGGGCAGACAGAGAGGGGTATCGAGCCCCGGTAGCACAGTCGTGTAGACTGCTTGTTCTTACGCCGACGCTGTGGGTTCGAGTTGACCCCTATCTACCCACACTTTCATTTTTTCATCAAATCGGAGAAATATTTTATCATTTAAGATCACCTCCTGGAAAACATTCTTGATAGTGTCTACGGTGAATTTTTTCTTGATACAGTTCGTACAGTAATACATATAGGCCGCAATTGCTAATGCTACCCCTACCCCTATCTTTGTCCCCGACACTCCCCCTAGTGGCCCTCCCTTCCTATAGAATTGAATTCCGGGATCCAGGCTCGGTTGTTCGATGACGTACCAGTGGGTGGTACCTTGTGAGCATGGCATGAACTTTGACTAATGGTATAAATCTATGGGGCTTCATAAGTGACCATGAAATATACGAATTATCACCAGACAAATTTCGAACGGCATCTGAGGCCTGAATGTCCCAATGGACAGAGAGTGCTCTGCCTCATGTATGGGCACTACAGCCAACATCTACCTGTGTCTTGTTACCAATACCATCAATTACCGTGGTAACCTGAGCCTTCATGAGCATTAAAGCGGAAGCCAGTCAACTCGAGAAATGCTCAAGTGTTGCATCAACAGGCGGAAGTCCATTCAGCTCCAGAAATGAAATGCTGAAGCGCTGTTGGCCGGGCGAAACCTGATTCAGTTCCTGAAGACCACTTGACGATCAATGTATTGCCCTATTTCCCCTGTTTTATTCACGACGAGGAGCATCGTCGAAAGCTCGTTTCTATTGTCAAGTTTAATTCCTTAAACTTGTGTTTTTGTGGTATCAGAAATGATATAAGCTTCAGATGAACTGGGCAATGAAAATGTAAGGGCAATAATGATAAAGTGGTTTGAATCCGGCTTAATCAAAGATTTGTCGAGTACACCTTTTATCAACTGATGTGGGCGCGGTTCGCATGTGTGTGTGGAGGGGGGGATCCAGATGGACGGGCATTGCATTTCGTGCCAATATATCCGTCTACAGTTGATATGGATGTCAATGAAACTTCCATGGTTACATTCACTTCGATTGGCTCTTGAAGTGTCAACAAAAAGCTGTCAGCTGATATACTGGCATCATTCATTTTGTATCATTCAGATGCATTCAAGGGTAACCCCTTGGTACGCGGCACCAATTGATCACGAAATAAATCAATCATTCAATCATTGACCAACTATACGTACTGCATTTGCCATTGACGATGCGGTCCAACCTTCAGAGTGGCGTGTTCCTTATCTTTGGCATTGCACAGGGGTGGCATTCAAACTCCTTTATGTACAAATCAATTAATCCAGGTATCGAACAGCTTCAACCTTGAAATTCGTTGATTGCTGGTTCCATTATCATCTACTTCTTTTGTGCTTCCAGGCTTCGGATTGCTGGAGAGTGGATCTGTCACGTCAAAAAACGAGGTCAACATAATGGTGAAGAATGCTGCTGACGTCATCTTTGGGGGATTCACTTACTGGATATTCGGCTATGCATTTAGTTTCGGAGAGCAAGAACCAATGTCCAACTTTTTCTGCGGCTGGGGCAACTTTTTCGTTCATGTTGAAAATGACACTGACATCGGTTGGGTCTATTCTAAGTTCTTTTTCCAGGCGTCCTTTGCCACGACAGCCACAACTATAGTGTCAGGTGATTACATTTTTGCAAAAACCTCTTCCGCAACTGAATTGCTTGCTTAATACTCTCCCGGCTTCTCCCTGCTTCCTGAGGAACCAAAGGTAATCTTGATGAGGGGAACACGAAGGGACTGACAAATATATGTTGCCATTAATTGCCGTTCATCACGTCGCCAGTACCAGTCGCACTTCCTGCACAGCAAGGCTTTTAGCCCGCTGCTTCCCCAGAATGGCAATGTTTGTGCGTAAACACTGAAAGGAAATTACATTTTGTCTAATGGCACATCCCCGACTATGGTTACACAAGTGGGGGCAAGTGAGTTGATAGAACGAATCCCAACACTAGAGGGGGTTTGTAATCAATGGGAACGGCTCCTCCTGAAGGCAAACACCATTTATTGCTGATGACCTTCAGGTAAAGACATCAGTATAGGGCTCCGCACACTGGCGACTAGAGAATAGGGGCGACTACCGATGCGACTATAGTACGTCGCCTGCAATAATACCTTTGAGGTCGACCAGTGATGTTATCCACGACATCACTGATCTTCCAAAGAAGCATTTGTCGCAAACAAGTCAACAAAAACCAAAAAAACTAAAAATATGTTCAATCGCCTCTGTGGTCGCAAGGGCGGTCGCCTAGAAAATCGCTCGAAAAATCGCCAGTCTGCGGTGCCCTTATAAGACAAACTTGGGCCGCTCTGTTTGATCACCAAGCTCATCCACATTCGTCACCCTTTCCCTTTTCAGGTGCGATGGCTGAACGCATCAAACTCGAAGCATACGTCCTTTTTTCCTTGCTCAATACGTTCGTGTTCTGCTTCCCTGCACATTGGGTCTGGGGCAAGCACGGATGGTTGTCGAAGCTCGGTGTGATTGATATTGCTGGAGCCGGTCCCGTCCATCTCGTCGGTGGCGTTACTGGGCTGATATCAACATTAATGCTGAAGGCGCGACACGGCCGATTTGACTCTCCTGAAGCGCCACAGATGGGTTCACCAACTAATGCATTATTAGGAATGTTTATGCTATGGTTCGTATACTTTAGGTTCGGTCATAAATATATATTCATATGGTTCGATGTATAACGACTACGTCGAAATTCACTTGAATGTGGATACTGCCCGACAGTCGCGGTGCCGTATTTCGTCTGTTGATGAAATGAATTAATCTGCTCTTTTCAGGTGGGGTTGGTTGGGGTTCAACTGCGGCAGCACCTTCGGAATTTCAGGATCGAAATGGAAACTGGCAGCTCGGTAAGACACAGGAGTAACCTTCAATCTTGATGGTCGAGCTAAGCCGGTCAGCCCAGCTCGGTTTCTGCAGTTGGCCTACCTCAACGTCGTTTGTTTACCTACATTAGTTGTCTAAACCGTATGCTATATCGCATAGACTAACTTTTGATTTTGGAATGGGAAACACTGAGCAAGTCGGTGACGCGTTCGCCATTTGACTGGCCACACGACATTTTTCCTCAGACCTGGTTTGCTCTTATTTCAGGTCGGCGGTCTCGACCATCACGGCATCCATGGCGGGTGGGATAGTGGGCATGACTTTCAGGTAGTGTAGCCGATATGGACAATATGCACAGTGATTCGGTGAAAAGTATCTTAATCTTCGTTTGTCTACCAAACTAGCCTACCCCTTTTTAATCCGCCAAAGGATGCTGCAAACTCAGCAAAAATTACATGTAACTTACATTCGGCCGGGGTCGTTTCTATGTGCATGGAGGACTCTCTAAGCTTCCTGTGTGTTCTTTTCAGTTACATAGTCAAGAAAAGGAAATTCGACGTGCCTTTAATGATCAATGGCATATTGGGATCGTTGGTCGGTATCACAGGTGAGACTATAGCGGCAAAAGGGAAGGAATAAAACCTATTTTCACATTTTGAACCAGAAAATATTCTCTCAAACCTCCGTTAAGGGCGAGAGTGAGAGGTGCCGTTAACTACGGCGATGATGTCGGCGGTCACGGATTCCAAGTTGGTACAAAGCTGCATGGTTGCGAAGAAAGCCTGCAGCATATTGTCAGTCTTGTTGAAGAGGCCCAAAATGCATCATACCTTATGACCTGTTCAGGATTCTTTTCTGAACAAGGAGTAGGCCTAGATGCTTCTGATCGACTGCTTGTACAATAAACTGCGAAGTGTTGTTGACTCCGACGCAGTTGACATGGAAGATCAACTAGCGATCTCGATTTTTCATTTCAGGATATTGCGCCTTGGCCCATCCTTGGGAAGGATTCGTCATAGGTTCGATTGGGGCACTAATTGGCGTTTCGGGAGAAGGTCTCCTTGTCCGCTTGAAAGTAGATGATCCAGTAGGTAAGTTCAACCTGCCCGAGAGTCACCAACAGATTCCGAGGCAAAAGTGTAAAACTCATTCACTGATCAGGGGTGGAAGGGTGGATGCCGCTCTTGACGAAACAAGGAACTAGACAAAATCTGGGGGTAGGGGAGAAATACAGGAATATGGACTAAATCAATTCCTTTTTTCTATAGGTGTGGTGCCAGTGCACTGCCTCGCGGGCATCTGGAGTATGCTAGCAGTTGGTTTCTTCACCAGAGAAGACGCATTTCGAGAACTGTTGAACATCCAAACAAATGATAAGGGTGTTTTTTATGTAAGTAAGAATCAGTGGTCAGACTAACACTAACCATTGAAAACGTTGAACAGAAGTGTTGCACTTTGAATGGCAACTTCAAAGAAGCGTCTTCCATTNGGATCAGACAGACGATCTCAATCGGGAGGATGTAAAAGTAAAATCACCGCAGAATTCGAAACGGAAAAAGAGACGATACAGCGATTTTTTTGTGGCACGCGGGGCAAGAATGGCAGTGAATTCGAATAGTCACCCTCGGAGCAAATCTATGAAAGACAGGCTGAATTCGCGTGGAACACTTCGGAAGT
Organism: Notospermus geniculatus; assembly: GCA_002633025.1. Lineage (NCBI taxonomy): Eukaryota > Metazoa > Nemertea > Pilidiophora > Heteronemertea > Lineidae > Notospermus > Notospermus geniculatus. The sequence continues at coordinate 382,367 of NMRB01000245.1, read as the reverse complement.
TTTCGACACAAAGCCTGTACGGCGATTTCGTGCATGGACAGCCGCGACTACGCATACGGCGAGGAAGTTCTGCTTTCGGGAAGCGAATTGATAGCCCAATGCACCACTTTGAACTCATTCAAGAGCCTGGAGTCTTTCACATCAGCGAAAACAATATTGCTGACGACGACACGACGCCCAACCACTTCGGGCTCTCGACAAATCTACCAAAAGATGACACAGGAAAAGACACCAACAAGGACATAAGTTCGACTACGAATGCAGACCTTTTGGGGAACAGGCTTATTCATGAAGGTGTCTTAAATGATTCTTTCGAAATGGATATGCAGCAAACTGATACACTGGCCAAAAAACATTCTGTTAGATTAGAAAATGGAACTGGGGGTAAACATTCCCATCGAACAGCGTGTAGCGATGCCGCGACTCCTCATCCTTTAGTAAATTTGACTGATGCGTCAACAAAATTATAACCTTAACTGAGTTAAACGTCTACTGATAACTGTAGACCAAGTCATTGGTCTACAATAGTGATATTGACTACAATAGTGATATTGTTACGTAGGCCTACGTTTGAACCACCGTTGCGAACAGCTGCGTTTAGCTGACACGCGGTAAGCGGAATGCGGATCGCGGAAACGGAACACGGAATAGACATTTGTTCGCTCCAAGCCATTTCCCTTCATCCATTTATCTGCACGCGGTAAGCGGTTTGCGGAACGCGGATAGGCGGAACGCGTAAAGACTGATCGCTTGGTGTAGCGCTTTTTCCGCGCGGAATAAAAATCCGCGCCCTATGGATGGAGCACCGTGATTGGACAGGGATGGACCAAACCTGCGCAATGCTTACAAAAACAGAAGTTATACCGCGTGCAGATAAATGGAATACGCGGAATATTTACCGCGTTCCGTATACCGCATTCCGTTTCCGCGATCCGCATTCCGCTTACCGCGTGTCAGCTAAACGCAGCTGAAGTTTCAGTGTGTCCAGGCCTCAACGGGAATATACCTTGGGTCAAAGTGGGATTGGTGGTAACTATACTGAATATACACTGGATACTTCAATTACTAGGAAAAAATCTGAAGCACTATACCCAACCCAATCTGAGTTGTTCAAAGCGCTCATTCAGGTCTTGGTTCTCATTAAGAAGGTGACGGAAACCGGAGTTCCGGATGGAGGCAGGAAAGATCGTTTCACTAAGTCTGAGAGGCCCCAACGGAGAAGGCACAACAACCAATTGATGTGGAATGAACCCTCGGGATTGACAGGGGAAGAGCAGACCACGAATATAGACTTCGAGGGGCAAGAGGCAGAAGGGAAAGGGAAAGAGTGAGAAGTTCAGCAAAGGTGGAGCAACAACAGTAAATTTGAGCCAGGTGTGAAGGGAAAGAATGTCCTAGGAAAAACTGTCCTGGGAACAAAAGATCCTATTGTTACATTCTAATCTCTGACAATTGATTTCTATACGCATGCCGCTTATTCCGTCATTCAACAAAAGAAGTGGACACTTTCTACAGGGGGACACTTTTTACTGCTACACCTGGCCTTTCCTCTGTGTGAGATCGACCTGTGTATCAACAGCTCAGAAAAGAACGCCTACAGTTCCTCACCACCCCCTCTCATCGCCTGTCGGCTAAAGTTTCTGGAATATTCCCCTTGGATCTCTCGTTGTATCATTGATCCCAAGTGAGAATGTTTGTAATGAGGGGGGCATCAGTCGTGTTGAAAAACAGTCGAACCCTCGTCACCTTCATCTGTCAGCACGTAAACACACACTCACATTCTACTGAAATAAGAACGCCTTTACCATATTGCCATGGGAACGGAACCAAACACCCCCTACGACATTGCCACGCAAGTCACACCTGCGCCACCCACGTACCCACGTGGTGCTGACCGAGTCCAGTAGACTACTTATACGCCCATAAATTTGATCGGTTTAATAATCACATCTTTATCGACGAAAATGAGTGACTTCATCCCAGAATTGTGGTCTTCCCTGATCAAATCAAAAAAGGACGGTGTAAGGTAAGTCAATGGTTCAAAGATTTTAATCCGTCAGGCAAAAAGCATGAAGGACTTCAAAATGTTGTTTAGAAGAGTCTCGATCTTCGTGCAACTGTAAGCATGACTCGACCTGTCAAGTAACCTGCAAAATGGCACCTTGACGAAAGAGGCCTAATGAAGTGCGATAGTCCATTGAAAAAGAACATGCTTTTGAGTCTAGCGGGCACTTGCAATAGTGTGCATGTTTGCTTTATGAAGAACAATCAGAAGATAAACGTCGTGCGACGCACTCACATGATTTGAATAATTAACGTGGATTACACTCACTGCCGAACTTAATAATCATTTTCACTCACGATTGGTCGACACCATTGTTCACAGTCTAATTCACAAAATTAGGGAATGAAAAGGATTAAGGTATTGATCTTGGCTTGGGGGGTTCGGAATTACATTTATTTATTTGCCTCTGAGTTTCTTGGGTTGTGGCACGCGTGTTGGCGCAAGCGTTTGTACAGTTTGCTTTTAGGTCCATTCATGAAAGTGGAACCATTTGAGCAATAAAACAGCGAGGATTCGCAACAAAACAGGTAACTCCACGCCGGGCTGCAGTGGTTTCAATACATAACCACGGAGAAAGAGCACTAGGCCTACTTGCTTTACTTTGATCTTATAGATACCTACCATGTTTCACATTTTCAGATCCTCTTCAAACCACAAAGTGAATAACAGACATTCATCAAACCCATGCACGGACTATCCGAGAATGCAACGTTTTGGCAAAATCCAGACCTTTTCGCAAGTACTGACACCAACGAAGATCCTGGAATTTTCCATACCACAAGCATCCCGGCAACTCAACAGCGAGGAACAGACAAATGACCTGGTAAATAAGAAAGAGACAAGAAGAGATCACCATGGAAAGAGTGGGAATTCACGTCGCAAGTCATCCGAAGGCGATCTTGGAACGAACGCTGATCCGCATTCCATTCCCGCCATGGGCCTTCGACATCTTAGAACGGAAACGGCATTTGGGTTCGCAACTTTAACAGCAATTCCACGCACAATGCACAGGGAGTCAATATTTCATCGGAAGAATTCGAAGAAAGGAGAAAAGACACGTGCTGCTGAAAACACATTCCACATGAAAAAATCGAGTGAGGAAATGACTGTCCCACACAATGGAGTTCCTCGTAAGAACAGCAAGGTATTTGGAGTGAAATTGGCAAAAAGGGGACATCGCAAACAGAAGCTTCGTAATAAATCTAAACTGACGGGTTGAATGAATTACTGCGACCGCATCGCAGGTTCGCATGTCGACCGCAAGACGCACGGTCAACTTTCTTCAACTCCTTTTTAGGGTGGGTGCACACTAGAAGCGATTCGCCAAGTGATTTGGCATCGCACGCGAATCGCTTTTGTTTGGGAGGCATTGCGGCATGAAATAACAAAGAACCGCCGCATGCGTTGGGCGAGTCCCGTGTAGTGTATACCCACCCTACCAAGTCACCCTCTTTCAGCGTCGACCTGGTCTTCAAACATATCGGTTATCTGATCTGGACTTCTGTGACATGTTGAGAACGTCTTTATTATACCTCCATGGCCTAATCACTCGTACAAATTCTGCATCACACAGGTTAAGGCCTAGAAAAGAATTGTTCTGCTTTCTGTATCCCGCCTGATCACTGGCATTTACCCACAAGATGATCACACGCATCTTCCTGCGTCTCAGTGTGGGAGGACAAAAGAAAGTGTTGTACAAATTCTAGACAAGCCTGCCCGATCATTCAACATTTCCTTTTTCCTCTTGGACTTAGACGCAGGACAATTGGACGTGTGTGATTATCCTGCAGGTAAACGCCTCTGTTGAAGCACCATGCACATCAGACAATAGTTTTCTAGGTCTTTAACATGTACAATGCAGAACTTGCACGCTGATTAGGCTAAACACACTTTTTGAATATGGCCCTATGTCTCTTTTGTGGATGTTCAGGTAGTTGCAGACCAGTGCAACAAACTCCACACTATTCAGTGACAACAAGCAGCAAAAGCCCAATATTTTGTACCATCTAACACGTTGTACATTTACCTGGTGTGTTTGTAAAGTTAGACTTAGTTTTCATTAAAAGAAGTATGAGTATGCCTATGTGTGAAAGTTATGCCTAGTTTCATTAAACAAAATATGTGCAAGACCATATGAAGCCATCATCTCATTACCCAAACGCCCCTTATAGTGAGATCACCAATGTCCATTCACCCTCCTGTCCAGTATTTGGTTGATAAATCCCGACTTGACACTGCTGTGCCATCATGGAGGTATTGAGACCTCATGGTGCATGGGTGTACTCCTATTTCGCCTAAACTCTTTTTGCCTGAACCTATTTCGCAACTTCCCATTTCGCTGAATACCCATATCGCCCACTTCCCATTTCGCCTTAACTCATTTCGCCTACTCCTATTTCGCCTAATAGGAAAGGAATGAAGATGAATATGTACATGTACATCACTTAAATATGTGACAAAATTCAAAGAATCAGTTGCCTCTGATTTCATCAATATGAATGTCACTGCACATTGTGATAACAACATTACCATGATTACACGAGACAAAAATGTTTAAAGTTTCTGTACTGCCCTACAATAGGATAGTCATCAGGGAGTGTTCAGCAACTCCTGGCGCATCTGCTTATGCCACACCTTTGTACACCATTCACGGCTCATATTGGGACCCGAATTAGAACGAGCACACTGAGCCAGTTCGACAAGACCCTGGAGGAACAATTATACTGACAATTCCTCCAAGACAAGACACAACCAAGTTTTATTTTTTTCACCACATCCACTTCAAAAGAGGCAATCAAGATGAGGTAATGGCAATATGCTGGAAAGGGCTCCCCTAAATGGCAATTTCAGGACTGGGTCAATTAATACCGACAGCTTGAATGATCAGGGTCAGAAATCAGACACACACAATTTGGATTTTCTGATGGAGGAACCCAGTTCGGAGGTTGTACAGAAACATGTGACATGCCTATTATACTACAAGTATATACAATGTTACGATGTAGTATATAGGCCCTACGAAGTTTGAAGTTGGTGACATTCAACTCTATGAAAAGTACCAGTACATTGTTCCTGCCGTGTATTCTCATTAGACAAGTTACGGAGAACAGCACCTTGCTTTTCTTTCAACTACACCTCTGTTGGACTGAAATTGTTAACCACGCCATGCCGTACTGACGACAGGTGCAACGTCAGCACCTCAATAAGTCCTATCAATAAACAGTTGACATGATAATAATCAAGGATATTACCAATACCAAAAATATCATTGAACACACACACCAAAATGAAACATTTAATTAACGGCAGGTAATATAATCAACACAATAATTCTTAATGGCATGCTGATTTAATTCATAATAAATCGGAAAGTCGTCTCCGAATATTTTGCAAATTTTCGACCCCAATCGGGGTCTTCCTCAGGCGCTATGTAGAAGAGATCCCACAGGTGATTTAATTCATCATTTTTTTCCAGAAGGGAAGAAAGTGAATAAGACAAAGCTGCATGCATGAAAAGATTTTCCATATTTCTTTATTCACACACCAACAGAACATAATATGTACATCAGCATAAAAATGCCACTCTCTTAAACAATAGGGCCTACCAGGAGCTACAATGGGCAGCTAGGTAGCTAATTACTTTCCTGAAGCTGGCTCTTTCACAATGAGAGCTTCGTCTGCCAAGAAGTCAAAAAGTTTCCTTGTTTTGTTGACATCAATTTTTATGAGATTTCTTGCCTGGGCCAAACGAAGTGTACCGAGTTTGTTGCATTCCATCACCAGTATCCTCTTGAATTCCATATATGCTTCTGGGACTAATCGAATATTGGAACAAATCTGAAATGTGGATGAAAAAAGTGCATGTGAATTTCAAATACTTTCCCAAGATTTTCAAGTATTAGTCACCCCAAAATTTAAAACCCTCATGCATGTCAGGGAATGTAGGCCGAAGTTGACCCCTCTGTTCAACATGTCAATTGGCATGGGAATTGAATAATCGTGAATTCAAAAGGTAAACCAACTTTGCTAACCTATTTGGTTGGTAAAAGATTGCAAAGATGACACCACTGCATGTTGATGTTATCTATGTCACTACGGTGATAACTCTGCACACCTTTTATAATTATGTGGGTGACGATCAAGGGAAAAGGCGACAGGAACTGAACAGATATCCTTATTTTTACCCGAGGAAAGTAATAGGCCTTGGAACTGACTAACACGTCAAGAAGGGATTGGTGACATTGGGATTGGGGTGCCTCCACACCACCACTGTTTCAAAAAGTAACGGACTCCATGAAATTGTGAATAAACCTCATACACATAAACAATACAGAAACACAGATGTACATGTATGCACAGGATGTTTGCAAGAATTAGGACGGAGACATCAAATGGGAACTTTGCATAGAAAGGACATCAGTAAACAAGTCTTAGTTTTAAAGGAACTCTGTCACTTACCTCTTTTTCTCGTTCACCCAGTTTATCATAGCCAGGAAGATTTGAAATATCTAGGGGTGGAGCCGTTTTTCTCGCTGAAATGATAAAATTTCTCCATTTTGTAGACACTTCCAATACTAGCCTAATTTTCCAAGCTGTTGGTGACAGCAATAAATTTTGGTACTGTTTCACAAACAAGACAGACTTCAGAACCAATGGAAATACACAATACTAGAGGAGACTTGCATTCAGACAGGTGAACGTGAGATCCAATTCTTGGCTAATTTAGTTTTTAAATCGTCAATGGGCAATTCTTTACGAGACTGACAAAAAATAAGCCAGCATGGTTCACTTACCGACTGATGGCAGTGGGTAACTCAGACCTTTTGTTCCCTGTAATGCAGCTTGTTGCTGGAGCCATTGCTTACATGCAGAGCCATCCTGAATAGGGAAGTGTGAACAATTAAGAAAACAAGAGTTATGAGATACCAAGTCAGCACAGATCATCTCAATGCACAAGAATCCAAAGTGCACACTGCATGACATCCTCATTTGTATCAGCGTACATTTCCAACCAGGATACATCCTCAGTGGGTGTAGTTTTCAATCTTCACGACAAACAATCTTTCCTGAACAAATCCAAATGAATCACTGCCATCTTATACCTGGACATATGATAAGACGTCATCGAGACATTTGTGACTCATCCTCTGAGATTCCCTCTTCTTCCTCAGTTTACAGTATATTCTTGTAAGGCTTAGTTTTGTAATGCCAGCTGTGTGGTATTCCTTCAATTGTCTGATATCATCATGTAGCTCTTGCTCGTCTGAAAAAAAGAGAATCTTCAATTACATCAGTCTCTCTGGAAAGACTCAAATGAAGATATATTTGATAATCTAAAATAGCTTGCCTGTACAGAATATTTACTCACAGCAAAGACCTTCCAAATGCATGTCAAATTCCAGTGGTTTTAGGAGTCTCATAAAAGGTGTGAGTCCTGAAGCATGTTTTAATCTGTAGTCATAGTACTTCTGAAGACAGGCTAATTTTTTCACATTTATAAGGCCATATTTACGAATTATCCTGCAAAAAAGGGAAAAGTGAAAAAAATAATTCTCACAATAATGTTTTGGGAACCTAACAGCATAGTTCTTCTATTGCAACATCACTGGCTTGGATAATTTTGCATGCATACTAGAAAACAATTACAAGATTCATCACAACCAAAACATAGAATACATCATTTTCCTATTCTCTTGAGCACGAATGATATCAAAATGATATCAGGACTCCAACAAAAGCTGGTGAGCATCACTCATAGGAGCCAAATATGGAAACAAAATTGAGGCTAACCGCTTTCTTCTCTGTCTCTCTTTTAATACATTCCAATAAATGTTCACAACTGCCAACTTCAGTTCTGAAAAAGAAATATGTACACTGTATAGGCCTAGTACCCACAATGTATCAATTTTAAATTGGTGATAGTGTTGCTAGTTCGGCAATACAATTATCAACAAATACGATACTAAGTTCTCATCATAATAACTTTCACACATCCTACCCCTTTCTGCATCCGTGTCCTCAGCATCAAAGTTAACGTCCTTCAAGTCCATCTCCGCATAATTATCGAACTCCACCTGGAAGTCACCCCTAGCTGCTGTGTAGCCAGAATAATCAAGCTGAGAAACAGAACCTTCAGCCGGCCGAGGAGGGTCTTCACTCACTGAAATTTCAATTCAACCAACTCTGAGGGCCTCATTTTCAAGATTATTATGCCAATTGAATTAGCATGATTGAAACACCACTAAGTAAAGGACCTGCGGTACAACATGGGAACAATAACAGTAACAGTGTTGGATTAAGCTCACAGCTTTCACCTAACTGCATTGGGCGTGATCCTTTACATGTACATCTACCGGTATTTCTAAAGAACCCATGCAAATGATGATGATAGGTATTGATAGGCAAGAAAACAAATTTCTCTACCATGTCTCTCTACTTGTAGGCCTACCTGGTACTTACATTTGAAAATAACAGGAGGGGGTGGGTAATTGATATCAGGTGCTGGTAAAACTGCAATGTAAATCTAAATATCAATAATGCTCAACTGAATTGCGCCACTGAGTGTTTATCCTCAGAAGTCACAGGGTAAAGAATGTCAATCACTCTCCTTCAGCTTTGGTAGGGCTTGAAGAACCAAATCCAAAGACAATGGCCCGTATTCTAGAACGTTCCTTAACGTTAAGGTCGACCTTAAGTCTATTGTAAAACCATCGAGAACAATAGATTTAAGGTGGACCTTAATGTTAAGGAACGTTCTAGAATACGGCCCAATAACATCAGTACATGTATTCCTCTAGTCAAAAGTACAGGGAGATTTGAGCAACTTTGGGAAACTTACAACGTCCTGATGACAATCAAACTGACATTGACAATACTGTTAATTACCAGGGAGAGGTGGCTGAGGAATGTCACAATAGAACTGATTATAGTGCTCTTCACATTCACGTTTAGACCTTGTCTGGAGCTGGTGCGACACATCATGCCAGTTTCCAATGCCACACTCTGCTATGGCATCAACAAGCTTTTTCTCCTCTGATGCTGTCCATGATGAACCGGGGAATAAAGGGAAATTGTTCTTCTGTAAAACAGAAGCGATTGGTATAAAAATTCACAGTGTTCAGTACAACTAACTTGGGCCACCAGTATAAGTGTGGCAGTGGGCCACTTCAACAATTATTCATGAAGCAACTATAATTTAGAAACCAAGCGTCCAAGGGAAATTTTCAAAAGGAAACGGTTAGGAGCGTTAGGTCTCTTTACACTCACAATGACTTCAAAATTATGGTAGTTTTTATGACCGCCTCCCTCATATCCTCGGGCAAAACAGTGTACGCACAAAGACACCTTCAAACACTCAGCACAGGATATATATGGTTCTTCCAGCGGGGACAAGCAGCATTTGCACTTTGTACTGTCATCTTCTACAACATCCATGGCAGCAAGACTGAAGAGTTGAGAAGTAAAGAATTAAGTCTATTCATTACTAGAATTAAATGTGCCTCTGTTCCTAATTGCAAGCATTTCATGGTGTAGCCACGGTATTTATGTACAAGTCGGACAAGCATAAACCAGCCGCGGTCGGTTGCTACGAAAACCAGGACTCGGCCGGGCTGTGTTGATTGGCACCTCGGACTTGTCGGTAGATAAAAGCTTAATTTTCTCGGCTACTTGTGGGTGTTTTGAGTTGAAATTCATAAATATAGTGGTAAACAAGCATTGGATCCTGAAACAAAAAGAAAATTAAATGTAAATTAGTTTTTTGTCCTACTTGTCGGTCACTTAAACAACTTGTCGTTCCTTCTTGGTCCTTGTCGGTCATTACAGACTTTAGTACGACCGGGCCTAGGCCTACCTAGACCTACCGGTAGGCATAAATAACGTATAGGCGCCTAGGCTACACGCAATGCACACCACACCATGCCATCAGCATCTACCGTTGCTATCCATCACATTCACACATGCACATCGTCATGTGTCCGAAATTGGATGTGATGATGATCAGAATCCGATGAATGAATGAATGCCGAGTGATTTCATTCATATGATTTCTCGATTTCGGACACATTGAAGAAACCAACTTACAATGGAATCTAGAAGAGCAAACTTTGCCGACTAAGGATTACAAATAGTACTATTTTATCTTCTTTTACTCTGCCACAGCTATGATATGTAGCTTTTATCAAAATCACGACGCGAGGCGTTTTTTAACCCGCCGCGATCGACACACAAACATGACAAAGGCCGTGTTCGGAAAGCTTCCCCGAGGAAATTTCTTCCCCGAGCTTCGGGGAATGTGAGCATGCCCAGTGGAGGCGAATTTCCGAACGATATTTGCTCTTCCTCGGGGAAAGGTACTACTGTGGGTTGCAGGCGTGAAATGTTCCACGTTTAGCCAATCAGCATGTCGGATTGGAAAGAAAACGAAATGCATGCCGGGAGTTTCCCCAAGTGAGCGACTCGCCGAGTCGCTCACTTCGGCCAGGCTCGAGGAAGCCTTGGCAGCCTGCCAAATACCTTACCGAACGCTCTCCCGCTTCCCCGAGCCTCCCCGAGGAAGCTTTCCGAACACGCTAAAATATGACACCACACGTAGACTAGTTCTCTTCTTTGCCGCCTGCATATCCACAGCGCTGTTGACGTGCTGGTGGCAGAGACGGGCACCAGTCTTCTACAGTCGTTGTCGCCGCCACAAGCGCCGAACCAATTCCGTCTCCACCGTAATGATCCGACTTCAAAATAGCCGACTCGCCGAAGGGGCCATTTCTCGAGCAGAGCTGAGAGAGAAGCCTATCATAGCATGGAGGTATTACAAAGATAGAACATTACGTATTCCTACGTATACCGGTAAATTACGTAAAGATAGAACATACGTATATGTCTGAGCCCGGTGGTCGAGTGGTTAGCGCGCTTGACTACCAACCGTGTAATGGGCCGGCGCGAGTTCGACTCTGGGCGAAGGCACATAAAATTGTGAAATATTAGAGGGTCCGTCGGATGGGACTGAAAGCCGTGGTCCCTTGTACCTGAGTGTCTATGCGAGGGCAAGAAAAAGCCCCCACACAGGTGGACTGTAGCCTGTTGTGGGCTCCATACCTCCGGCAAAAACCCAACAGGGCGACGACGCCAGTAATGACTAACTAACTAACTATATTTATAAAGAACATTACGTATTCCTCCATGACCATAGCTACATGGTCAAGTGGATGGTACGAAACACCTGATGGCTGACGTAAGGGGTCAGCCATCACACAGAAATTATGTTGGCGTTCCTGACTATTCAATTTATGAATTAGTAGCAAGTGCAACAAATAGATACATACACCAAACATAGCTCACTGATGAGACCAGAATGGTATACAAAATACATATTAAAGATAAGAATAGGTTCTATATACCACAGTAGATTTTATTTGCCATATGATGATGCAGTAGTGATGATATCTTGCCAACATTACGTATTTCCAAGCAGCTGGTAGCACATACCCCAGTATACAAATGGCACTGATATACAAATATTTACATGGATTCCTTTACAAGAAAGTCCTTCCTTTCATATACCTAAGTGTCCATTTCATCATTTTCTATTGAAATATCAATGACTGCTCAGCTGATGTAGGACTCTATTGTAGTCTGTTTTGCTTGTAAACTGTTCTGATACCGGCAGCAGAAAAAAACAGCTCAGAACTTCAGAGATGGTGACAGTGAACCACCAGAGGATTGTACCAATATTAGTAAGTTGAGTTACCAAAATTTTGTCCATGAGAAATTTGCACCTTCCATCCATTTCACTAGCATGCAAGACATCTTAAAAAGATCATTTTCATAGCCATACCAGAAGTAGAGGATGACCAATTTCAACTGACACTCCCAATCCTCAAAGGACATGAAACACTTGGGAGATATTGGAATGCATCATGTAATATAATAATCAACTAGACTGACCAAATCTGCTAGTTTTCTTTGTTGCGCAATTTTCCCAACCAACTGAACAAAGCACTAAGCAGGATGAATGAACATAGGTGTCTGATAATACACACCAATTGGCAATATGCTGTGGAAATGAAGGCATTTCTTTCATGAGTAAAGTATGACAGGCAAGGCTTAATTAAGGGCAAGCTGACGTTGTGAATTTTTGGAGTGTCGTAAATAAAATATGTCAAAATGCCATAAAAAGTACCGGTACAAGTTATATGACGAAAATGAAGGCACCTGCAGGGTCTATCAGTCAAAAGGAATTGAATGAGACATGTCTTAGAATGCGCTAATTAGCTAATAAGCTGAAACATAAGACTAGGCCTAGTAGTCGGAACACTTTCCCAAGAAATGTTACATTTTGAAGATCAAACAACATGGGTATCATATAAAAGTTTCAGGTTTTTTCTAGTTAGTCCACCCCTTTTGATAGCAATATTTTCAACAGATATAGAGTACTCTGCACGTGAATTCCATGAATGCGGCCAGATTATTCAAAACAGGGCAGCCATGACACTTGTGGATTTTACTTCCTGGAACTACTTTAATGTATTGAGCGTGTATGGTGTACATGAAGTACAGGTCAAGACACCCTCACCATCCCAGGTTCTATAGGTTTGTGACATTACTGCCACTCCCTGAATGTGTCATTTACATGCTTCTTCTCTAAGAAAATTGTACCTGTTTTTCATGTTTGGTGACTTTCTTTGTTTTTGATTACATAATCACAATGTAATTATGCTGTATTTCTTGGGACTTCGCTCATTTTCTGTTTCTATAAAGCACAGTGATCATATTGGACCATAAACCAGTCAACTGGGGGTGTCTTTATTGCTTTTCTCAGGGGGGCCTGGATCCAAGCAATATGAAAATGTACAACAACAGCTTCCCCTTAAGCAAAAATAAGCACATAATGGTGAACAGAAGCCCTACAAGTATTCATTTGAATATCTCACTGTGGGTACATTTATATAATAGTTATCAATGCCCTTGTAAATATTTTGGTTCCAAATCTAACTGCTTCACTTCTGAATAGAACATGGGTATGATGAGGATTTCATATCTGATTCTGATGTGGATACCTCAATCAAGACATCACTGAATGCCCAATAAAACAATGGCCAATGCGAACGTAACTTCTCCGCAATGTACTTTAGCATTTCCATTCTTTTACGCCCTCCACTACAAGCAGCAGAGGCTTTGTTTTATATTGGACCAAACTTGGTGTTAAAGCATTCTCAGCACAAAGTCTAGAGTTTGGTTGTTTGAAATGGAACCATCTTGAGATCAGCAACATTAAGTTCTTATGACTTGCACATGAGAGTTCACGTATGTACTTGCAGTAGAAGGTGTAAAGTATCCAGAAAAGCTGTTCTTATTGCTGCTCTGATGGTGAACCTCTTTAGACATAAAGTCTTCATGTGGCCAGACCTCAAATTCAGTAAAATTTTGTGACCTGCAATTGCTTCTTGTAGTTTGCAGTATGGTCTTGACAACAATGCTATACATGGTCATGTGCACCATTTCCAATCGTACAACTGGTGATTACCATAAAATATGGAGACACCATTGCTGGATACCCAACACCTAAAACAATTCACCGTTTCATGAAAATCCCCCAAATTTTTATGGGGGTACGATCACTGCAATTACATTGTATTGAACTGCACTATATTGTATGTTGTTTGATGTGAATTGAAACATTCTGAAAGTAACACAATAACAATCAGGAAATACGGAGTAGAGAATCATGGCAAATGGTCTTGCAATTTCATTTACTATCCATCTCCTCTTCATCACTGACTATGGTATAGGCTTGCCCTTTTATACTGAACCGAACATATGATCTGCACACCTATTTACAAGACACTTTGTACACAACATCACATCTTTCCTTTCATTTCAGAGGGCGAGCTGAGCAATCAGTGACTTGTCTATCGAAGCAAATTTAAAATTAACAAGTATCAAGTCTCTTGAATACGTTTGACTAAACAATAAGTGGATCCAAGGACAAAGTCATACACTCGGCCACTTATTTTGTTGACATGTAAATCAACAGAGAATGAACTCTACAGGCAAGATGCTTTCCAACTTGTGACATATTCTCCCCTGAAAACAACTCAAGCACATGACTACTTACACTTGCATAGCAATGACCGAATAATTCAACAAAATATCCAAGGCATACGTGTACTTTGCTACTCGCCATCAACTAAATAAAATTCTTTAGCTATTGGTCAGTATTCTCACAGTTGAAACTTCATGTAAAGGAATTACACCCAAATTTTTAACTCCGGATGAAGTACTTCTTTAAAGAAATGCCAGAGTCTGGGACATTGACTTTGTTAACTATTGACTGATGATATTATTCTGACTAGCCTGATTCAACCATGATGCCATGGGACATCCTCCAGCTGGTAGACTGTCCCTTCTTCAGTAAAGCTATTGATATGTAATATGGTTGATATACATGAGGAAGTTACTCATCAAAATCTTTTAAAGTATTCCATGCACCTGTAGACACAATTATGCATGAAGAAATGTCCACATTTTTACTCCTATTAAATTCCAATAATAGTATTATTGGAATTTGTTTAGAAGCACATCTGTACCTGATACTGGCGTTTCTCCAGGAGCGCAGCTACATCTCTTTAATCAAAAGTACCGGGTATTCGTGATGTCAGTCATGCTGGAAAGTTTAATCTGTTTTACAATTCCACAGAAGGTCACCACAGTACCAGTACTCGAATTTCAAGAAACTCCTTCTATCAGAGATGACTGAATGATCATATGGCTAATTTTAACAGACAGACACATGAAAAACACAGCATCATTTTATTCACCAAGACTCAACTGGTCATACTATGGCTACAGTACAATGTCAACTATGATCCTTGGACACGGTTCTGGTCACAGAGGAAGAAATCATGCCAGGCTAATTTGATATTGAATTCAGGTATAAGAGATATGAACCATCAGAAATGGTTGACTCAGATATAAGATACCGAACATGCCATTGTAACACAGCAGTGGTTGAATGCACCTTTTAATCAGATTTTTTGGCAGATAATATCACAAAGTAGAAATCAAGAAACTGGCCAAAACATACACCATTTTATTGGGTGTGCTAGAGTAACTACAAATATCCCACTTCAATTCATTTTCCATTTCGTTTCCCAAAGTCTTCAATTCACCCTTTACCAAGGCAAGCAGCACTTTCAGACCCTATCTTCCAAATCAGTGGACCGATCAGGAACCAATCCACGAAACACACCTTCAAATTCATTCTATATGCTCAATAAATGTTGAATTTTAGAAGCAGCTCTTCAACATTGATTCAATCCAGCTGGAAAATCTTCCTATCATAATGCAGCAAATTCACTTTTTTTTTACACCAACACTGCCAATTCCACATCCTTGGGTATACACATGAAAATTCATAGATGAGTAATTTTCTCAAAACAGTGGTACAATGGCCAAATCATGCAAGTTTTAAGGTCATACACCACTTCCTCACATTATCGAGGTGTTGTATGAAAACCTTCATAATTCATGATATATTCCTCACCCAGGATGTACCTACTTTGATTTAGTAGGGCTCATTGACATCACTCGTCTTCAGAAATGTATAAGATGCCAAGACCTTCCCCTGTGACAAGCCTACGGCCAACTACAATGTAATAACAAACACTGATATTTATAATATTCTACAGGGTATCACAAGGTGCCATCAATGCTTAAGCTTCTGCAGCAGATATTGTCTCCAAGGCAGCCGCTGTATCTGACTTCGTTTCCAAATTCAGGGTGGAGCTGATCGTCTTGTAGCATAAGCGGCAGACACGTACCGGGTCGAGCAGCTGCTGCTGCGGGATTGGGATGCAGTAATCAGTACACACTGAACAGAACACTCGACCACAGTTCCTGAAAAGACAAAACGTTTGATATTTGCATTGGTGTATTGTACGTCAAGTACAGTACAAAGGATAATTGTTGTACTGTTCATGTTTTTTCACTTAGTTGTTTCAATGGCACATGCATATGTATGTGCGAGCACTTGTCCAAATACATCGAAACGGTCAGATTTAAGACTAAAACATAAGATATATCTTTGGCTTGGTTGGTGGGAATATTTTTCTGCACTTTTTCATATCAGGTGGTAAAATGTTTCTTTATTTCTACTAAATAATGACATAGGAAATAACATTGCCTGATTTATGACAAATATTGATCTGTCCGTTTTCATGGGGAAAACAATAACTTGGAGTGAACACAAACACAACGTTTGAAGTATCTTTATTTGATAGTGCAGTTAATGTGAAGGACTGGGAAAAGATACACAATGTTGAACGACACACCAGACAGAACAGACAAAACATCTACCGAAATGAACCTGAATTACCCACTAAACACTTGAATATGAGTAATTCTGATCTACAAAACAAAGGCAGTTAACAGTAATTTGATCCTTTCCACCCACCAAAAACCGATGCCAAATTTGGGGAGAATAAATGAATTACACTCATTTAGGTGGAGATCCAGTCTGTCTCCTTTAAAAGGCCACTGCTGAGATAATTCACAAATGTATTTCAAATTCAAGTGGAAAGGACAACACTGGGCTTCCTAAAGACCTACACATTATTTACACAGGCATGCCTTTAGAAAACTGAGAAAAGGTCTCCAGAAAAAAAGCATTGCAAAAATTCAGCCGAAATGGACTACCTTAGTCAGCCAGGGACTTTTGAAGAACTGTTGACAAAGATGAAACAGTTGGAGATGAACAGAATCTAGCATATTTCAAGCTGCTACGTTTTGAGTAGTCTTTTTCCATTGATTCAACAAGACTGCTGCCAAACAAAAAGACTTCAAAGCTAAAAGCTAGAATACTTTTGGAACATGAATTTAGGTTCTGGTCGAAGGCTGTTGAGGGCTATTGAAGGCTATTGAGGTAGCCTAATCTTGAGGATGAGAACATTTACTGATGAAAGTCAGAGAGGGCCATACTTCCAAGTGATGCCAGTGCTGAACAACCAAAGCATACTTTAAAATCCATTTTCAAGTGGGCTTTGTGTCTTATAAGCTAATGTATCAAATTTCCCACCCATGTATGGTATACACTAAGGGCTCTTGTCCATTTACCTGCAATGATGTTTCCGTCGGACAATCCAGAATTCATTGTGACACCCAGCACAGTGCGTGGCTGCATGGTCTGGCACCCAGAGTGTCATGCGCGCATCTTTCTCTTCTATAGCCTCCCATGACAAATCTGATGCAGCATTGCTACAGTTGCCCAAAGAGGTGAGCTCTGCACTTCCAGTTGAGTCTGGGAGTGAAGACTGCAAGATGAAGAGTTTGGAGACAATCTGATTACAAGTTGACTGAGTTAGAAAGCAGGAGAACTGCCGTGAAAACACATGGGAGGTGGGCTGATACAGGTGAAAGTGAAAGTGACAGATATGAAACATGACTCTCCTCATCATCTCAAATCTACAGAATAACACAACTGTAAATAAGCCATTTCTGAACTCACCACCTCATCTCTAGCATCACCATTCATATGCTTGCCAGTTCCATTGCAACCCGAAGCATACTGATACAGAGCTATCTTGGCTGCCTGTAGCTGGCGTTCCAACCGAGCCACCCGATGGCGATACTCTTGATCCTTCTGATGCATACGCACTTGAACTGGGTCAATCTGCAAGGTGAGGCCATCGACATCCAGTCGTCTCGCTAACAAGTTGGCACCGCGATTTGTAAATCCTGGCTCAGACAGCTGAAATAAACCAAGGAAAAGTATTTTAGGCTATTTGACACTTCAAGCACCATTCAAGATTGAAAATGTTGCCGAATGAGCATGTCAAATGACCTTTTACTGACAAGAGGCACCGCAGGCCAAAAGTATTCACTTTTCCAAGTGTTTACCTAACAATCTAGTTCCCATCTGCTCCGAGTCCACACGTAATGGCACTTACCTTATTATCTGCATTAGGAGTTGGAGGGCATGTTGAGCTTGGTGTTCGAGATATATTAGGGGTGGACTGATCAGAATCAGAACCACAAGTAGAACTTTTACTTGATCCATTACGAGCTTCCACAGATGTGCCACGCGATACTTTGGCAGCAGGTCCAGCAACTGGGCTAGTCAGACTCAATGTTAAATCGTTTATTCTCATACTCTGTCCATTGAATAGGAATTTTTCATTCAAGTTAATTCTGACATGCGAGTCACTGATATCCGTCGTACTTGTACTGATGCTAGCATAGACCTCCTGTTCTGTTCTTAATCGGTTTTCTAACTCCTCCTGTGAATCACCATTAACATGCCCATTCATGATATCACCATTGATTTGGATCCCAGAAATATTATTATTTGACCTAGATTGTTGACTGGCCAGGTCATTCCCGAGGGTTGAATTGTCTGTCTTTGATCGTGACACCTGGCCGGTGAGTGAGCTCTCCTCAGTTAGAGTATCAGTAGAGCTCGTTATTGACTGAAGCGGATCTGTTTCACTAGAATTATCACAGATAGTTTGGTCAGTGGCATCATGTCCATTGCACATATTCAAGGCATACACTTCATCATCACCCACCCCCTGATCAGTTTTGGCACTATTAACATATTCTTCCATTGTCCCTGTTTCGGCATCAGAATTATCACCATCACTCTCTGTGGCATCATTCTCCCTTGATCTCTTCACTCCCTTATCACTCAACTTGGCCATAGTGTCACCATTCAGAACAGCACTGTGAGCTTCACTGATTGTCTCTGAGCTTGGTACATTGTCATAGGTGACTTTCTCCAACGGGATATCAATTTCCATGCGTTTATCAATGGTAGTGCTGTCCACCTCCGTCTGCAGCAAAAACTTCGTCTCATGATGAAGTTCTGAGCTCAAATTCGGGTCACTTGAAGTGCGAGTAAGTGTTGTTGCATGTTCCAAGGCAGCAACAATGTTGTCACAAGAACGTGTCTTCGAGGGTGGCATCTGCTCCTGATATTTCTGTTCTTCCTCGTCCATTCCCTGAATTCCAGCATCTGTCTCATCTTGGACTCGCTCTGTCATCAGTGAGGTATTTGCTAAGTAGACAGCATTCCAAAATTGCATGTTTTTCACATGACAAACTGGCCGCAGCACCTGAAAAATAGAAATCTCCCATCACAGATACCATACAACTGAATATATATGGATGAATTTTCTATCGTGGTAAATCATCATTTCCATTCAGATTTACAAACAGCATGCTGCCATACTATACCTCATCATGCTTTGTATATAGGTAATTCTTCATCTTCCAGCAGTCATGTCTGAGCAGTGTCCAGACGGAAAAGGTCACACCCTTAACATTTGCATTCTCTCTTTCCTTGGCACTATTACAGAGAAATGTGCCGAACAAGCACGAGTAGGTGTGCTGCACCAATTTCACCTGGAATAGAGATGTGACAGTAATGTAGGAAATACCAAAGCACATTTTCAGCATTTCCATGCAAGTTTACGAAAAGATCAAGAATTTGGGAGGCACAGTGAACATAAGCATATTTCTAAGCTCAGATTAAGCATCTTCACAACCTGTGAATTTGATCATCAGAGGAAACACCTTTTGTAATGTAACAGCTGAAATCCATAGGTTATACATGTACTGAGAAATAAACCAAGACCATCAGAAGAATGCCCACTGAACTTACCAAGAATGCCTCATTGTACTCAAATGCACAAGGAAATTGCCTAATCAACTGACACACACAGTCAAGAAACTGAAGAAACACTGGACATCGTTCATTGCTGTCATCACTGTTGATCCCACTACCGCAACGGTCGGCAAACTTGTGGCCAAACTCACACCATTCTCTTTCCACCAGAACTTGGAACCCCTGGGGGAAAATGAAGAATTGAGAATTCCTCCACAATAATCCCAGCATAAAATATCAGTAACTTTGTCAGATCACAGATCCAATGGGTTCTAGATATAACATCGATTCAGTCTGAATTTCCACAAGTGATCATCATCCAAATCACCTGACAAGTAGGACACTGATCACTTACCTCAAGGGTGCGATAATATGGATCCAACATCAGCTCAGCAAGAGCTACAATCTGTGGGGTTCGATCCCATCCATCTGAGCAATGTACTAAAACCGGACGACCTTCCTTCTCAATAGCGTTTACAACAACAACTGCAGATTTCATCAATCCTGCTATGTGATGAAGCCACTTTGTATTGTCAAGCAATGTAAACCAACTGAAAGCAATACAAGAGATATGAAAACCAGTACAGCCTTTCTGATACACTCTGTTATTCAAGTGAAGGATGTTCAACAATGGTCATTTCAACTGAGTTCTGTACATAAAACGAAAGCTACATTCCACACCAGTCACATGAAGCTTCTATTATCTTGTCAATTTCCATGACAAGGCAATCATCAGGGAGACATCAAGGCAAGCTGACTTACTTAGATTGTTCAGGGCCACCCACGCACAAAGTTCTAACAGCCATGAAGCTTTTCCGAATGGAGTGAATGTTTGCCAAACTCATAAACTGGATTTCACAGTTGGGGTAATATTCTGAAAAAACCCAACAAATCAAACTGATTTCTTAAGCAATACAAGAATGAATTGGCATCACAAAGAAAAACACCAGAATGAACTCGGCGCTTTGATAGAGCACTTCATTTCAAGCAGAAATCCATTCGGGTCTTCATTCAATTGGATTTACAAGTTACAACCAGTTCGGTGTAGAAATCACCTACCAGGACACTCAGATCCTCCACCCTTGGCCCTGTTTGCCACAGCGGCCGCATAGGACCTTGCATCCACAATCAGGAGCTTCTTCGGCTGAGGTTCCGCAGGAGTACCATTCTCTACATGACCTAGGATATAAACAGAGCAATCAAGAGTCTATTCCTCTTGAGACTATCTATGCTTTTGGCTTGTTATTTCCTTGTTCAGTCACAAGGTGTCGGGAGCTATACGTCAACAGGGCTTATCTCTCAGTCTTGCTTTTTTAAACATCTTATCATCTGTACACACTTGGTATTCCAACTGAAGAAGACTTTGCATTTGCACTCCATCTTACCAGTTTTTCAAGCTTATGAATGACACAAGGATAACATTGCAATGAATTACCATTAGGTATATTAGAACCCTCTGTAGCTTGAGCAGCTTCCACACCAGGATTCAAGGCACAAGAAATTGCTATTGCTTTAAGGAAGTTTTCATCTTGTGTGTTCCTCCAGCCAAGCCATCCGACTTCTGGTTGACTACATCGTGCTATAACAGCCCCACTTTTTTTATCTCTGGAATGAATCGGTCACAACTTTGGTATGTGAAGAAAAATACACTTCGAACAATCACGGAAATGTGAAAAGATTCAAAGCATAGGGAGAATTTCTGAACAAGAATATCAGATTGATGAACATGGGGAGATAAGAGCACATTACCAGGTCACATCATCGACAATAGACATTCTCAGTATCTGAAATATCATCTAACTTAAGTTGTCTATCACTAACCTCCAGACAACAGAAGGAATTCTTCGAGAAGACCGAAAACTGGCAACTTCTTCCAGGGTGTCATCTTCTATCTTCTTTGGTACAATGTGAAGTTTGGGATAGGTGGGACAAAGTCTGAAAGATCATATTTAGATGGCGATAACAATTGAAAGGGCAAAAAGTAATAGAAAGGGCCCCGATATAATGTTCTAAAATTGGCTTGAAAATGTTCGCTATGTCAATTATTACCAGGTGGAGGGTGAGAATGTTACAGCTGACTTCCATTCCTTCAGTAAATATTCTATATGTAGGATGCCCAACCTTAACTCAATATTAGTAGGGCACCATTAAATCACGGATATTTATATCATGAGAAACAAAATGACAGATAACATTTTAGATTTAGATCAAAAATTGATTTTTTAAAAACTTCTCTCATCTAATCTATTGCAAGGCTTTGATTTAGGCCTAGAAAATGATAAGTTGTGCTATACACAGAATATGGAACAAGTCATCAAGTGTCAGATAGATATAATTATCGATGTACGAGAAAACCAGAGATATTATTCATCAACAACAACAAATCCTCCAAAGAGTAAAGGACACATTGCCAACTGAGAAACACCTGTGACCTATGTTAAAACCTGTATAATGCTTACTTGTATATGATTTGATTAACGGACATTTCATCCGAATTCTCCACGACCACAGTCCAAACATACTTCAACCATGCAAAGGTTTTTCTCTCTCAAGTGGATAGTATTTCATCCGTTTGTCATAAAAACCCCTACTTAAGCATGTAACACGTGTCCCATGGGACGACAATGACTCAGACATGTCTGATTCTTAACATCAAGCCTCTCGTACCAGACGATCAATACCACTCACAATGCAGACGGAATGCACAAGTTTTCTATTATCTGATATCACCCGCACAGAAAACAAAACCAAAAATAGACTATTGATTTCTAAGTTGGTTGGATGTGGATCTATAAAATGACGCCTTGAGAAAAAATTCCCATTGTAACATCACTGGACTTTGTTTAACTGTGTCCCAGTCAATTGGTTCAACACGCCACAAGTTGTCTGGACTGTCTGAGATCAATGCACATGATACCGGTACAAAGAAAATAATCTACACACTCCGTCAGCGCTTCAGCAGTAAGAAGCACATGCAAGATTTTTCAACAAGAGTTAAAGCAGATTCCAAGCAAAGTTAGATTAGCAGCTTGGAAGCAAATAAGCAAATCACAAAGGTGACTGGCAGTGAAAAGTACAATAAACTGGTTTCAAAAATCTGCCCTGGTTAAGCTAATGCAGCCATTCCTGCTTGAGTGAAGTCTGACAGATTCGCTTGCCATGTGTATACTTTTCAACAACGAAGCACATTTCTGAAGCATGTACCGGTACACACCACATGCAACATGGTCTATGAGCAACTGGTATCTCTCTCGCTTGGTTGTTCAGAGTAAAACCATCCTACATTTTGACTTGGAAAACTAATAGGACAACAAACAAATTCATATGTGACATACATTCAATGTCGATGTACTATAAGTGGAATCATATAAATCACCCAGTATTTATCCATATCAATTATCATCATATGGTGATAGGCCTCAAGCGCACACGTGCAGACATACATGTAAACATGAGCCTCACTTTCAATTAATAGATATAGGCTACCTAAGTACACAAAATTCAGCTGAAAATGTGTCAGGTGTGTTTGTCAGATTAATGTAATAATTCAAACTTTTTTGTCCTCGTTAGATGGGTTGTAATTCAATTCTGTCAGACAAGTAGGCCCGCCACTCTCAACTGAGGTATGACTGACGAATGGTAGACAATACCTACATTATAACAGAGGAATAACACACACTAAGCTTCATGTATTTTGTTGTAGCCAAGATGCATATTCTATTCATTACATCTGATTTGACTTACTTGTATTCCTCGTTGGCATAAGTGATTCTCCATGCTGGTCCTCTGAGTTCAAATCCCAGTCGATCCACTTCCTTATCAAAGATATTAGAGATGGTTTCACCTGCAATTAGCAATGCCCCCTCAAGATGAACATTCAGGCCATCTTCAACATAATCTAATATAACAAAATACTGAATTATGGGAGCTCATTTTGAGAACAACAAGGAGAACCTAGGGATCAATTCACATTCGGGTATACCAACAAGATCAGCAAATGAACCCAACTGCCAGTCAAGTTTGATTGATCTTGGTCTGTATGCACACAAACTGACAGATCCCAATTTGCAGTCAAATGTTTGTGCAGCAGTAATCAATGGAAAGACATAATGAACAAAAACACCAAAAAGACATGTCTGAGCCTACAGCAGTAATGAGTAACTGGGAACTGTCCCATCCACACTTACAACCCGAGTCATTCCAATGCAAAAGTTTAATGATTTTGATTCTGAAGAAGCAATGTGTCCACATCATGATGTCCAAAATTCACCATTAATTTGCCAGGTGTCCTGCAAACTGTTCACACACAGGCCTAGGACACCAATTGGTTTATATTAAGATCTCATGCCTCTCTGAGTCAGACACGTGGAAGAACGCATAATCGATAAAGGCCTAAGTTCCAAGCCCAGGCACGAATTGGAGTCAACATCTGCAGTAGGCCCTACACACATTGTTGGATAGGCACAAAAGAACTGCCATGTGCCAAACCTATACTGTGTTCAGCAAAACAGGGGACTTCCCATGCGGGCTGAATACACAACAGTTTAGGACGTGTGGGCCCCACAAAATTACTGTTGGCCTTCAACATAAAACAAATTCAAACAAGTCTTTCACTGCTCTGATATAAAATCAACTGAAATTCAATATTGATGACAGTCAGTGATGTGACAACCTTTAAAATCTTATGACATATTATGTACCCATTCAACATGTTCAATAGTTCCGGCAAACATTCAGACCGAAATGACCAGACTTGCGGGCCTGGAAAACAAACAATAAATGGCTTGGTCTACAGTGAAGACTAGACTAGCCATGCCCAGGGATCGACCACTTCTTTGGACGACAGCAGGTCTAGCCAACTGTGTCAAATTATATGCAGTCAAATTCTTTAGTGTATACTGCCACAAATGATATCCGGTGGATCCACTATGTCATACACGTGTAACTGACAGTCAGAATGCAGAGTAATGGCTGCCTAGTAAGGGTCAGGGGTTAGGGTTAGGATTAGAAGTAGGCTTTCGGGGTCAGGGGTACGAGCCCAGGTATCAAGGGTTGTGGGATAGCGGCCACGGATTAGGATTCAGAGTGGACGACATTGATCCCTTCAGCAATAGTAATAGGCCTACTGATACCTCCTTCATGGCATTCAACAAAATGTGGCTGGAGATCCCAGGCCACACACACATGCCCAGGTCTATTGATTTGAAAAATTGTTCACCATCAACCTCAATCAAGGCTCTGTGACATGTAATCCATGAATGTACAAACACTGTAGGCTTTCCACACCGGAACAAAGCAATCCCACAAAATTCAGGTCATCCAAAGCAATTCTTTACTCGCTATTTCATTCATATTGGTTCACAACTATGCAATGCTGGACTTCGTTCTCAATGACAGAATTGACATCAAAATGATATCCAGGGTCTCAATGTTTCTCAGTCATTCGTACTCGTAGTTCATTCAGTAGTTTCACATTGTTTTGTCTGTGTCTAGACCTACTCATAAACCCCATTTTCTTCTGAGCATCACTCACCTGATTGGTATGGACATGTAGAAGCCAAATCGTCCACCGCACTCTGATCATACACGTTTTCCATGCACCAAGCATAAAATGCAAAGGCAAAGACTTTGTTCAGTTCGCGGGGAGTGGTGAGAGAATGGCTTAGTCGTTTGTACCACTCCAGACAGGCATCATTGGTCGGGAAGGTGCATCTGGGAATCAGAAAATGACAAATCTTAAAATTGGTCTAATTTTAATATAACAACTAGGCAGCTAAACTCACTGTTATAAAATTTACTTGACTTCAGGTTTGGAAATCTGTTTTCAACATCAGGCCAATCTCTAACTATGACTGTTCAGGAAAAGACCTAGATTCGGAAACACAGAACATTCCACTGAGTAGGTATTAGGTAAGGAAGTTAAGACCATATCCGGAGGATGTGCAGCAAGCATGTGATACCGTAGATCTACATGTAGAAAGGAGAAGTGTGGGACCATCATCAAATCATTCAATTTAATTCAGCCATACATGCACACTGTACCGCATAAACTCAATTTTTCNGATCATGTACTGCTTAATTTCCCTTACACCAGCTCATGCCCGTAGAGACATGAGAGATATCGGGCAGTTCATGTGACTTGAGGAAACTCATCAAGAATCAATTAGTGAAATGAGAAAAGGATTTTCATTACGATTAAATGGTTGGACCACCCATTTAATTTCTGAAGGGAAGATAAACCACCACTCAGGATAACGACATAATTTTCTACATATTGGTATTAGTTTGTGATACACAGTAATTAATATACTACAGGACATTTTATGGTTCCTAATTCACCTACTAATTAAAGAATTACATTCACCAACTCCAACCAAAACTAATTTCTGCATCAACATGACCTTCACCAATCATGATTGATAACTCAACACAAAATCAGACAAACAGATGTACATGAACAGCCAACTTGAACTGTCATTGAGTTCATTGCGAATGGGATTTCAAAGCTTTGATCAATAACTCAGTGATGAACTTGCTGGTCGCTAACAATGTAAACAGAAATTATAGCATCGCATTTGGTATGCACAGGTTTGCTTGTTATGACCAAGTTCTGCATAATTTTCAACCTAAGCTGTTCAAGGACCATAATTTGAATTGAAATGCAGCTTTGCAAGAACACCACCACGACAGTGGAAGTCATTTATTGACATCTTGGTACATGTGGAGAACAAAATAATAATTTGAGAAAACTCACCTGATAATTCTGGAATCCTTGCAGTAAATCATCAGAAAGAATATGTCCCGACATTCTATCATCTCAATCAGACCAAGTGGGACATTGACGAAGGAATCCTTGAAGCACACAACTATCCTGTAGTTTGACAAGGCAATAGTACCATCCGCCGTCCGACCCAGATAACGAACACCTTCACCACATAGGGATGGAAATGGAACCTGAAGGTTCGGATCATCTACGATCATCTCCTGCTTCGGGTAGTACTCACTGGAGTGGATATGTTCTAAACTTGTCTCATGATCCTGAGAAGCCTGAGGAAGAAGTAGGGTCAATAAAAATACCAGCACATTTCAATAGCTGACATGTACTACCCGGTACGTAACAGGTAAACAGTAGCCAGCCTACAGATCAATGCACAGGCAATCTGACAGCCCTTGTTCATCATTCAGCGACATCCACCAGGTTTTCTTAGACCGCCACACATATACAATACATGTAGGGCCTAAATACACAAAATTCAAAATAGGCCCATACGGTGTATGCCTGTGCAATGTGCATGAATATTGAAGGTCATTGACTCTTTTTCTCCTGCTTGTGTCATAGAATAAGTTAAAATCAGGACTGCCCTCAAAACTTCACAGTACCCAACTTTTTTCCATTGAATTTGTCAACCAAGTCACATAAATAAACTGAACATTGACCAATTTTCTGATCAATTTATGGCTAACATGAGAAGCTCAATTCCACCTCTTCCAGCAGGTGCACATCACGCTTTAAATTATTACCAAATGACCCGTATTTTATGGAAAGAACGAAAAGGGTGATTTCATTCAAGAACGGGGTGTAATTACCACAGGTTATTCTATCTAATGTAAACAATGCCACCAAGGCTTCCCAGTACAAGTACACGTCTAGACCCAATACATAATGCCCAGTCTGAATCAGACTAACAAACCAAAGTGATTCTGATTATCATGAAATTGTTTCACATAATTGAATGTGGGTACTGTTATTTTGAGATACTACATTTGTATGGTCATGACCTCATGAAAAAAGAGAATAAAGGGTAATCATATCAAATCAATGCAGAATATGACAGGGTAGACGATATTTTACATGTACATAATTCAGGACAAATTATGCAACCGTGGACTTTAAAGAGTGAAATGACCTCCAACTCTTCAACACCTCAATACCTTGCTCTCATGAAAAAAAACAATACATGCATATTTTGATATGAAATATGAACTGACCAGTATTTGTCATTCACAAGTAGGGCAAGGACAAATTTCCAGACCAACAGAAAAAGTTGCTCGATTTATTAGCCTAGTTTAGTTGTACCAGACAAAGTACATGTATGCAGCCAGTATACATATACTAGCTGGTCTGACTAAAATGTATTTTAATTTCATGGACATTTCTAGACTAGAGTACTACCAAACTGCTGACATTCCATTCCAATATCCACTATTTTCATAAGCATTCAAGTCGGCAATTTTTTACCAGCAAGACAGTTTTTTGAGGAATTTAATTAGGTTCCAGATACTGAAATAGAAAGAAGGCAACTCAAACTCAAATGGTTACCATACTTACCATTTCTGCAATTTGTTTTGTTGTCAGCAAGGCTCCAGAACACTTGAAATGAATGAGGTTGGGTGCGATCGCAATGAACAAGTGATAACTTCTAGAGGTAAGTCTTTCTCTGCAGAGCAAAAAGATTACATCAATTGGGAAAACCAAGTTTCTGTTTCTGAATTGATTTGCAAAATCTAGATTGCAAAAGTGAAAGTAAATTTTTCATTTGAAAGTACAGTTGAGGAAGTACCCCAGTAAAGTTAGAACTATGATTGGATTTGGAATGTATTTGCACCGACGATTCTGATCAATAACACGTGACAAATTGCAAAATGATGACGATGTCCATGGCACATAAAAAGTAACACTGTAAAAGGGAGCTGACTATTTATCATGTTGATATGGACACCGACACGTGACATGATCAAAATCAAATGACTAGTCTGTGTACACACCACCCTGAAATCAAATCATGAAATAATGGAAGATCATATCATTTGTGAATGGCACTCAGCCACTGCCAGACAACTGAGAGATGGTGACGGGCTCTGGCCGTGGAATTTTTTTGGCATTTGCGGCTTGCCAATTGACATGATTGAATAGGCCTTATCGCACCTAGCACATGGCCAATCAGCATAAATCAGCGAAGCGGAAAGGGCCCAAACATCAGCGCCACCGCAGTACATTCACAATGCATCGCCCTATGCATGGCGTGCATTTTTTGTCAACATTGGCCAATAAAAGTCACTTCCAAAAGCATGATGTGCCTAAACTAACTAGCTACGTGGGCGGCGGTATAAAGTGATTCAAGTGGATCAATTATTGACCACTGATCGTCTTCGCGATCGCCAAAAATCGATGATTAGTTCATGTAAACAACGCCAAAACATTATCATATTATCGTGCAACCCCACGCTGATTGGTCAATAACTGACACGTGAGGGCCACCATGATGATAACATCATGACATGTGCTAATCTTTTGGAATTAACCATCGATTTTTTGCGATCGCGAGAACGATCGGTAGTCAATATTTTATCGATTTGAATCACTTCATAACGCCTCCCACGTAGCTAGTTAGTTTTGGCACATCCGGCTTTTGGAAGTTGCTTTTATTGGCCATTGTTTACAAAAAATGCAGGCCATGCACAGGGCGATGCATTGTGAATGTACTGCGGGGGCGCTGATGGTTGGGCCTTTTCCGCTTCGCTGATTTTATGCTGATTAGCCATGTGCTAGGTGCGATAAGGCCTATTGGGCCTGGGTGGGGGTGGTGGGGGATTTGCTTGGCGATTGGCAACAATTCAATCAATCTGAATCATTTGTCAGCCTACATGCACAATCATCTACTGATCTTTCATATCATCTGGGTTGACACCGCATGACAGGATGAATGCACTCTTGTCATGCTTGTCGGAAACTGCAGAAAATGCACCCGGTCTGATTCAAGTCGACACGTCGAGTCGGCTTGCGTGCATGAATGCACAGCAAAATGCACAGCGAACCATGATTTTTGACGTGCGGAGCGGAGAAGGCACTCGGACTAACTACCGGTTTCCCCAGAAATCACGATATCTGAAGATATACCTGCCAATCCAATGATTCACAGCCGATCACAAAATCCATTACATTCACCCAAATCCTACTTCCCCAACTGGGCAAGTGGAAATAGCCCAATATATCTCACAAAATTCGGTCAACTCTACGTCTGGGAACTGCCTACTTCTACCCAATATGGCGGAAGCGAACATCAACAAATCATGACGTAATGGAGGAGGGTCAATCACGTGACCAAATTAATTTATCTACGGTGGCCGGTGAGGGACTGTGTCAACTTTGATGGCCTCACTGTCATCATTGTGTTTCTTGGGCAAGAACCCTCATCTTCAAATCAGAAACCAGATGAGATGAATTTTCTTTTCCAACAATAGTGTATCCTTAAACTGTGAACTAAGAGATGTTAACTTTATCTTGGATACGAAATAGAAATAGATTGGGAAGAATTGCCCTGGCCGACTGATGGCCCAACCAAGTTTTTTGTCACAAATCTGGGGTAGCTGGCTAGTGGGCCTCGGCCCAGGCCTAATTTTACATTTTTGGGCAATAGGCCTACGATACGATTATTATAGGGCCTAGATTTGATCATGGGATAGTTTGGGATGACAGCCGCCATGCATTTTGTCTGAGCACAGTTGAGTACATTCCTGGAGGACTGTCACAAAAAGGATTATAAACACACAGGACGAGTAGAACTTGCTAGGGCACATCCGGTGTGTGTTTATAATCCTTTTTGTGACAGTCCTCCAGGCACCTGTGGTCTGAGACACAATAAACGGTAAAACAGGAGTAACTTTTCTGTCAAATGCTTTATTCAGTTGTGGCTTAAAGTATACTTAAGTACATATCATTTTATGAAGTACACATAGATATACAATGCATGTGGTATAGGCCAACATCAGGTAAATAGGTTAACATTGATGCCAATTGACACTAGACAATAAATTCCAACAGAATATACAGAAAAACACAGAAAACAATTAACTGAGTACATAATACATGTTCTGTTCATCATCTGTACAGGTTTAAGCAACCCATTGTCAAGTGTAAGGGAATCTTTGCAGACCAGAGGCGATACAGATCACTCACTTGAAAATTTGGTCATGTTTTCTACAGGGGAACAACACTGTACTTAAATGCAGTGTAATGACACTACAAGTTCAGACTAGCGCAATAAAAACTTGACTAGCAAACATCACTGGAGAAACTAGAGCTTGAAGACAGAACATACCTTGCTTCATAGTAAAATGACTAGTGGCAGGAGACTTCAACAGAATACACTGCCGTCGTGATGATGAAACTGTTACACTCCATGCAACATATACTGGCGCCACACAATTGCTTTAACATATTCTCACATAACCTTAGGCTGGGAGGGTGGAGTGGGGGTTTCAATGAACCCACCCACCTAGTTACTAACTACACAATCTTACTGCCATTAGTACCAGCAATAGCAGAAGACAATTTTTCAACACATATTCTGCAAACAGTGGTCTCTTTAAACTGACAGCTTTTAAAGCAAGCACTGGAAGTGATGTTTGCTTATCCAACATGCCTATCTGGCAGTTTATGACCCTTCCCTCCACTGACACCACGCAATGCTCCTTCTCAAGACTAACTTCAACAATAGAATGCGCTGAATGGAACATGAAGAACCAGTTGTTGACAACGTCAACAGACGTTGTCAATGACTTCAGACGGATGCCTTGGACCAGCAAACTTCTCCATTCCTGATAATGAACACCATTCATCTCCAATATTCTGGAAACACCCAAGGTTTAGTTTGGATAGGAGGCTAAGATACTACAGACTGCTCGCATCAATGCTCACACGAACTTTTAACACTCAAATAAATATTTCTAAGTACTACATTCCCTCGTAAAAACGTCATGTCATCTCACATCCATCAGTATATACAATGTACAGTTTAAGTACTTCACATCTTTGTACATGTTATTCAATTATCAAGTATTATTATCATTGACTTTCAAATAATGAGACACATGGGAGACGAGGTGCATGATTCACAGACGTAAAAATATATGAGAGCCAAGAAACTCATGGCTCTTATCTATTTTTTGATACTATCAGCACATATTTTTTATATATCACATTAGGTGCCTTATTCAAAGAATTCAGCACACTACCCGCCAATTTGTCAGACTATCCATGGACCAAGCCGCCAGAATAAATCAACAAAGTCATCTGCCATTTTGGTAACTAGGTGGGCATACAAGGCGATACCGATTCGAGATTTCTGTACATGTACCGGTACCTCTGCCACACTTCTAATTGTTTTAACAGCAGCACATATCACAATTTCAGTACATAGAAGAACTATCTTTGTGGGAACAATATAATGATTTACCAGTAAAAGAACAACAATACGATATACCTTTAGATAAACAATATTGCACAAAGTAATGACACCTCTTAACACACCGTCACGATTTTGATTTCTCTCAGAAAAATATCAGCCCCAAGTTGATTTCTTCAGTTCCGTGCAAGTGGTCTTCATTTTATAAGGAATTCATATAACCTTTTCTAACATGCACTGCACAGTCCAAAGAAACTGCTGTGTTTGTGTGGCAACATTGAAAAGCACAGTGCACCAGTATGTAACTGACATCAGTTCCCTCCAGATGGCTCTGCCTGGCTTACTTTACTTGACGCATACTGTGTATTGCCAATGTGTGCAAGAAACAGAAGAGCAATAAATTCCAGATTGTCGAATTACTCAAAGGTGCAGTTTGGCAAGATAACAATAAGAAACAGAGAGTAATTTCTTCACAATGAACTCGAAAAAGTCAACCACAGAACTGTATGCTGATATGAGGAGAAAGAATGTCCAACTACTCTAAGAAAGAAGAGACTGTATGGTAAATTGAGATTACCTAATTCAATCAGAAATGAATTGTATCAGAGGACGGGTGCAGTAACATGTGACCTAGTTACACACAAAAACTTCATCAGCTGTTTGCTGCCAGATAATAAATGCAGCTGAGACACAAGGTATGTCAGGAGACCCATGAATTAAATGGGTGATATGAACAAAATCTAGTAAATGCTTTTACTTGAATTTTGCAGTACAAATGCACTAGACAATGCTGTACAAATCTGAAGTAAAAGCATTATTGATAGTCTTTATTTATATGACCCACTGTCAATGCCCTGTGCATGCATTGTACATTTTACAACCAGAGGAGACGAGTGCAAGGAGTCAATCTTGTTTCAAGACCATGAAGACAATGGATTTACATTATCTAGGGTAGGCCCATTTCAGCTGTTGGATCAATCTGTTGTCCTATGTTGGAGACACTGCCATCAACTCTGATGACAAGTTATGCCATCTTTCACATTTTCTGTCAGGATTTTTCAGACAATCAAACCAGTGTTTCAGGCGATCACCCTTGGCAGTGATACCCAACTGTAGACCGCCTGAAAATAAATTATATACATTTAAAGACCATGGCAAATTTTACCTCATCAGAAACTGATACATATACGGTACTTGTAAACAGATGTTTCCATTGCTAATGACTTGTGAAAAGGCAAGCACAGTCAGGACCCACAAAACAGGCAACAACCACGAGCCAGACCCGACTCATCATACCTACCGATATAATCATTGGCCTTGCCTATATCCTTGTCCCAAACGGTTACCTCAAGTGTCTTCTTGGCAAGATCAGCCAGTTTCACATCATAAAAGAACTCTTCATTGAATTCAGGGTTGAGAGTTTTCTTCTTGATTGCTGTCTTGTTTTTTGTCTTCCTGTCCTTATCCGGTCGAAGGTAACTGCGCAAAACATAAATATATTGTCATCAAAGGTTCTCCCTGAGACCAATGAACAGCGAACACCAAAATCTCACCAAGTTGTCCTTTGGCATCTGTATCCAGAGTATTGCTGTGATACACAACTAAGTACTAAACAAGTTCATTTCTCTTCAAATGGTACTACATGTGTAACATACTCTAATATAGAGATTGCGCTATATACAGAGACTGGCCCTGTATACTTACACTTTCACATAAGGATCAGAATAACCATTGCTGTCCATGGCTGCCAAATCAGCACATCGTACGATACCCACAATCAGGCCTCCTCTGCTGTTGTTGTAGCGCAGAGACACAAGGACTTTACCTCGTTCATTGGATAACAGATCATCATCTTTCTCCATCTGAAGAATCGAAGAGAAACATGTTATGGAAGCGTTCATTCACTCAAGGTCAAAATCGATGAGTTGTAGAATCAGTCCACCAGAGAATGTTAAATCCATTTTATTTAAATCATACATTCTAGACCACAAATATACATGGTCTGAGAAGTCCCCACCCCTCTCCTCCTCCTCCTCAGCGCGGTCCAGTTGGACAAGGCAAGTTGAGAGAACCGGACAACCACAACAAGGAAAACTCACAGGCAGCTGTTTTTCCAAGTAGACATTGAAGTTCTTGGTCTGATCAGGCTTTAGTTTTTTCAGAGGCACCCTTGTTTCACCAATAAAATCATAACCAAATGTGTCTTCATCAAGGACAGCAAGCCTGCAAGGAGAACAACATATACCAGTCAGAAGAAAGATTGGCTGCTTCCTAACCATAAAGGAAGAAAGACATCAACCAGTGTTTTTCAATGACCAACAAGAATAGGACAAAGATCTCTTGGAAGAGAGTTGATGAGTTCATAGATGCGAGAGGCATTTTCATTCAAATTAGTCCGTGTAGGGCTCGCCATACCACATACCGAAGTGTTTTCCTGAGGTAATCTTCTTCTGTTACACCATAGTAGGTCAATGATTCATTCCATTCAGGGTTCAAGGTCTTGTGGATCGTCTTTGTGCGTAACTTTGACTGAAAGACACCAAAGAAATCATAATCCTGCCCTTCTGATCAACCAGTAGATTTGGCACAGTCCCCACATGCTCATAACAACGTCAGTTGTAGTATGACCTCGTCAACCCTATTAAGAATGGCACCGACTTGAAACTGACCACCTGCTTTGACATTCAACAGTCACATACCCGGTAAGTGAGATTCCACCATTGTGGCAGTGTTTGTATGTAGGAGCATGTTATACCAAGAATTGGCAGTCAGAAACAAAAACAAAGTCAATTTCATCCTTACCTTACTTGCTCTAGGCAAGAGATGTAACTTGACATAAGGATCAGATAAACCATTAGAGTCCATTGCTTTTAGTCCCTGGAATCAAGGGATACAGGGTTTCATATATAAACCGGACACCACTGATACTAGTGAGACAAAGCATCAGTACACCAAACTTGATGATCTGAAGACCTGACCGACATCAAGAATATTATATTCTTGCCGACATGCATCAGGAATTACTGATACGGGTGCGCCTTTGTAGGCCTATATGGTACAGCAATCAAGGTGAGAGTTACCATGGTACAGTCAGGTAACAAACAAGAACTTACCCTCGCTCTGACAATAGTACAATTCAAGGCGTTATCAAAGGAATCATAGAGTAAAGAGAATTCAAGGGTTCCCAAAGAAGCTGAAAGAGAGATGGGAAAGCATCAGTAAGCAGGCCATCTTGACTATGATATGGATTTTAAGAACACATCTTCCCGACAGAAAAGAACATTGTAAGTACCATAGTAGGAATAAATCTGCTCAACAACTTCATCTCTTTACTTGCTCAGAGAAGGAAGTCTTCACGGCTTAATTCTGATCTTGGGATGTTTGCCTCATTCCAAGTATCATCCTAATAATACCAGAGGTTCACGGCATTTGCTCCCTTCGTCACCGCACAAAAAATTCTAGAAATCTTGCATTACTTACTTCCTTCTGAATCAGGAGAAGATGGTATGTCAACTTCACATTCTTCAGCTGACTGCTGTGATGTTGGCTGTGACGTCTGGTAGTGGCGGGTTTGTCCATGGGGTCCGTGCTGAGAAGTATAGCGGGTAAAGGCTGCATCTATATCACCCTCATCCTCTGTTTTGCGTCTATTACCAGAGGTTTCTAAGTTAGAGCATAATGACCCCTCACGACTATAACCTAAAGGAGAGAATGTTTACAAAGCACTTTGAATGGTTGTACCTCTTTTTTTAATATTTTGTCCCAGGTGCACCACATCAAGGAGGTAGTGATGTACCGGTAGCCTTTTTGCATTGCTATGCTTTGTCCTTTGGTACACTGGTTGCAGCGCCGCCCTGTTGGGATAAAGTCAAGCGGGTTCCTCATTAGTTGCCGATGAGGAGGCCAGCAGTCACAATCAGGTACATAACTGTAACTGCACCATAACCATGAGCAAACTGAGTGCATCGGCATGCGGATTACTTTAGGTAAGTATACAGTGGCATCTTCACAATAATCTCTAGTCTACAGTTTATTTATGACGAACCTCAGGGGAGACTGCTTTGAGAAGAAAAGAAGGAAAATGACCTGTAATTTGTGTTTTACCTCCCATACAAGATGATTTTTCACTGTCTGTTTCATCATGCACCTCGTCTCCCCTACTGCTCTCAGTGGCACTTAGTTGTCCATAAAAATTGCTGCTCGTGATACTGGATTTAGAGTCGGCGAGTCCATGTCCAGTGTAGAGCGGGTTACTCCTGGAACTGGCGATGCTGATGCTGTCGCTGTCGACTGTTGAAGAGAAAGAAAGAAATGGTTCTAGCAATGTCAATCGAAGCACATTTCAGAAATTTGATAAGAATAAGGAGAAACTTTGGGAAGTACACAACAGAGCCTATTTCAATTAGGTAATATTTTAGCACACACAATTACTGCTTTTAATATTACTTGTCAGAAGGGACTGGTAACATCAAGCATGGTGGACCATTGATTACCCGTAGCTGAAGTAATTCTTTCACTTGGTTAGTCATGGGTAACTCACAGAGTTAAAATTCAAGGAGAAATTTTTCAAAGTGCGGCGATTTGAAGGCAATTTTAAGAAGCAGCAAAAAAGGAAGGTAATATTTGATGGTAGTGTGTCCTCGTATCAAATAAGCCTTTACAAATATGCAACAAAACCTGTACCCGGTAAGTCGGTAATCTTTGCAAATGATCCCCCCCTGAGTTTTTCCGATACTCCCCAAATGACCCCAGGGATATGAAGATTGAATATGTCCTCAGTAACACACAGATATGGCCACACAAAATTAGGAGGCAGGCCACAGGGCTGATGCCAAGCAGACACATAACCTGGGGAGATAATCCAACTAAATGGGGTTATCATGGGACATCAATCCTAATGGAGATTACTGATATTTTGGAATGGCTGGTAAGTGTGTTAACAGTCACAGCACTCAGTCACTTAGTGAGTTGGGCCTCAATATGAGTGCACTATACACAATACTTGATGACACGGCAGTGCAGACTTTTTGAAGCAGCCAATTTTTTAAACGTTGAGTGGCAGAGTAGTTGCCGGAATTCCATTTTATTGCCACTCTTGATTCAGATTTCATTAAAAACAAATATGTTTAGAACCTGCCATCACATTTCTCAAACTAGAGGAAATAATTGCCAACAATGGGCCACAATTCAAAAAGATGTTTTGTGTCTTCCTGAGAATGAATTCCCACTCCAACATCTGCCCACAACCTCTACTTTAACATAATTACATCCCAATTACTCGGTACTCGGCAGCTGAATATTTTTGAAAATTCAGGAGATCTTCACTGTTTTGCGTATCATTTTTATTACAGTACTTGCCGAGATGAGTATTTGATAAATTGGCCCCAAGCTAGAAGCATGTTAGGAGGATAATGTAATAAAATCATCATCATCAAAGGTACATTTCATTCCACTTTGAAGACGGCAAACTAATTTATCAGAGTTTTGTCAAGGGAAATCTATAGCTCCCTCCTGACTAGGCTAGAAAACAATTAAAATCCCATTACCACTCCCATCCAGCCTGTCATTTTGGAAATAACCTACCGGTGTTCCACATCATACAGTCATCAGGCTACATTAGGACAATTTCACTATTTTTTCCATTGGGAATCATTAAACATCAGCTGAATTCAAGAGCTGAGTAAAGAGAACTATGCTTCGAGGCAAAATTCAATACTCTTCTCAAACACTAGCCATGACGGTATCTTCAGGCTATCCGCTACAGTATACAGAAAATAGGAATGTTTATAGAAGGCATCATCCACTTGAAGTGGACTGCACCAGTTTAGATCCTGGACATTCCACTTTCAAAGGAAGACTATCACAGATGACAAAATACCGAACCAGAAATACAGAGAAAATGTCCACAGCCAATAAGCTATCTTGATTAAAATTCCACCTACACACCAGAGAAACAACTAGCTGTCATTACAATCAAAATCCATACCTCATTTTGTGATGTTTTCTTAACCACATTGGAATATAGATCTCTGGCAAAGAAGATACCAGTATCAGGTGAAGACATCAAATTGGAAGCACAGACCATGCTGACCGTTCATTTTGACTTTTATTTGTAGGTAACATAAGGATTTTCATGAGGACTTTTATTCGTAGGTAACATAAGGAAAGGTACAATCGACCTTGGTACCGGTAATTTTTGGAGTATTCGTCAGTTCCCGAGGCTCAAAATGCACCGAAGTCCTTAAAATCTAACTATGAAATATGTGATTTTCAAATCATGCTCTTCATCTAGCGATTGCACATTAAAAAGATCATAACTGCATCCTGTTCTACGCCAAGCATGTTTTGCTGGCAAATAACCAACATACTTAAATACAAAAATAACTTTAATATAAATATTTGAGGAGCCTTTTCAGAGTACCGGTATTGCCAATACCTAATAGGATTTAGATTGATGGGTGTTATTCTCGTTTTATTGCCATGAATAGGGCACATAGATTTAACTTATAATCGATGAGAAAGGATGTATCAAATAACGATGCATCTATATAGTTTCATTGCACACCGATGGACTGAATCGCAAAAACCAGAAATGTTTCTTTTTCCAACACTAAATACTCAATAATACAAGAAAATATGTGTACAAAGGTTCTATTCTGAAGCGGCTGGTGGGTTCATTGAACAGTTTGGGATTTTGTGATTGACACGTGTACTGCCTTCAACAACAATTACTCAACATCAGGAGGCGCTTACCGGGTATTTATTTCCTATACAAGCATGCAATGGATACTCATGCAAAGCCACATGGGTAGCCTACATGTACGGTCTCTACAGACCGAATTTCCAGCCTTTGCATCGCATCAATGAAGTATGTACATTGCAAATAATAAATCCCACATTGTGGCATCAGTTCAACAGTAACCATCAACACAACGCAAAAGTCTAAAGTTCTCATTTTGCCTTTTTTCCTCTTGAGTGTGTTCGGTGAAATGCATTTTGTTTATGTGTATGTGTCAATGCCAAATGAATTGGAAGAATATTGTGGGAATTTTGAGAGTATATTGATATCAAATGGATCACTCCCTGCCACTGAGTACAGGCACACATCCTTTTTGCTGATAGATGGGTCAGCCCGCTCAGGTACCGAAAGTCCACTCGATGAAGTGCAAAATTGAATGCAGCTAAGTAAATCCAGCAAAGAGCAAAATGTTTGCAGGAGAAATTGGCAAGGCAAATATGAGAATAAGACAGTATAACACTCGAAAAGTGGCTGACTGTAACAATAAGTTAGTATTCTGTCTGATACTGGAATGTTAATAATTAGGCATGCAGTCATTTGGATCTACAACAACATTTAAGCAAATATCCTTTGAATTCTTCTGATGAAACCAAAAGACTCGGAGGCTAAATTTTAGTGCCAATTTAACCAGTCATTTGTTGGAAGGATATAAACTCATCTTGGCCAGGTCGCCAAATGTTGAACAATCCCTAGATGGCAATTCTGAAGTACACAGGCCACCAAGCACTTTCTTTCCGTACATCACACAGCTATTTATAAGAACAAGCAGACTGGTATTATGAAGGCAAGCTAAGATATGAAATAAACTGGCTTCAAATTTCAGCACAGAGAAAAGAAAAACACACTTTAGGTATACTGTATTGAAGGTAGAACTATCAGTATATCTACAAATAAGCAGATAAAACTAATTTTCAAATCTGAAAGGAATTGATCAAATCAGATTAAAATAGCACATAATAAAAGACAAGACTGCACAGCTTTGACCAAAAAATGCAATTTGACGGTAAACATGGAAAACAAAACACTCGTGCAATTGTCTACCTGAACTCGGGAAAGGGGTCGACGGGAGGGTTGTAGGTCTGGAAAGCAAGTCAGAGGACTATGATAATACATGCTAATAAAGAAGGAGAGTACCTACTACAGCTGTACAATCACCTAGCTATTATGCTCCATACATGTATATGACATTGAGTTAAATCAAAGCTAAATCTGTCTGGTATGTCTTCACTTAGTCAAATATCTGAAGGAGTCTTGCATGCAGACAAATATCACGTGCACCACACTGCAAAGCTCCTTATAGCCTACTGAAAATGAGCTAAGTTTTCAAGCTTCATATTGAAACTTAATCATAGGGAAGAAATCTGACCTGGGCCCACATTAGATGTTTCCCAGGTAAACATCAATTTTGTTCAGTCATTTTTTTGATTCCGCCTATCCTTCAGTACTGGTAAAAGGTCATTACAAAAGGAGGTATTCGGTGATCATACAGTCAATCCATGTCAATATGACTATAAGGTGTGAATCCAGAATAAATTCTAACAACATTTACGGTAATGGCTAAGAATATACAATTGGTACTTTTTTAATCATTTAAATAACAGCAGATGGCTCCTGAAGCAATTTCAGCAACAACAGCCTCAAAATTCTGGATCCATTCCTGAGCCAGCCTCCGTCTTACAGTAGTGACCATGGAGACTAAGCAAGGTCAGATTGACATGGACTTTAGAACAGAAGAGGTATCGACACCAGCAAACTATCTCAAACTGACATGAGAAAACTCAAGAAAGAATCTATCAAAACAGTTTTATCATCTACCATAATCAGGAAAGGTACATGACAATGAGATACTTCAGAGTTGGGATCATAATGGACTGATGTAGGCCTAACCCTTTAATGGGAGTGGTTACACCTGTCATTATCATCCTTGCATGACAAATTTCAACAGATAACTTAAGAATTAGCAGCTCTTAAAATTTACCGGTAAGCATCATTCTGAAATTGAAAATCCGTGTTAGGAGTGTAGGTGTGTCCATTTCGGAATTCGAACTTTCATTTTCATTTCAAGGATTACAGACGTACTTGAATTCAAAGATTTTATTGAAATCTTGGTTTGAAATGGACTGAGTTTGTGTAATGAAGCCGCAACATGAAGGATAAGCGCATGAAAATATAAAATATCTGCTGC
Organism: Notospermus geniculatus; assembly: GCA_002633025.1. Lineage (NCBI taxonomy): Eukaryota > Metazoa > Nemertea > Pilidiophora > Heteronemertea > Lineidae > Notospermus > Notospermus geniculatus. The sequence continues at coordinate 341,477 of NMRB01000245.1, read as the reverse complement.
TGAAGAAAAGAAAGAAAGAGATGGAAATTGGGATAGACAAATGTTGTTTAAATGAAAAAGAAACTATGTGTGTGTAGTTGTATCAGTATCAGTGAGTCATCCTCCTTAGTGGCTCAGAGGTTGTCCTCCTTAGTAATTCAGAGATTACACAACAGATGGAGCTGCATGTAGTTTAAGCACAAAAATCATTATTTCTGGCATAAATTTTGGAGGTACTCGTTGAATGTAAATTCACTTGACAAAACAGGAGGAGGGGTAATACCATCAGAATTCAAACACCTACCTCGTTACATATATATATACGTTAGTCAGAAAACAGCAAAAATTGTGACTAGGGGAGGCAGTATAAAGCTTTGCTTGGAAGACACTACACACACAGCGATCATGTTCGGTTAGTGCTAAAAACAGCACAACATGAGAATTTTGCTAATATTAGGTGGAAGCTAGTAATAATGTCTTGATATGTCAAGATTATTGTCATATGATTAAAAAAGTGCAAAGAGCATAAAAAACTATGATTATGAATACAAAAGAACTTGCAAAGTTTATATGTAACCCAGAGATGTCCTGTAATTTTCTTGACTCAACAAAGCTGAATTGAAGGTGACCACAAAAATTTGATTGGTAAGCCATCGTTACAGCCAAGCAATCAATCCTAACAAATATCAAGAACAGATGATCTGTATCTGCTGTTGAGAGAACCTTCGAAAGATGAACAGTGTTCCTCACACGAATTTGGATGGTGTAAGTCTGACCCTTTGAAAGGTAAGGGTCAGCCAGAAATGAAACATTCAAGGATGCTCTGGGAGTAACAACCTACAATGTAGCATACAACACAAGTCAAAATGATTCAGATATCTCTGGGTGTAGTTGTACCTTCCCCATTGCCTTCGACTCATCCGTTGTACCAAACCAACTTTCGGGTCCAAACTAAATGAATGAAAACAAAACACTGAAGTTAGACCAGGGGAGAAAATGAAACTTTCTTCAAACAGGATTACATCTATAAGAGTAGCAATTTTTCAAAAGGCAATTGACATCAAAGATTATGGGGCCCTCAGCAGTTTGTTAGATCTAATTTACGAAATGCTCCTTTCAATGGGTCACCTGAGCACTCATCAATTTCTTTCAATAAGGTATGCAGCAATCAATATCGTTGTTTAATTTATGAAGGAGATCTGCTCCGCATGAGAGTTTTTCTTCCGCGAGTTGGCTCTCTAAGGGCAACTCACCCATAGAAACTATGGGCAGTCCCGTGTGTCATTGGTCTCAATGCCCTACCTGAAATTTACTGATCTGTTGGTCATCCGATAACGATACAGTAATGATCTTTGACCGATCAAGCCATCGTATACCGATCCAAGCGATTGGATGTTGATCGGGTGTCGATCAAAGTGATCTGATGACCATTCTACTCATCTATTTGTCATCCCAAAATGATCCAGAAGTCATCCAATGAGAATTTTTCTGAGTTAAACTGATCCTGGCAGAAAATTTTCGGAGACGAAGTGATCTGATACCCATCCAGCGATCATGAAAAAATATTCTAAGTTTTAGTAATCGGTGCATAAAATTTTGGAGTGCAACTGATTGGGAGATCACCAAGCAAGATCCGATGATGATCAAGGTCATTGTTGTGTACCTACCATGTGACCGCTGTGCATGCTCTGGGGTCAGTTGAAATGGGACAGGCGTACAAACAAGATGTCTGACCCTGTCTCTCTTATTTTATGTGTGCTGATGCAACTATCAGCTCACAAACATGTTGGCGACTACTCGTGGGTACGGTATCTTGAAAAAGAACAACTGAAGACCCTGAGATGTACCCCCCAGGGTTTGCATGAGTAATCCACTCCTGCACTCTAGCCTCTGGCCTTATCCAGTAGGCCTAGCCCTAGGTCCATGGGGGGGG
>NMRB01000245.1:325336-339346 GCA_002633025.1 Notospermus geniculatus | reverse complement strand
GTTTTTCTCAGTTATTTGTTTTTTCAACAAATACACTTCGCAATACATATTTTAAAATAACCCTGCTGGTATTAGAGCAAATCTGGACCCAGGTTTAGGACCCTTGGCTACCCAGGTTTCGGAAAAGTCATGTTGCCAAAAAATGTTTTGCTGGCAACAACCGCTAGGGCGTTTTGAATTTTGGGAACTGACTTTTTCATTGGACGCCGATGGACGCAACAACTCAGCTTTGTACAGGAGAATGGGAGGCGATGTACGGCTAACTTTTGAACGGTTGGATTTACACCCCATAAATGTATTACCAACAGATAGAAACATGGTGCCTCGGAATCAGATAGGCATATTCTTAATTGTTTTCAGTTGTTATGTAATAAGAGACGACGTTTTTATATAAATTAACACAAAAATGAGCAAAAATGAGTAAAAATACATAAAATGTCATTTCCAATTACGTTGTTGCTTCAAAACTGCAAAGAATAGGCTTATTTTATTCCGAGGTACTATGTTTCTATCTGTTGGTAATACATTTATGGGGTGTAAATCCAACCGTTCAAAAGTTAGCTGTACATCGTCCCTATTCTCCTGTACAAAGCGCAGTCGTTGCGTCAACTGACGTCCAATGATAAAGCCAGTTCCCAAAATTCAAAACGCCCTAGCGGCTGTTGCGGGCAAAAGATTTTTTGGCAACATGACTTTTCTGAAAGCTGGGTCGCCAAGGGTCCTAAACCTGGGTTCGGATTTGCTCTAACACAATGTTTCCGCAGAACGACATAACGACGTGGACTATCTTAGAATGCACTGCTTTTTAAAGGTTTTGCCGAAGGATCAACCCTAATACTGGTAGTCTTTTGTTGGGTACGGTTCCCCTGGTAACACAAGTAGTGTTTCTGATCATCACACCTCGAAATGCTTCCTACCTAGAATAAGGGGTTGGATTACAGAGACCTGGGAATCTATCCAATAACATCAGGGTAATTCAGTTTTACCTCATCTCTTATTGGCTAGTTTTATGTTACTTGCGACATTTGCGCAGCAAGAAAAGGTGACATTCAACCTGGCGTAAGAGTTCTCTAACCTCCAAGGGGCCATAAAGGTATGCTCCGCACAAACCACACAGAACTGAGCCACAGTATCAGTGGCCAGGCATTATCTCACCTGGTGGTGATTTTTGGCACCAACATTTTTTAAGCGCCACATTAACAATGTCAGACATCTTGCAAGTTGTGATTGTTACGCTAATGTAATTTTTTAATGGAAGCTTTGATCACTCAGACAGTGATGTGCATTTAAGTCACGATTTTCTTCCTGAATGAATGCAGTTGTCATGTGTTTCTATGGAAACAGTGCTTGTTGTTTGAGGAGTCTTCCACAAGATCATGCAGTAAACCTCACAATATCCTCAGAATGGCATTCGACCTACCCATACATCCTCAAGATGGTATTCATAAGCATTGAGAGCACCTGATGTCCTCAGGATGGTTTTCCACCCAACTTGATGTCCTCAAGGACCTGATGTCTTCAAGAAGAAGGAGGACCTGGCAGCATTGAGTGGTTCTTGGTGGTCATCACCAGTCATACACTGCATGGTGCCCTGGATGCTTTTGGATTCAGTCAAGTATTTCACAGTAGGTTTTAAATAATTTGAGAGCCAAATGTCAAATACAGCATTATTGGCTTCTTGGAAAATACTGAGCAAATAAATTTATAGCAAAAGGAAACCGTAATGCTTTGAGGAAACCTACACTTTCACTGAGTTCATTACCACCCTCTCTCGGTCCAACAGGTTGCACTGAAGGTGTATGGTACATACAAGAAAAGATTAGAAAAAAGACTTTGCCACAACCCAGGAATAAACACAACAGTTACCATGTTATCAACATGAGACTAATGGCTCAGAGGCGCATTCATTCATTTCTGAATGGATTAATCAACTTAAGGGGAGAAATTCAGAAAATCAATAGTTACAAACTACCTGACGAGAAAATCTCAGGCGATGCGCAAAAATCAATGGTATGCAATTGCGAGTTCCGGCAGTAGTGACTCTCCATAAGTAAAGTATTGCCACATTCAATGTCATTAGTGTCTGGCGAAAATTATGGAGTGGAACTATCCTTTGCAGACACCTCTGTCAGGAGGACACATCTGTATTCAGGAGCCCAAGTTCAGCCCTTGAGTTGGTGATTTCCATTTAACCTGACATCAGGGGCCATATTCATAAAACCCTCCTAGGTCTAGTTACTTGCTAAGCCTGCCGCACACTGGAGCTATCTGCTGAGCAGAACGTCAGTCGAGACCGTTTGCTCAGCAGATAGCTCGCATATTTTTCGGTGAGTTTTCTGCCTCGCGAGGCAGTCCCAGGGTGTCCTTAATAGAGAGGTTCTGATGTACACACTGTAAATAAAATCCATCACAAAACCACCACACCCTTAATGAGGTTATGGAATAATTATCCGATCTACCTGTGTTTGACAAAAGATATATCTTGTTGTAAAGCACTAAATTGGGGCATAAAAAATCTCCTGACAGACTGTCTTGGTGAAGTATGAAACCATGGGGATGTATTCAAATTGGCAACACTGAAAAAGCTGGGCTAATGATGTTCTTTAACAAAGGAATGCATCAAGAATTTGATGCATCAAGAATTTGAAAATGGTGAATTTGATTTCTGAGAAACGACTTGGACGAACATAGACAATCATTCATCTGTAATGACAGAAGCAGAGATTGTTCGCACCAAACATTTAAGATAAACTGACTATGGATTTAATATAGGAGACAACCACTACCAACCCACCACCTACATTAAGAGGTCAAAGACGAGAGGACATGATTGACAAAAATGTCAATAAATATACAAGAGGTCAATATCTGGACATAATTACTAAGAAGCTATGGAAGAATGGCACACCAAATCAACAGTAACTTTCATACCTAATTGAATTATAAATCGTTCAAAATGTAACCACATAACACATGGCGCACAGGATTTCTAGTACTACCGGTAGTAGCATGGGAAACCTTTTGATGACATTCCCGGTACATATTTCATGGGTTAATACAGTATCATAAGTTTCTTTCCTGGCTAGTGCTACTTTAGTCATCTTCACCAAACCCTCTTCAGTTTACCCACTGATTGCTAGGTAAACTGAATCCCATGTGTAAAGAAATCCTGCACGACAAAACAAACATTATCACACTTATGAAAACTTCACAGCGAAGACTCTATAATATCCATTGCCAGCCCACTTCCAACAAAATGTATGTGAAATAGATGTGCACCATTTGAAGGAAGTATGCGATGTATAAAATAACGATGCCAACATATCAATATTTCAACAGTGTAGATGTGACAGTAAAAACCGACTGTTGTATGAGTGTAATGCATCACGAGTATCAGCTTCAGTTCAAGCTAAAGTGTGACTTCTCATCTCTTCAATGTTAATGCTGAAGTGTTCAAAATATTGACGGTTGACATCAGTAATACTGGTAAATTCAAGCAGTGTTGGCTACTGTTGTCTATTTTGCCTGGCTTGATTCATTTATGCTGTTCTGACTACAGCAACATCAGTCCCGCTTAGGGACACTGCTCTGATGAATGCACCATTCTAAGTCTGCCTTTTCTCCATCAGTGCAGCAAGGAATCTTATTAAACTTGCCTTGTTTGCGCAAGCTTAATGACAGTCACTGATAAATGGGAGAAGATCCACGAGTACCAAATACAGCCTGATCAATGGCATGGAGTACTTCTACAAGTTATTTGCTTGAATTTTCAAACCATCCATATTGCAATGAAATATTGACAATGCAGTCTACTTATACAACCAGAGTCTTCACTGTGTTGAACACCTATTGCCAAGTGTTCTGATGACAAACAGCCAAAATTTTACATTACCTTCCCTAGAAATTACTCATGTTCTACCAAAAGGTAGCAGCCTGATCATTAAAAACAACCCCATGGATCTAGTTTTGTGAGGAACATTCGGCACATCACAACACTGGCTGTGGGTGAGTTAGTAAAGAAAATGGTGTAAAATGTAATATTGTATTCTGAATGGAAAATGCGAGTGAAAAATTATACAGGATTAAACACCAATAAGTCAGCCGCCCCAGGAACAGATAATAAATGAGCTAAAAATCACATCTACTTAGTTGAAATACACTGCATCCAATCCAAGCATCAAGTGGAAAATCAAAATATTGATTGCGTGAAAACTGCCTTAAAAAGGATGGAACTTGGAAATGAAAAGTGAAATTCTAATGTGAAGGTCAGCGCAAGGTCAAGGTCAAAGTGGAGCTATACCTGGGAGTTTGTGGTAGCAGTGAATGCAGCTCTTAGCAGGTCTTCTGCCAAAAAAATAATTGGAGTTTGATTTGAAATGTGAGTCATTGAGAACCAAATCGGGAGCACTCCTCCTAGAAAGCAGCTGCCAGAAAGTCAAGTGAGGCCATGTCACTATGGCGCAGTTTCCGTGGTGCTACTTTCCTTTCTATTCTATTGCATGAAAAGATGCATCTTTGTCAATAGCCCACTGTAGCGGAGAAGGTTTAATTCTTGCATCTTCGATTACACAGGCGATGGATTCAATCCAGCATCGAATTGATCATGTTCCAATGCCGAAAGTGTGCATCAGGGAGTATGTTTACTCCACAGAGATGTAGTTCTATTGATAAGAAAACAAAAATGATTCTGCCACACACAAATATTGGGCAACGATCGTTGGTCAGCAAACATCAATTGGGAGAGATGTTTGCCAGCCAACGAATGACGTCTGTCTCACAATCAATACTCACTGATCTAATATGATTCTACAGCGAAGATCAGGGGATCATGTGAAAATCAGGACAAAACACTTCAGTATGAAGTAATGGCAAGGCTATATCAGCAATATACTGGTAATTGCAACTATCCATGCAAAGCCTGAAGTGAAAGGGATAATACCCCGTTGTGAGAGAGCGCAAGCGTGACACATAAATTTACACGCTTCTATCTGGCAGGTACCAACTAGGAAGAACAGGCAAAATCAGGGGTGACTCTATAAGAACATTCATACATTGGAAAGTCCAGTTCATCATGCCATGGCTGAAAACACGCACATTATGTATATACCTTATGTCATATTGTGCATGGTTTCAGCTTAATTAATTTGAACCAGACAACAGGTGAACAACAACAATACAATACACTGGAAATAAACCAGGGGCAAGTCTTGAAAAAACAATCGATGCCATTACAGATATGAATAGACCATTTTTCATCCTTTGGTTTATCAGCCATCCAATATTGAAACAGAGTTGTAGTGGTTTTTCATTGTGAATGCAATATGCAAACAATATTGCAACCAATCATATGCTAGGATAGACAATCAAAAGCAATCAAAAGAACATGTTTTTTTGCATCATGTAATTAGCCGTCAGCAACATATGCAGTTTCACCTATCAATGAAAGGTTTCTTTCTAGCCGAGGAATGCCCGTAAACCAAAGGATACAAAACATTTGGCCTAAGGAAAGAGGACATGAGAACTTACTACAGTATCGTCATCTATAAGTATGTCAGATAAAAATATCAAAAGAAATACGGAAATATGATCAAAATTTGGATTTAGTTGACAAATAAAAAAAATATGAAAACTGTGTATTTCATGAACAGATAATTTGGCTACGTCTCACAGTCACTGAAGTAGAGTGCATAGTTTGAGAGGATGGGAAGATTACACAGCACTAATTAACCCCCCAGGACTGGGTCGATTCATCATCACCAGCAGAATTCAACAAGTGTTTACACAACTTTCCATGAGAAGGTAATCGGTAAGTATGGATTTCAGCACCAGGAGAGGTACACATGAAAACACAGGGAATAAAATTCCTTGCAATCTGGTCACACATGATATAATTTCCCCCAAACCACAGTCCTGCAAAGGTTAACAATGACAGACATAACTACACCATATGTACGTACATGGACTGACTTTCCCAAGATGTCCAGAAACACATTCATATCAGGGACCGAGACACCCTGTACTACATGTATATGAAGAAAGTATTTCTGGGGGACTTACTAGTAATCAAATGAACAGACAGTATGAAACTGGTAGATACATGTATAGGGCTATATACATGAGAATTATCTTTGGGCTCAGGGCTAAAAACATGACTTTAGCTCAGAGTGACCAAAGATAATTCTCTGAAAACTCTAACATTATACTTTGTCACTATCTTATCTCTCCAAAGTAGTTTATAAATCCTTTAGCAAAATTGATGCTGTACACTAACTTTACAACTCATCCAAGATAATGTGTTTATCAACCAGAAACTAGAAAATAGTGAGTCTAAGAAACTTGGCTACTTGCAGAGTGGCAAATGTACCCAACGTAGAATGAATGACCAGTTTCTAATTGATCATATCAACGTACCAGCACCAATGATCGAACATTTCATGAAGTCAAAGCAAAACACTCCATGAAATCCTTTCCAAATGAAGGAATGGATCTTTCTATCACCATCCATGACTTCATTTTATGCCCAGCAAGAAAAGACAAGGTGGCATTGGTTCAAATGCTGGTTCCATTGGGCACATTTGCCAGTTTGATGTGACGCTTGTGACAAAATTCAGCAAATGAACCACGACTACTGGATTCCTGACATTTTTCACGGTGGCTATAATACCGGTGACTGAGATGCACATGCGAGTATTCCTTTCTAAGATGGAAAACAAATGTTATCTTCTCCATTACAGCCACCATTTAAATGACAGCAATCCAGAACAATGCAGAGGGATAACAAGGCAGTGATGAAGAGATTAGGAGAAATCAGAAAAAGATCCCGAGATTATTATAGAAACTGTCAAGAAAAGAATCACCAACCAACTCCACTCCTCAAAACAAACATCTTTCTTTCACGTGTACAATGTAAACAGAATCAGTTTAGATGAAGGTAGGACAGAAAGATTTCAGTGAAAAACTTCCTGCAATATCAATGAGTTCACATTATCACACAAGAGTATTCAATAAAAGCTTTGACTCTTCTTTCAGTGAGAATAATGGTCTGAATTTATAGCTACAATTTTTGACACAGCCCGCTGATTCAATCTCACTGTAATGGGCTTGTCACTAAGGAGAGGAAAAGGTTCCATAACGCACAGCCAGTATCCATGGGTACATCATGACCCGGTATTACTTGGTAATGATCTCTTGGTATGGACAAAAGTGGAAGAAAATGAACTAAATGTCAACAACAGAATACAGCTACATACCCCTTTCCTTCTCTTTATCTTCAAGGAGAAGAACACCAACATGCATTGCCAAGAAACTACTTCTGTCTTTCAACAGAAACTCTACATTTGCTCATGAGGAACATTACCACTAGCTCAAAAAGAATGTCAACTGAAGTCGAATCAAGTAGTCTCACGGTTGCTGATAGGCTACGGTTACACCGAACGCGATGCGTTGACGCTCGCGTCAAAGTCTGTTATTTTCCGCCGCACTGCACGCAAACAAAGGCCTTCAAAGCATAAATCGTGCGCGCTGCCCTGTCGTACGCGAATTCGCGTTCGGTGTATCCGTAGCCTTACTCTCTGTTTGAATTTCCCTGCATTTTCAACCGGGGTTTTCTACACATTGTGCAATGTTCTTTATGCACACATCATCAGCATATTGTAATATGTATTCTTATGCAACAGGTGGATTGTCCCAGTGTGACTTCAATAAAGTCTTAACGTCCACTTCACAATCTCTGTTGAACTACAGCTTATGCTTTTGTACGCTGGCATTCAGCACTCGTCACAATTTAATTTTTATCTCAGTTGATAGTGCAATGAGCATTATCGATTATATGTTTGGATATTTCATTCGTAACAGGAATATATTTAGGTCTGTGTTCATCATGAGCAATGAAAATATCACAACAGATGAAGTAGAAATGATCTGAAGAATACAAATGGTACGTCTAGCTACTATTAGTCTTGGATAAAATCTGACAATGTCTACAGTTTATTGAGAGCAACACATGAATATCTAGGGATGCCTACCTGGAACCTCGTCATTATAATGTACGTCTGAATCAAAGTGAGCAGGCAATTCAACAAGCATACATCCCGATAAAATCAGCAAAATGTATTGACTGATATTCCATAGAATAAATATTGGTTATGAATGGAATGAGGACTGTATTCATCAGGAAATTGCAAGGAATTTAATTGGCCGCAGTTGTACCAGTACTTCAAAAGGCTGTGCAGAATAAGTTTGTCTGGTAACACGACTTGGTATGCAAGAAACAGGCACTAAGCATTCGTGGCATTAGCATTGATTGAGGTCCAAATTGAGAAACGAAGATCTCAGGGTGGGTTTGTTCACAGGTTGGTATCTCCATAACGGCTTATTTCTGGTTTCACAGCAGTTTGTGCCTCATTTTGTTTCCTTTCATAGTCACGCTGCATCAGGTACTCAGAATTACACGACATCCTAACTTGAATTTTCTCCTTTTAGGTTTGGTGAGACAACCTGGTAGAACACCCAGCATTGAATGAGATGAGACAAGCATGTCTCATGTCAGAAGAGTGGACAACAGATAACACCGAATGTGATTGGGGAGGAGTTGACATCTAATACAGTAATATCCTAAAGTCACTTGGGCAATAACTAGGTCAAGGCCTCCAAGGCCAAGGTTATTCATGCACGGAGGTCATGGCAACAATAAAGGTGAGGGTCATCCTCAATGAACATAGAAACAGTGAAGGTCAGGGTCATTCTTCAGGAACATGGCAACAGTAAAGGTCAGGGTCATTCTTCAGGAACATGATAACAGTAAAGGTCAGGGTCATCCTCAGGAATAATGGCTGATGATGCGGCAAATGAACCAAACCTACCTGATTCAGAATTCTTGTTTTTCTTCTTTCCTATACTGACTTCGTCATCCGATTCTTCTGATTCTTGATCACTGCTCTCTCCATAACTTGCTGAATGAAAGAAACACCAGAATTTAATCATGCAGTGAAAATACTTTCACTTGAAAATGACTGTATTTCACGAACTCAAAGCAACAAGTAGGTACCCCATCTTGGTCAGTACAGAGTCACATCAAGTAGGCCTACACAGAACTCGCATACCGGTATGTACACCTACGTTTATTTCTAGCTTTACTCCATGTATTATAAGTTCTTCCTGATCCTTCTCGACTTGACTTGGCTGCTTCATCAGCTTTCACTCTTCCACCTTTCCCATATCCACCTCTTTTAGATGGATATACATACTTGGGTATTCCTTTAAAAAACCATGCTCCCGATCTCTTCCATAACTAAGGTAATGCAAAGAGATATGAACAAAATTTCAATGAAGTGTCTCAGTTTGATTATCAGAATGACATTCTTTCAAAATTTCATCAACATTTTCTCTTCATTTAGAAGCAGCAGCATTGAAAATGACTGAATAACAGCATTGGTATATGATGGTTGACCTACCTCTCTTTTTTCACTGCATATCTTGCACAACCATAATGGCTGATGATTGCAATTATAAGTATCTATGCCACATTTTGTACAAACTGCCTGTAATAAAAATGTGGAAAAATTCATTGACTGTGGGCACAGATAGGCCTACCTTTACCTTTACAAGAAACTGGACAGAGGGTTGACATTAATCCATGTCTTTAAGATACATGCTTCATGTCAAGATCACTCTGCTGAAGCTCTCGCCATATATGTACATGTAAATTGTGTTGGTACCACCCAAAATACAGAATGAAATTGATCAGTGTATGATTCGTGACCACACCCAACATGTGTGTTATCATACAGAGAGTAAGCTTGAATGCACCCTTGTACTTGAACTACAAGCAACGACCAGATGATACTGCTCTGGATAGATAAACAGAAAATGATTACCGCAATTACAGTTCTGCATCCTGAGGTATAATCAAACAAATGTTGTGTACGGAGCAACTAATAAAAACCACCAAATACCTCAGGATGCACTTTTTTTTAACCACCCTGTACTGCGCACATCAGAAAACATCTTCAGAAGTTACATATATGAAACCTGTGCAACAGTATCCCATATTACATCAATTCCATTACGTTTCCAATGATACAGAAGATCTTAAGTCGACTCGTCTCCAATGTTATCTGAATCAATACGATACTAGTCAGGGGTATCAGTTAAAATGTCATATGACTACACGTAGAATAGACAGCCTGGATTTCTTTACTTCAAGCCACCAAAGGCTGATATCACGAACGAGGCATCAGTGAGCGACATTAAAAACAATCAGATATTTCCGTTAGGATAAAGGCTAAATGGTTTTGGCTTGGTATTTTCTTTGTCACTTTTAAGAATTTTCTCCATATCTTGCTAATCAGAGGCGGGGATTTGACCATCAGCACCAGAAACTTTCTTTAGCATAAATCCTCTAGATCTTTGCACCATTTGCACTCCTTTAATCTTGTGCGCTGCACATCTTTGAGTCTTAAAAACATATTTCTTATTAAACAATTTGCACTTTAAGCTAACATTCTATTAATGCCGCATTCATTGCATTAGGGCAAAAGGAAAGACATTGCACTGGAAAACAGACACGTCACCTTTCAGGGCATAAGCAGATTGAGGTATAAATAGATCCAGATTAATGGAGGCAACTTTATCAATGCCTAAGATCAGCTTTAGGGAATGTTCTATTATATAGAATATCGCATCCGATAAAAGCTGAAACGTCAGGCCAGGCAACTCGCATGACGTACGAAGTGAATTGAGAAATAAATATCATGAGAGGATTTACAATTTGTTCTTCAAATACGTGGAAAAGGAGATGTATCAGATTCAAACGAAACTGATACACGCACTCCCTGAGAGCATTTTCGGTGATGATAACTGGTAACATGAGATATGGTGTATGTTTAAGTGACTTTCAGACCATCTTATTTTAGAGAACATAGATTACCCCTTCAACAACCAACCAGCGATGTCACGTTGGGGGTTCTTTTCATCCATATGAGAGGACAGGAACAGTTTCCCGGCCAAGACAGCAGTGGCAACAACATATTTTTTTTGCGACAACAGCCTGAAGGGATTATTCTGATTATCTATGCTTGGCATGAAAAAGTTACCAACAGTGATATATGAACCAACCTGGTAATCCAAAGCTAATCCTCTCGTAAGTTCTTCATTGTGTTAACAAAGGCGGTACGCTATACCAAGAAAAGCGATGTTTGATGAAACAAGATATCGAGACCCCCCCCCCAGCTTTTTTCAATGGTATTGAGTGTACGACGAAGCTATGCCTTGAAGTATGTCTCCACAACTTCCGACTGCCTACCTTTCTGCAATCATCACAGTATGTTGGCGATGCCCCCAGTAAACCAAACTCATCACCGCACAAAATGCACTGTGTGGTTCCATTGCCGATGGCATTCTTCCGCATATTGTCAAGTTTTTCAACCAGTCGACTAGAAAGAGATAATTAGATAAAGTATAAGTAACATTAAAGAGGGATAATGACGACAGAGTGTTTGAGGGCATAATTAAGTTTTCCACATTCAGACGCATTTAAAGAACAATATTTCATCTCAACGGAACGTTCTTCGGCTTACTGATGAGAGAATGTTCGGGAAGTGTATCACCAATTCAACAAATACACCACTGACAATTCCAAACAGTTTCCGCATTGTCAACGAGTCATGTTGTTAGCAGTTTTCACCATCACCTGCCAAGATACCGCAGAATCATCCTTTCTATGAAGATGCAGAGCTCAATTACTCATCTATCTTGCTGACATAACCAATGCTGCACTCTGTTGTGCCTGTATGGATTTCAATACTCAAGTCAATGCATTACCCCAATGCCACTTCCAAGGGAGGAGGCCACCATAAATTTGGCCATTTTGTGTGCAAAGTACCCGATAAGAAAATGACTGAAGAAGAGATATGGAAGCCGAGCTGCAAAATTGAAGCAATTTGCTGCCGATTACCAAAATGTCGACTCAGGCAAGAAACAACCCATTCAAATCAGTACTCAGTGGTTTGTGGATTAATTACTTTGAGAAGGACCAAGTGACAATATCCGGTAGAGTGACAGGCTTAATCATCCAACGATAATCAATTGATTATCGATGACTGATCACGACTGAATAACTACACCACAGTCGGTGCCGCAAGTAATTGGAAAGCAGGTGGAATAACAGGAACGTCAAAAGATTCAGAAAGAGCTTAAAAGGTAGTTAGGGCTTGGAAGTCCTTAGGAATATTCTGGTAATGTATGCACAGTGAATGCACAGTGACATCAGCTCACTGCAAAAATGTAGTTGGGGGAAACCAAATATGTACCTTGTCCCAGCTCAGCCGATTCAACCAATCGCATGATTTTGTAAGGACACAAAAGCAATATTGACTGCGATCAACAACATACCGAGGAACAAAAGGTTTAGATACATGTAACTGACATTTATTTTGTATCGAGTAGACATCTTGCCACAGTTTACTTGCTGCTACGATGCAGTGTTTAAAACAGCAGTCAGAGCAGCAGGTGACATTTGATAGAACCTATTAGGCAATGTCAGTTTGGTAATGACAGTGTCCCCAGGGAATTATCAATTAAACCGAAGCCGGAAATAAGAAGAGTTGCAGGAAATGATAAGACTTGAAGGCACGGAAAGAACATTACCGCATCATAGTTTATATACAAATTCTGTGAAAATATGATGAATTATTTGAAGAGCAAGCGGAGGGATTGACTTCTCTTATGTGATCAAGGGTTTAAAGAAGATCAGGACCAGTGTACCTGAAGTTCTTTCAAACTCATTCTACTGACTTCTCAGCAAAATTGTTGCCATGCAAGTCAAACAAGACATCAAAGGTTGTTCCTCCCTTGGTGACGTCTATTATGACCCCTCTGCTCTTGAGCATGAACCAAAAAGATCTTCCACCCTTTATGACAGGCGAAGATATCACTGGATCAAGACATTTCCTTGATTGCTACGGCAGAATTGATGATGGTATAAGTTACAATCCCTGAGGAAATCATGGTCAGCAGGCACAAGATCGGATGAAAGAGTAGAGCGGAGACCAGTCATCAGATAAGGTTCTTAAATAGGGTCCAAAAGATGAAGGATAATAGCCGAAAAGGTTTCAGAGTGAATTCTGTACATCAAGCATTTAACATCCTTTCAGGTACTTGGGAGTACAGGTGACAGAAGAAGCTCACAAAACAATGTTTGGAGAGTGCGGGGGTGTAGTGTGAAGGATGTCAGACTCATAACTGGTAGGCAGCTGGTTTGATTCCCAGTTCAACATACTGGTCTGGAAGGATCGAGTGAATTGCTGTATGAGCCACCCTTGAGTTCCCCAGAAAGCTTTCTGGCGAGACTGGGGGCAGGTGAACTGTGGAGTCAGCTAATCACACTAATTGGAATCAGGATATCTTGACTCAAATGTATAAACCTAAATTTCACCTTTTTAATGTTGCCCCGTGCTGTCAGACACAAGATGTTTCCACGAACCCACACTGTGCTACCCTATCATTGCCTCCAGCAACTCCAAGACAATCCATTAGATTCAAAACTAGGCAATCAATTAGATTTGAAGCAAACAATCCATTAGATTCAAAACAAACATTTTGCTCCCAATTCTTACTCAGCCGGAAATGAAACAGAGCAGAAAATTAGAATTCATTGGCTGTTCTTGATTCACTGCTGAATATCCCCGACAGCTAAATCATAATTCATTCCATTCTTTCCAACTGGCAATATAGGGGAACATCAGTGACAACACATCCCTTCCAATAAGTTCCTTACGCTGATGGCTTGTGCCCGATGTAATCATCCAGCCATATTTCTTGAAAATTGAAGACAATTTCTTGACGTTAGGAGGTTTGGTGACAGGTTATTGCCGATCAATACATGATTTATATTCTGATGGGTCATGTAGACACCACATGGGGACCGTGGAATGAACACGACCTTCCTGTAGGAGGAATAAGACATGAACAATGTTTGTCAATTGGGCACAAAAGGAATAATTCAGGTGTTGC
>NMRB01000245.1:274440-319506 GCA_002633025.1 Notospermus geniculatus | reverse complement strand
TAGTCAGGGAGCCCAGAGAGGTTTAATCAGCATCTCGAGTACAAAAACTTTTGGGTGTTTGGGGGTTAGGTTGCACCCCTCTGACCACAAAAACCCAATTCTTAAGTTCCGCAAATGGTGCGTTTAGAAGATACAGCCGTTTGAATTTTGGGTACTGGCTTTATCATTGGAGCAAAATCAGAGCATTGTACAGGGGCTTGGAAACTGATGTACAGCTAACTTTTAAACGGTTGGCTTAAGACCCTATAAATGTATTACCAACAGATAGAAACATGGGCACACTGAGACAGAAAA
Source organism: Notospermus geniculatus (assembly GCA_002633025.1). Lineage (NCBI taxonomy): Eukaryota > Metazoa > Nemertea > Pilidiophora > Heteronemertea > Lineidae > Notospermus > Notospermus geniculatus. The sequence goes on along the minus strand of NMRB01000245.1, from coordinate 319,212 downwards.
ACATATTCTTATGTAGTTTATCATCCTGGAAATGGCGCATTTACACCTTTTTTGCGAATTTCGGAACCATACATACTTTTTGTTGAATTTCTCATCAGATAGCAAATACAAATATGTAAAAACAAATAAGAACATGCTAATCTGATTCAGAAGGCCCATGTTTCTATCTGTTGGCAATACATTTATAGGGTCTCAAGCCAACCGTTTAAAAGTTAGCTGTACATCACTTTCCAAGTCTCTGTACAATGCTTTGATTTTGGCCCAATGATAAAGTCAGTAGGCAAAATTCAAACGGGTGTATCTTCTAAACGCACCATTTGCGGAACTTAAGAATTGGGTTTTTGTGGTCAGAGGGGTGCAACCTAACCCACAAAGCCCAAAAAGCTTTTGTACTCGAGATGCTGATTAAACCTCTCTGGGCTCCCTGACTATTGGATGATACTGAAAACCACACCAACCACACTTAAAAAGTGAAGAGGGATATTGACATCACTCACAACACTAACATTGAAGGAGTGTACCAGCTGGTTTGACATCACACCAACCGCTAGGGGCCACTACGACAATGATGGATAGACTTTCAGAATGTCTTCACCACAACTTACCCAATCCTCTCTTGTTCCACTTGCTCCAGCAAGTCGGCTTTCTGAATGACATTCATGATCTGTTCTTGTTCCTCACAGCTTAAGATATCCGATTTCTTAAATTGTGCCTGTTTGTTTGTGTGTACTGACCAGCCTGTACCCAGCCTAAAAGAAAAGACGGAAGAAACCTCACATGTAGGTGTGAGAAATACCGTGAGAGTCAGAACTAATTTGATTTGAAATTGGTACTATGGGCATTGGCAATACTAGTAACTTTCACTTACTTGGCTCTGAGTGCAAGCTGGCGGTCATTTGGACAAACCCAGCGGTCCATACTTGCAGCCACCCTCGCCACAAATTCTCCCATCTAATCCAAACACAACACCGATGTGTTATCCACTTTTTACTTGCTTCCTTTTCGTCAAACCAATCTGCAAAGAAATGAAGAACATTCACATGAAATTGTCACCAGACACACAGAACCTAGGGCACCTGTTTGTACGTGTACGAATACATGTACAGTACGTAAGCCCTGGAAAAGTCAATAACTGGTCTAGTTTACAATACACCATAAGTGAGAACCACTTTATTCCCAAAATCTTATTATAAATTATAGTACTTAGTAACAGAAACAATGGGTTTATCAAGATCCCCCGAACCTGCAGCATGTTCCACTACACGCAGAGGGTAACAGTGCAACATTCATCTGGTCTGTCAATGACAGATGAGTCAGCAACACTTGGGCAGACAGCCAGCGGGTATTTGTATGGGGAAAGCAGAGGCTACAGCCAATGCCCCTCAAAGTCACAGTGATATCCCTCCACTCTAATTGCTACCTTTTTAGTTGGAGGGGAGCACCAACATGGTGTCTTCTGTTTTTAGCACTCACAACTCCAACTCCAAGATGGGTTAACTCTATTAACTGCGTCAGTGGCTACCATTAGAGAGACACAATCGGCTGCCTTTGAAACAGCTTAAGGCAATGACCAAGAACTGATTGGTTGCGATACCAGAAAAGAAAACATCGAGAACGATGCAATAAACTATAGACATACTCCCCAAAGGATAGTAGAGGGAATATTCTGATTACTCTTCTTATGCATTTCCACTTCTTTACTTCCAAAGAAAGTATCAAAACTATTACATTTCCGGATGAACAGAGAACAAGACCATCCCATGGTACTAGGATATCATGAGATATCGCTTTTACCAAATCAGGTGCAGCTTCACAATGCACATGATTCATGGATCATTTCCCTGTAATACAAGTAGAACCGTCCCGTGAGATGCGCCAAATGACTCCTACTTCTTTTACTAAGTAATAAAAGCTGAAGTTGCCATCATTTGCTGCATCAGTAATGTTCTCGTTTCCAATAAATGTGCCAGAAGCAGGCTGTAATGACATCAGAGGAACATAAAGTTTCCAAGCGAAGAAGCAGGTGGAATGACCACAATATCATGATATCAAACCCTAGAAGTGCAATACACACAAGTAATCAGATCAGAGAGAAACCACCAATTTTCCTGACTTTGCAGTGTAATAGATTATCAACACATGTGGACAGGCCCAGCTTCCAATTTCTCAAATTGACTCAACAATTTACATTTAAAAAACCTCTTTGACACACAACTAAAGAATTCCTGTTCATACCACATCACCAGAATCTTTCCAAATCCTTCGTCCAAAGCAATTTACATCCATTGGAGGAAAAACCCACAAGAAATTGATCGATGAAATGATAAAAGTGCAACATCATCAAAAGAAAGCCTCAGACTTAATTTACTAACCACACAATCAATTTAACCATCATGAAATACAATATCAGAAGAAAGACGACTGAGATCAAAGGACGTATTTCTGAAAAAGTTTGAATACAGACTGCCAATGGGCAATAATCCAGGGATGTACGTATTTCTATTGGGATATGGTCAAAATTGTATTCTGTGACTGTGGGTTTTTAGTCCAAACCAGGGCTCAAAGTTGCGACCAATTTGGTCGCATTTGCGATCAGAAATTCCTAGGTGCGCCTGAAAAATCGATCCTATTCGCACGTGTGCGATCGGCTTCTTCTTTCATTTTGCGACTATACTTCAACTCTGAGCGAGTNCAAACCAGGAAGGGATAATGCAGTGTGTGGTACCAGGTAATCGATGGCAATTAGGCGGATGTGTCAAGAATAAAAGATGCTCCCTCTGAATCTGCTATGTTCCAGCATCCGAAACGATGATGGAACTTGAGCTAGGATTCCTGATCTCTGAAGCAACAAAACCTATCCTCAGGCAGGCAATAATGATATGACCCTTGAAGTGTGATGCCATAGTATCCACTAAACTGAGCCCCAGAGGGACATGAACAAGTACCTCTCAGCCAAGTTCTGACCAAATCTGTGACCAGTATTTTAGAATGCTCCTCAACATAAAGGAGTTCCTCAAGGCTATTGTTCTCCTGTTGAGAACAATAGCCTTTTGTTCTCCTGTTGAGAACAACAGCCTTTAGGAACTCCTTTACGTTGAGGAGCATTCTAAAATACGGGCCAAAATTTCTATTCTACAGCAGTGCTCTGCTCTGGAGAAACCAGCCATACCAGGGGCCCTGTTTCCTCTATCACTGTCGACCTTGACCTCTGATACAATGATCCACACCCCAAGAAATATCTGAAGAAAATCCTTGCCTGCAAATGCCACTGACACCTACTCTGTGGAGAGCTTAGTGAACCAAGCTGAAGCTTGGATTGTTGATAGTGTTACCAACACTGGAAAAACTTGGAGCACGAGGCCATGATCTCAAACGGCAGGATCTCCTTACCAAGGATCAGATTGTGCGGTGAGTGGAGCAGGTGGTAGACAATCAGTTATTATTCTGCAGATGACATTTGCCCAATCAGAAAGATATTAAAGCCAGTTACTTACTTATGAGATACTGCACAGTAATATCATAAGCTGTGAATACTGAGTTTGTTCGCCGAGAGTGCCAGGAACTTGGCAATGGTCAGCATTTCAGTAGCAGACAAGGTTTCCATGCAAACCACAGCATCGTGTACAGTTACCGGTGGTTGATACCAATCAATGATGGTAAACCTTTGTTGATGCTCCAATTGTTTATTCATAAATGGAGTCATGATCGGTTCAAAATGTAATCAGGAAACTGGGTTGTCAGGTCCAACATGTTCAGCTAATTGTGGGGCTTGTTATTGACTCACTGAATTCATACACCGAATACGCAAGTAGTAGGGTGGTTCAAGAATTGGTGTAAAACGCTAAAAGTGCACATAAAAACTTGGAGACATCACCCGACCATGCCATTCCTACAACAGGGCATCAGGTCGGCTACCAGGAGGTTTGTTCCCTTTTCCAGTAGAATTACCGGTAATGATCAAACTTCAAATTACCAGAGTTTACTCATTCATCAACCTAGTAAATTGAACACTGAAACCTCGTTAGAACCCAATCCCAAGCACGATACATTATATAATAGCCTCAAAATGGTTTACATCACCAGTGTTCAGTGGGTGGAAAATACATAAAATATTCAGCAATGTGCTCCAAGATCTAACGTCAACAAATCATGAAATTATGTACATTGTATTTCCAATCCACTCTGTTTATGCAAAATAAGGTACGTAACTGCAGCTATAAGTGAATTACTGTTCCCGAAGCCGTCGTTAGGTTAACGATCCGTTAAAACTGGTAAAATGCATAGCGTAACGACATCGTTAACCTAACGGAACATGGGTCCAGATCTTCTAAACCAAAGGGCGATTGCAGTTAAGCAAATGACATTGACATTGCGAATGTACAACTAGAATAGAATGATGGAAACAGCAATGTTATTTATGGAACAATTAACTGTACATTTTTACAACTACTACTACATGTATGGAAAAATCATCTTTTTCTATTCCCAATATACATGTATCTACTCCAATTAGCTCAAACAATTTCTCAGTTACATAGGCTCGTATTTCACAACAGCCACATATGCACTTTCAAACAAATGTCCCTATCGTCATTCTAATGTTATTCCCAAGCCAAGTGGACTGATATGACAGGGGCAGCCCAGGGTCAATAGTGATGTTTACTTGGAATAATGGAGAGACTTGTTGTCCTGGAACGTGAAACTTATAAGACATTTAGGGCACTCAATCTCAAGTCATTGAGAGGGTAATCACATATTCATTCCTGGTATGTGGACTTTCAGGCCGACTCATTACCTCCCTGGTCTCTTGCATGCTAAAAAGGAAGTCAACAGTTCACCCCAACATTTGTCAAGAAATCAAAAGTTTGGGTCGGTTTTGCAGTCGCACAATGCTGGTAACTATTTCCTCATCATTTAACACCCTGAAGCAAAAATATGACTCCCTTGGCCATGTAATCTAATCAGTATTGTCAATCAATATCAACTGCCTAACTACATACAGTGCTTGCATGCAAGCCATGACAACTATGACAAATTGGTCCCACTTCTCATTCAACACATGTATGGGGACAAACACATAGTGTGAATCGATGTATACAATACAACGCTATTAGCTACTCTATACATTGAAACCTTGCGTTACCACACGATGGTAGTGGTACGGTAGTGTATTATGGTAACGACAGGCTACAACATGACAGAATCAAATATTAACTTATCATTCTGCTTTAAGCAACCTACCGAGACGAATATCATGCACACAACAAGACAAACCTTCAATGATCACTGGAAAACTTACCTCATGAAAACGATGAAAACTCACAAGAACAAGAAAGACCCGACTACATCACACAGCGACATCCAACTGTCAGTGGCTGCTCATAAAAGCAGGCCCCATTAGCATAAGCAGGCAACTGAAACAGGAATCAATACCGAGAATTAACTTTGGGGCTACCAAAGGGAAAACGATTGATTGGATATGGTGTAAAACAAAGATACAGTCAAAAAATTCTACACTGCTGAATAAAATAAGCATCAGATGTAAAAAATCTTTTTGGGGTGATGTTAATTAGGCGTTTCATGATTGCAAAATCAATAGCATAGATTAACTTCATAATCTTACAATAGATTAGCCTGCGCTCAATCAGCTGAGGGGATGGCTGGGTATTATTTGACTCTTTTCCCACAGGGGGTCGTTATATATGACATTGGCTTATTGATAGACCTATTAATATTACAGTCCAGTCTGTGGGCAAATCATTTAAAAATCAACTGTGTTCAACTGAGTGTTACTGTTAGGTAGGACATGTAGGATGCTCTATCCTACCCTTCCTTGGATGAATTAAGTACAATTCCTCCAAGGTCTAGGCCAAGACCTTGGAGGAGGGGGACCTGTCTTTTGGTAGGCCCTCCTAGGCCCTAGGTCATGAGGTGGGCCTACCGAAAGACAAGTCCCCCTGGCCGGGCCCTGGGCCTGGCTTGGGCTGGGGTCCTGATGTGCTGCTGCTTGCTCTACAATCTCGCCCTAGGCCTAAATCCAATTTTATTGTTCAACGAGGGATTAGGATATGGCCATAGAAACAAGTACCATTCAAGTATACTGAATTACGAATAAGTTTATTGTACTGTATAAAACAAATTAAATAGGTTTGAAATACAATAAACTGTGCAAACAAAGTGAAGACATGATGACAGACAAAGAAAAGGATGGAAGAGAGGGCACCGTGACTTGGCAATACACAGGAATGTGTGAATACCAGACTATCGGCCTCCTTGGGCCCACCTGTGTATTGCCAAGACACACCAATGGATTAAGATCTTCTTAGGAATGTACTTACCGGGTAGGCCAAGGCCTAATCCATAATACAGAATGAAGACATAAAAGTGCAAAGATGAGACAAGTTTTAAGAAGTTTAAAATAATAATATGAGTTACAGTAGGTATGGCAGGTGTGGCGAAAAAATATGGGCAGACTGACAGTGTGTAAATATAGGAGCAGTCGACTCAGCATGGATGGTCAGCTGCGCTCCTTAGGCCGTTTTTTTTTAATTAGTTGGTTTACGGGAAATTTGGTAGGAAATCTGAAGTCGGAGGGGGGAAAAAAATAAAAAAAATAATCAACATTTACTGATTTTTTTTCGAAATATATCCTGAAATGCTCTACGGAGAAGAGGAGGAAGAAATATTTCCACCATGATGGCTCCCAATCACTATTTTTTCGACATCAAGAAGCTGAAACACAACATCAGCAGGAAAAAATAACTGAGAAATTTGAAGTTTTATTTTTTTCAGAGGTTTATTTTTATGCACAGGATCGGAGGAGAAAAAAAACCACACAAAATCCAATTTTATTTTTTTTCTGAATTTGGCAATTTCAACGTCGGCGGTCCCGTAAACCAAGTAATAAAAAAAAAACGGCCTTAAGCCTATTGCCAAAAGATGGCAACAAAGTTCTAGCAGACCTTGGCAATAGGCCTAGGCCTACACAGGAAAATCCACGTGAGTGGTGCTCGGTCAAGAATGAATGTATTGAATTGGGCCGTAGTGACACCTAGTGGTCAACTCGCTGACAGCTCCTAGGCCTATTGAAATCGGACATGCATTGGTTGGACCCCCATTCCTTCCACACCGACCCAATGCAATGCGTCCCCGTAGGCGTAACACATACACGCATAGGGCCTAGGGGCCTATCAGAATCAGGCCCACTCTGACTCTGGTGTCATGGGCCTCCATGTCGTGATTACCGCCCGAGATAAATGCCTACCCAAGCTCTATCGAATGCTTTCTTGAGTGGCAGTGTCTTCAACAAATCGGTCGAGTCGCCAGTCGGTGTAGGAATGCGAGAATTAACTGGAGTGGGTAGTATGGCATGCCATCGTACATGTCCTACGCTCGTGCACGTGGACTGGTGTTGTGTCCTCTGGCCGCTCCACTACCAGGAACCAGTGTACAGTGCACGTGGATACACAAACTCAGGCGGCGGGCATCAGTGACGTAAGCAAGTACGGACTGATGTAAGAGGAAAGATTACCCCAAAGCAAAATGTCCCCGAGCTGAGGCTCCATTGCAATATACCATAACCAGGGCACATGTTCCCGAAGCCGTCATTACATTTACAATGTCGTTGAAACTGGAAAAATACATAGCATAACGACATCATTAACCTTACGACGGCTTCAGGAACATGGGACCAGGACAGTCATTCAGCTAGCTCCAGCCTGGAAGCCAAGACACAATTACGAAATCCAGGGAGATCATACAAGATCAAGGAAATGCACCGCAGTCCTGAATTTTGACATACTTTTATTTTACTTGGAAAAAATAGAACAGTCATGATGGTACATTAAAATCATTTTCAATGACATTCAAATCACCCTGAAACCTTGCGGGGCAAGGAATTATACTGTACAATTACAGAGTATAATTCCCCCAAGCTGAAACTAAGAGTTTCAGCATTGTAACTGCTATCACCTGCTGATAGGCAAGACAGAACTAAGATCCCTGACTCTACAGATTGGTGTCAATCTACAAATAAGAGGTTATTACATTTTGAGAATTGTCCTGAAAAGAAATCAATTACATCATATTGAAGAAGGAACGGAGTATCAAAGGTTGTAAGAGAATTTAAATAAAAGTACAAATTGTGATAGGACAAAAGAGAATCACAGGTATGCTGCACACGAAGTATTAAGAAGAAATTTTTTTTTGAATGACTTTATAAAGTAAAGTACAGTCTATTCAAATATTGATCAAAATCAAATAACTGCTGGTTGTACACACTATGGGGCTGACATTAATACTTAATACATAAAATGTACAATGTTGATAAATATTATATGTAGCAATGTTGATAAATATTACATAAATGCAAACACTTTACAATACATGTAATTCAAAACGAGTGGCTGCTTGAATGCAAGCTTGGCACAAGGTGCTCTCCATCATCACATCACATCAGAGTCCCTTGCCTACCCCAAATAGCAACCTCGTCCCCAGGGGTTTTGTTCGCTCAGACAACAACCTCGGACCTAACTCGCTCACTAACCCCTGGAATCACGATCTCAATTCCCCAGAATCTGGGGATTTCACGGAAATTGCCGAAGCCGAGTGCCGAAGGTTGTAATTAATATTTATAGTCCTTTTTTCCACACTTACTAATTTAATCGAGTACAGATCGATGAAATTAACTACTTTCAATGTCGAAAACATAAAGGTATTGCTGAAATAGGCCCTGGTTTTTGTTTAAGTTTTAATTATTTTGAATACCGTAGTTTGGTTCCCGAACCCACCGCTAGGGCTATGAGGGTTCGGTATTGGCTTCCGAGCATTTCCTTTTATGGCGTTACTATTTTTAGAATCACAATGAAAACATAGGCACGTGGTTGGGAAATGTCAAAGNAAATAGCACTAAGGCCTGAATGTATTTCACCAAATGGAGTCCCTTGCCTACCCGAAATAGCACTAAGGCCTAAATGTATTTCACCATATGGAGGACGAAGTACATTGGAGTTCAGTAGTACAGTTTGTAGTAGATTTATTCCACATATACATATACATCTTAGTAGTTCTCATGTAGGCTACAAAGTAAAGCACCCCCTTGATGTTTTAAGCTGCATGCAATTGTACATGTATATACAAAAATACTTCCTCCAAAAAATCAGAGAACTATCTTATTGGATCATCTATCATTGACTATACAGAAGTACTGGACCAACTACCCAAATACTAGTAAAAAGGGAATTCAGCATTTTCTGAACATATAAATCTGTCTATCACATGCTCAGCAGATACACTAACCTAATTCATAATCTCATTTCTATTGGAAGATAACCTTGTTTTTCTAAAAACCAACAGCACAATTTGGAAGACATTGCACAAATACATAACGAAACAGACTTTGATTAAATGGCATTTCAATACACACACTTGTAAACTGGCAACAACAAAGTCTATTAACAATACAACAGGGGAATTACTGCAACTACATTGGAAACTTGGTGGGAACTCGCTTCTTGTCACATGGACCTGGCTTATCACACTACAGTGTATATCTTCATAACAACAAGTGACTTCTCAACACCAGAGATTTGTGGCTACATTTGCCATCACAAGATACAATTCTACCGCAGCCTCTTGATCCAGTCCTTGTGGTCCTCTCCCCTGAAAAAAGTCAAAGTTTGTTTCCAATTCATGACTTCTATCAAGAATTAGAGTGAGAATGCCCTTGTTATGGCCCACCCTCTTCATGAAAAGTATTTCTAAAAAAATTTAGGGCTAGAAAAAGCAACCTACATGATGTCCTCTTTAACCATTGTCCTCCCACTGTTAAAGAACTCTGCTGCCTGTGAGACTAAAGGGTCAGAATTCAGACTGGCAACAGCTATTACATCTTCACCCCTGGAGAAGAGAAAAAAAATGTGTGATGCTCCAGCACAATAATGCAAGGAATTGGAGAGGCAATGCTGCAGGCCTACGAGTGATGCTGCAATGTGAGATAACCTCTGCCCATATTTGAATTGAAATCTCACCTTGTGAAATAGGCAATGAATTGTAAATTATCTACGGAGGCCTCCATATCACCATGTATCACCACATCATCAAAGCCGACTCCGTATCCTGTGTAGCGAATACTCCGTCCGAAAACCTGAGTCCAGAAATACGGAACACTTCGAATGTCGACTCGTTGATCCAACATATTTAGAGCCGCGACACGACCTGAAGTAGGAGTTATAATCTGCAAAATTAACATCATGAAGTAACCACAGCAGTACTGTACTTCGTACATGTACTTGACCTTTCACCAGCCTATTGAAGGTCAGAAAAAACGTCGTTAGTAGGCCTATAGTATGTGGTATCTGTTCTACTGAATGAGTTAATCTGAGAGGGAAAAAGACGATTCACTCACCATGAGCATGAGCCATTTGCCAGTGTCCAATACTGACAGTAGAAGCACCAAACATGTCAAGCGGAAACTGACAAACATCTCCAGCAGCAAAAATATTACTTTTGTTTGTTCTCATCTCCTGCAAACACAAGACAGAGTAAGGCAAGTAGGTGTAACACCAGAAATATACCACAGAATACAAATGTATTTCTGATGAAACCTACAGTGAAATGTGGGCTGTTAATGCTGGATGAGACAGTAACAATCCCAGAGAGGAAAAGGAATTTTGTGAACACGACATGAAGCTCATCAGAATTTCGGGTTGAACCCAACAAAGCAACACACCTTATTGACTACTACATAACCAGGTCCTGCCATTTCGATTCCTGTCCCTGATAGAAAATCCGATGCAGGTACAACACCTAAAAATTCATTAGATATGTTAATGTAGTCAATGATCAATGAAAATTCAATACAAAAGACTGAGACCTTGTCAATTTGCTAATGATGTATTGTGTATTTCACATGCTTGAACATTTTATTCTCCGCACGGCTTGACTCTCTAACAGAAAATTATGAAAATAAGACTATCAGATTCATATCATTACAGCATCAAAATGAAAGGAAATATAAAAACTCTGAGTCAGACTTACCTATCCCCATCACAACTACATCAGCCTGCAATTTTTCCCCTGATTTCAAGACTACACCAGTAACAGTACCATCTTCACCAAAGAACTCTGTTACACCGCTTTCATTGTAAATTTTAACACCCTTCTCCGTAAAAAGCTGAAAACAAAAAAATATTGGCAAAGCTGGAATACGATGACATATTCAGCCCGTTTGAATATAAATGTGGACATACCGGGGTACTATGGCATACATGTACTAGTATGTAGGCCACTGGAAGAACAAAATGCCAAAGTGACTTACTCTTTCTATCATTTTACCAATTCTCTCTCCCAAAGTCAACTGGAATGGCACAGCATGGTTTCCAACAACTGACACTGAATTTGCTTTCCCAGCAAGATAAGCTGCTACCTCCATTCCAATGAATGACGCTCCCACAATTACAACATTCTTTCCCTTCGAACAGCTGGCAATTGTGTTGGCATCCACAATTGCCCTCAGCTGGAATATATTCTTCAAGTCATGACCTGGCAGCATGGTCAATCGTGGCCTAAAGAACACAGAGACAGTTAAACACGATGGCAGGATGTCACTTATTTCCCTGTGTTGGGAACATGACATAATGAGGTTAATCACAAATTCTTCCTAAAGCCTGAACTGAGCAATAAGAACCACTGTATGTTATCTCTGGCAATCAGTTATTCATGGCAAGTTTTTATTTCAAATGAGTTACTGCTTTCCATAAAACTTACCGAGCACCAGTTGCAATGAGTAACTTGTCAAAGTTGATGCGTGTGCCGTCTTTGAAAGCCACACACTTCAGGACCGAATCAATGGATGTAGCCTAAAAGTACATCAGTAAACACTGGTTTGTTTGTTCTTGTCCCAATAAAATGGTATCATCCCCACTACAGCACAGCCAACAAAATTCACAGATCAAAGTTTTCAGGACCCTCAGAATGAAAGCAGAGTATATCAAGATAATATACAATATGAATTTTTTTGTCAGAAATACATGCTTTTTTCTTGCCCACTTTGAAATTTTCATAACATTCTACAATCCACATCTCACCAGTAGAGAGGTCATGATGGTTCAGATATTCAACATCCATTCAGCCACAGACTCATATTAGATACTGTACCAAATAATGTTTAGTATGCTACAGTTTCTCACCTCCATATCTGTGAGGACTTCAATATCATAAACAGTAAATATGTCCTTGTCTCGTAGCATAATGTTCTCAACTTTGATGTCCATTGCTTTGCTAAGCAGTGGTCGATCATAAGGAAAGTGCTTCTCCTTGGTTGCTATGACAACACGACCTTGGTATCCCTCTTGTCGAAGAGTTTCAGCACATGTTACTGAAGCTGGCCCTCCCCCAACTATCAAAATAGTTGATTTATCTTCATCTGGTTCATGGCATGACATTGCCTTCACTCGCTTGAATTTCTCCAAACTGCGTTTGTCGGCATGAATGATAACTTGACCTTTTGGATCAATGGAGACCTAGGAAAAAAGTCAATTCATCAAAAAAGGAAAAGGGTTTGGCACAACTATATTCTTCTCCTATTCTTCCCCTTTAAGAATTAAAACGAATGCATAATTTGTCTGTCCATGAGTTTAACACTTACATCAAATTTGGGAATCGAATCCAACCCAGGAAAATCCTCAATATCTCCAGTCTGTGTACTGTAACATGCACCATGCCAAGGACATCGAACACGTCCATTACACAATGCACCTGGAAGAATACCACCTCAGAAATAATAACAATGGATATATTGTTATTACTTCTGGTAGCTCCACTTGAAAGTGCCAGCCTGAAGAAGACCCCGCTTGGGGTCGAAAATTCGCAAAATTTCTGGAGGACGACTTCAGTTATTATATCATTTTGTGTCAGTGTGTCGCCTTTTGTGCTCTATCTTTGGATAATTATGGGTATATTGTGGGGTCGTTTTCGATAACAAAGTACCGAAGCTTGGTTGAGTTGCTGACCACACTTCTACCACCCTGCTGTAGTTCCAGGGGAGCAATTGATACAGGCATGAGCCATCTCTAGGCTGAAGGGTACACCTTCATCAGGCTGCCACAAGGCAATTCACACACAACACCAGACATTCCAAGATAACTGCCAGTAAGACATTAATCATACATACCCTTGACAAGAGGTGCACCATAATGAGTGCACTTGTGTCCAACAGCACTGAACTGGCCACTTTCCCGAATGAGTAAAGCTTTGCCAGGGCCAACATCTACTTCACGCATTCTGAAATAAGAATAATACTAGCAAAACCCGTGCTCCGCACGGAGCAGTACGCCTATGATTGTTTACAACAAAGTCATGTTGGATGGAACGTTCTGACCACGTGCTCCGTCCATTACCAATAGACTATATCACTCCAAAAGAGCGCAGCACCTGACGGGTACTACAGCGTCACGACGTCCCGTACTCATTCCATGACATCTTGACGTGAGACGACGTCATGATCGCTGAAACAAGTGGAGGTTTTTCGAGTGACGTCACCGCGTTCAGAATGTGGGACGGGACGTCGTGACGCTGTAGGCCTAGCTAGCGACCCGTCAGGTGCTGCGCTCTATTGGAGTGATAGAGTCTATTGATATAAGATACTCAGAAATGATGTACTTTCACTAACTGACATGACTGGTAAGAAATCAACATATAATAGAACTGGAAAAAGTTACAGAAACAAAGTTGAATGACACAAATGAATAACATACTCTCCATCTTTCATATCATTGAAATCGCATACAATAGCCTCAATGCTGGCCGACTTTGGCAGTGGCTTGTATGGTTCTGGAATCCAAACAGAAAGAATTTAGTGCTCAATATGTTAAGTTTATCTCCAGAAATAATGACCTGCGTTGAAGTGACACTGTGCAAGCTCTGTTAGATTTGTACTGTTAATAAAAATTGATGTGTGCATTGCAATGGCAGTGGTGATCTCAGGATTTGGAAAAAGTGCATGGTGTGCTCATTCATTACACAGCTGGATCGCTTAGAAAGATGTTTTCTTTATCTGAAATCAGGTTTTAAAGATTTTTGACCTCCACCCAAGTCTGCATTGCAGGTATGAGAACTTCCGAAATGAAAACACAATACTATGGACTGGATAGGAAATAGCAGGTCCCTGGAAGAGACCTAGATTGAGGAAAGCCTGATCCAAGCACACCACAGCAAGAATAGAAATAAAACTCTACTTTTATGTCAACACTGCTACAAGTACGTGTATTAGTCGCCTACATTTCAATGTGAAGTCTGAGGACGTGCACCTCCCAGATTTGTAAGGATAAAAAGCAAATTGAACAGAATCAATTATTACTGATCGTTAATTATTACTCTGATCAATTATTACTGATCGTTAATTATTAAGGTTTCTTTACTGGTTCTCTCCCACTCTCTGTATTACTTGGAAATAGCAACCTACTGCAGGGAAAGAGATGTTCAATTAAACTCCATCGTTCTTGACTTGTGAATCAAGTGGTAAATAAGCAAGACCCAGATCCCAAGTAGCCTACCAAGTTTAACAGAAGGAACAGTGGCAGCAGGTGTTTTGTTAGTAGATGCATCAGCAGAAGCAGATAGAGGAGAGCTTTTTGCAACATCATCACTACTGACAGCAGCAGCAGCAACAGGCTCATTTGAGGGTAAAGGCTGGTAGGTGGCAACTGCAGTATTCCCAGAGGCTTTTGATGGGCTTGCCTCAACTGCTGAAATGTAGAGCATACATTACCGGTAAGCAATAACATGACACAGAGCATACAAATGAAAGAGTCTAGCACTTGTTGGGGCAAACACAGAATGAGAAGTCTTAGGGATACAGCTCTGAATACTACACAAGGCCTATACGGTAATCCAAACTGACTTAACTGGAAGCATCTGACCAACATCACCATTTGTTTTTGGACAACTTGCTCGAGGACGACAGGCACAAGGAAGGTAAAGTACAACAGAATCTAATTAATCTCGGCCTATTCAAATACAGTAGTTACTTTTGGAACATGCTCCACCCATCTTCGATTCACATTCAGGTTATTTGATTTGAGCACTATCTTCCTTTCCTTTACTCCTTCTTAAGTCAAAACTTGGAATTCATTTCTGGAACTAAGAAAAGATCTCATACAAGGCGCCTTGGATCTCATATTTGAAATGCGGTAGTAGGCCTGTATCATGAGTGATAAGTGATATGATCATCCTAATAGGGATGCTGGGGTGAACTAAGTCAAAAAGGGGCATGCTAACCTCTATTTCCAACCAATCATGCTAATCATCTGCTAATGACTGTTCAGAGCTGGCGGCCTGCCTCTATGGGTGGGGTCAGGTCTAGGCCTAACACCCGGCATTTTTGCATTATTCCCACCACCCTAACACTGTTCCTAACCTTGAATTGTCAGTATAATTCCAAGCCCTAACAATAGCCCTAAAGTAACACTGTACTGTTCCTGGCCCTAACAACCTAACACTGACCCTGTGCTGTGGTGGGCATCCTGGAACTCCACGTGTATTGGCTAGGCCTAGGCCTACGTCATAAAGACTAGGCCTACGCCACTACGTTTGTGCGAGCGCGCGTAGTCGGAGGCCGGAGCGATGTCACAACGTCCCTTGGTAGCCAAGATGGTGGGGGGGATTACGCTTTTAGGCTACATCATCATGACATTGCATCCATTCATTGCATGGCATGGTATGCCTGCTATGCCCCTATCTATGCACACTATAGTAGGCCTATCACTATCAATCATGACCATCCATCCATCATGATCATGTCCATGACCATGCCCATGGGGAGATGACCACACGACCACGGCACGACACGAGCATGATCATTTAGGCTGGTCTGAAAGAACTCTCATTATTAACTGTTAACTGCTAGGCCTAGCTTGTTAATAAACTAAGTTAGACATGCCAGACAAACGGATCAAAAGCAACAGGAACCACCACCTTTTTGCATGTCACTGTCAGCTGTATGTCATGTATGTTTACATTGGTAGCAGTCAACCTCGCTCCCAGTCTAGCTCCTGATGCCCCATTGTTACAACAGAAGGCGCCTTGTCTGTGCAAAAGCAGTCTCACCGCAAGCAGTCTCGCGCAGCCTGTGTGTACACAATGCCTGATGCCCAATCTACTGGCCTCTGCTTCACTGCTGGCGAGTGGAGTGACCTCATTTTCCGTGCCATTATTATGCAAAATCTGGGCATCCGCAAAGCTTATGAATTAGAATTACAATTGTTTCACAGATGTGCAGCAGCAGTAGGCTACTGCGGAACAAAACGGCTAGGTGCGCGATACTACAATCAAAGCGGGGAGTAGACCCCCCGGGAGTAGACCATTGTAGACGGCGCGGTAGACAGGAACTAGTCTGAGCTGGGAGCGAGGTTGAAAGGCACTGCGGTGATGTTGCCAGCCGTCAAAAACTTTCATCTGTTGATGCCTTTCCGATTTGGTTCCGATTTTGTCATTAACAGCTGGGAGATTTGTACATTAGGTTTAGAGTAAGAACTCAAGAGCACATCATAGCGCAGGTTCTTTTGGTTAGGCCTAGATCTTGGAAGAATTATAGCACGGGTCATACTAATTACACAGGGACTTGAGGCATGCATTGCAGGGGTGGTGGGCGTGTTACAGAGGTCTAATAACAAACCCCCGAGTAATGCCCCGGTATACTGACGTATACCTAGTAGAAAAATAACTCTACTGGGTATACGTCAGTATACCGGGGCATTACTCGGGGGTGTGTTATTGGACCTCTGTAACACGCCCACCACCCCTGCAATGCATGCCTCAAGTCCCTGTGACTAATTACTGCCCGCCCGGTAGGCCTAACTCCCGGTAGGCCTACTGCCCGGTAGCATGGTAGGCCTACCGCCCGGCAATGCCTGGTGCCAATTAATCTACTGCCTGGTAGCTATGTTGCCAGTTTTTATCTTTAAAAAAGTTTAAGCAATCATCCAGCAGTAAAGTAATGATTTAGAAAAGAAATTTTAACCATTTCTTCAAAATATTTCTGAGCGAAACAGTGGCGCCATTCACAGGGACTTGAGGCATNCGTGGCCAATGCATTTACCATTAGAAATGGCGAGATGCCTGTGCTCGTAGATTTGTCCCAGAGTTTCGTTGGAAGGAACCGTTCGGACACAACGTACCCCTAGCCTAATGCTTCAAACCGTAAAGTTTTCGTTGTGGGTTGACCATGATAATTTCAGGGTTTGGGGGTGCTGAAAATATGAGGGGTAATTTCGCACGATATTTCAATGCAGCCACTCCATATCGGCGTAGTAATACACTTAGCCCACTGGAAAACAGGCTTATGATACCATCACTATCAAACTTTCCCAAAAGTTGAAAATTATTTTTCTCTTAATTATTTCTGTGTCAAACAGAATATTTAAGTGCCTTTTACTCGATATTATCTATGATAAATGGAGAAAACTGGGTTTTTAAAGATCTACTTTTACCATGTAACCCCGCGCTGATTGGTCAATTCCTGGCACGTGACCAATGTATTGTAAATGTACAGCGGTGGCGCTGATGGTTGGGCCCGTCCCGCCTCGCTGATTTATGCTGATTAGCCATGTGCTAGGTGCGATAAGGCCTATTTAGGCTGGTCTGAAAGAACTCTCATTATTAACTGTTAACTGCTAGGCCTAGCTTGTTAATAAACTAAGTTAGACATGCCAGACAAACGGATCAAAAGCAACAGGAACCACCTTTTTGCATGTCACTGTCAGCTGTATGTTTACATTGGTAGCAGTCAACCTCGCTCCCAGTCTAGCTCCTGATGCCCAATCTACGGTACTGGCCTCTGCTTCACTGCTGGCGAGTGGAGTGACCTCATTTTCCGTGCCATTATTATGCAAAATCTGGGCATCCGCAAAGCTTATGAATTAGAATTACAATTGTTTCACAGATGTGCAGCAGCAGTAGGCTACTGCGGAACAAAACGGCTAGGTGCGCGATACTACAATCAAGCGGGGAGTAGACCCCCCGGGAGTAGCCCACTGAAGCAGGCTTCATGCTCACGCATAAGTAAATGAGGAACGAATGTCGACTGCATGCAAGGTGGTCTACCCCGGGAGTACATGGAGTAGACCATTGTAGACGGCGCGGTAGACAGGAACTAGTCTGAACTGGGAGCGAGGTTGAAAGGCACTGCGGTGATGTTGCCAGCCGTCAAAAACTTTCATCTGTTGATGCCTTTCCGATTTTTTGTCATTAACTGATTAACAGCTGGGAGATTTGTACATTTGAGGTTTAGAGTAAGAACTCAAGAGCACATCATAGCGCAGGTTCTTTTGGTTAGGCCTAGATCTTGGAAGAATTATACTATAGGACCACAGCACACAGACACACAACACACAAGTTTTTTTAGTCTAGGCCTAGGCCTAGGCCTAGGCCTAGCCCTGGCCTAGGCTATTAGCCTAAATTAGGCCTAGGCCTAGGCCTACTCTACTCTCTAGTCTAGCTAGCTCTATCATGAGCTGATGCCAGCAGAGTAGGCCTAGGCCTAGGGTAGGCTAGGCCTAGGGCTATGGCCTATAGCTAGTTAGTTACACACTTTTTAGCCTGTCTACCGACTACCGTAGGCCACACAGGTTCTTGTGACTTGTGGTTAGATACTATACATGCTCAGTGCTATAATAGGGGACCACAGGTCCTTACACACTTTACTGAGAATGGTCCACATGAACCTGTGCTGTGTGATCATAGGCCTACCGGTAGGAGGCCGAGGTAGGCGCCCACGACCGACGGTAGGCCCTACGGCTAGGCCTACATGTACGCCCGCCCCGGCCGGAGGTACACCTAGGCTAGGTGGCAGGCCACGGCCACCGGCAGAGCAGAGGGGGCCTGTTATAGGCCTCTAGGTGATAAGGGGCCTATAGGAGGGTGTAGGCGTAGGTGTAGGCCTACCGGTAGGTGCTAGGCCTAGTTGGCAATCTTCGATGAGGCTTAACTTAAACTTGAGGGGGACCCTTAGCCTTCAGCTTTATTAGGCTTAGCCTATAGCCTAGGACTCGAGACCTAAACTATTCACTTTCTTTCTGTTTCAGATTTCAATCACATCTGACAATGAAGAGACTTGGGGAGATCTTAATTTCCAATGCCACTGACCATACTTTACTAAATTCCTTTGGCATAGTGGTATCTATGTACGCCCTATATATCGAGATGAAGAAAGCGAAAGACAAAAACTATGTTGCCATGTGTGATATCAATGAAAAGATGAGTTGTTCCAAGGTGTTGACATCAAAGTAAGTTTACCTTGTGATGCTGAGAAAATGGATAATAGATTCTACCAAGAGTACTCTTGATTCTACTGATACAAGATTAAAGGGACTTGAAGGGCACCTTACTAAGTGTCAAATACATATTTGTTGATCATGGCTTCCAGCTAGGCCAACACCAGATGATGGCACTAACTCGAACTCTAGTTCCTTGACATGCTTGATTCCCACAAAACCGAGTAGCAAAGAAATTTACCTGACTCAAGCGTTATGGTTTGAGGCTGTTGTCATCAGATCTGATCACAGGTCATATTTTAATGCATGCAGTACGGGTACCTCAATCAGTAGATCAAAACTTCATGATTAGGCCTATTGGTTCTAACAAATCTAATAATGCAGGAAAAATGGGATATGCACTTATAATAAATACTTTTCTGGTTGATTCACTGCAATAGCTCAGGCATATCAAATTCCAACATGCCTCATTCTCCTCTTTCAGATATGGGAAAGGTTTTGGTATTGTTGGGTTACTTGTTGGGAATGACCATTTTCTGAACATGCCAAATTGTATCCTTGGGATCATATTCTATGTGTTGCAGCTCACACTAGGTAAGATGTCATGTCTTGTTTAGTGATTTTTTATGGTCATTAAACCTTCAGGACCTTGGACTCCAGTGTGAATGATCATTATCAAATCAGTAGATATCACTCCAAAAGAGTGCAGCACCAGACGGGTCCAGCGTTATGATGTCCCGCACGTCATTTCATGATGTGTTGATGCGAGACCAACAAAATCAAATTATATCCCGACATCATGATTGCTGAAACAGCTGGATTTTTTTCCAAGTCACGTCATGGAGTTCAGAAATGATGTGCGGAACGTCATGACGCTGGACCCGTCAGGTGCTGCACTCTTTTGGAGTGATAGAGTCTATTGTACAGCATCCTTTCAAAATAGGTCAGATTGACATCTACATTTAGTTTGTTCTTATTCATGTGATTATCATCATGCAATGCTATCTGTTTCTGACCTTTTTCTTTTCAGGTTATATCCTGGCACCTTGGAGCAACACAGCCTTATTTTACCTCTCAATTGCGTCATGTATCGGCTCCATTTACTTGGCATTCATCCTCTTCTTTGTTCTAAAGGACATCTGTCTCATCTGTATAACCACTTATTTCATCAATGGAGGACTGCTGTACCTTAACTATGAACGCTATATGAAAATTGATCAAATGGATTTCATGTAGGATCCTACCACCTGTACTTGCCACAAGATGTGTTGTGAAGTCACAATCAATGTTATCATATCCTTGTTTCAATTTCAAGTGTGATATCAGCTACATATCACATACTACGTGTAAACAACTCTTCCATGCTTATGATATTGGTGTTGTTGACAATGAATGGTAATAAACGTGAATTTTGCAACCATGCCATTGCCAAATGTAAACGTTGGTCTTGTTGGGTGTCAAATCTAAGTGTCAAGTCCGTAAATGTGCAGCTGTGTTACTGGCTGGTATTCATAAAAGTTAGCAGATGCTTTTACTTAGGATTTGCACAGCGAGGTCCAATGTATAAAATGTAGTGCAAAACTTGAAGTAAAAGCATTTGCTACCTTTTATGAACATCAGCCATTATTATTGATATAAGCACTAAGACTAGCTTTCCAGTGAAGAGTTTTAGCGTGAGAGATTCTTGTGCCAAAAACGTTGATACAGTAGACAGCTGGAACATACTCTGAGCATTTTTGCCATGACCATAAGGAAGCCAGTCCATCATCANGTGTTGTGAAGTCACAATCAATGTTATCATATCCTTGTTTCAATTTCAAGTGTGATATCAGCTACATATCACATACTACGTGTAAACAACTCTTCCATGCTTATGATATTGGTGTTGTTGACAATGACTGGTAATAAACGTGAATTTTGCAACCATGCCATTGCCAAATGTAAACGTTGGTCTTGTTGGGTGTCAAATCTAATGTGTCAAGTCCGTAAATGTGCAGCTGTGTTACTGGCTGGTATTCATAAAAAGTTAGCAGATGCTTTTACTTAGGATTTGCACAGCGAGGTCCAATGTATAAAATGTAGTGCAAAACTTGAAGTAAAAGCATTTGCTACCTTTTATGAACATCAGCCATTATTATTGATATAAGCACTAAGACTAGCTTTCCAGTGAGGAGTTTTAGCGTGAGAGATTCTTGTGCCAAAAACGTTGATACAGTAGACAGCTGGAACATACTCTGAGCATTTTTGCCATGACCATAAGGAAGCCAGTCCATCATCAGTCTATAAAGACAGAAACTCAAGAAACATGTATATTTTCGAATATTCGAAATATTTCGAATATTTTTGATATTTGCATATCTTAATTACAATGATTCTCTTCCTTCAAATGAACATTTTTTCCTATTCATTGTATGCATGTACATTCACTGTGCACTATATTATTGTAAAACCTGGTCTGTTGAATAAATTTGAAGGGATAGTTTCAATAAAGCCTTTCAGAATACATGTATGGTATTCAAATCAAGTTTAGAAGCCGACAATCTGGCCATCTTTACCGTGTTTACGGTGACATAAAGACCAATGGAAAAGGGTTACTCCTGTGGAAGAGCACAATCTATCTCCTACAAGTGTCACCATGGTTACCAGAACACGTACAAATATGATTGCCATCATCTATTCCAATCAGTACATAACAGTTCATTTCCAGTGATATCTCGAGTTTCATCTCTTATGAAAAAAGAAATTGGCAACATTCAAGCTTAACCCTTTCAGTTTTTCATTTCAAAAAGTTGAAAATTTACTGCTTTTTGGAAATAACACTTCCTTAAACATCACAGTTCTTGAACTGCACCAATAAGTGTGTCAAATATATGTACATGTACAATCAAGAATACTCTAAATCCTCAGATTTATGGGTACAAGTGTCGCCTTCATTAAAACCTTGCGCGACCGCCCAGTTATTTCATATGCATGTCTTTACAAAGGGACTTGACCGTGAATGGCTAAGGTTGGGTTCTCTGTGAATGTCTGAAGGAACTTCGCTCTGTCGCTTGCCGGGTTGTGAAATCGACACGCAGTCTGGATTTGAAATTGATCCCACTGGGTGAGAAGGCCTATTGTGACCGCAGTGTAAAAGTCACAAAACCCGTCATTTGAATCGATCGCAAGCCGATCGTATCGTAATCGAACGCAGAGTCCTTGAAATTGACCATACTGAAGTCGGCCGGACGTCATTCTGCCAGTGCGCGGAACTAGCTAATTGGCCATGCCTTTGAATAGAACTACGTAACCCTTTTATAGTGTGATTGAGGGGGTGTGGTATATCCGTCGGCTTGAATATTCGATGTGTACCCATAAATCTGAGGATTTAGAGTATATAAGTACCGGTACCAAGAATGTATAACTCCAAATATGTGCCAAAAGTGTGTTTTCTAATTTGCCTCTGGTGACCCTGTAACCGAAGGGATCTTAATTTGTGAAGGATTATTGTGTAGAGAAGATCATTACGAACAAAATGACACCTCCCGCAGTTATATGCACTCAGAAATAACCGTGCTACAGAGCAGTTTTGAATGGACCATATTTTCGACAAACTGATATCGTACTTGATCTCTGACCTAAACAACAAATCCATGGTTTCACCAAGAAGGCCTATAATTACCGTACACCCTCTATTATCAAAAAAGTAACTTAATACCCACCCTTTTGATTGATTACTAAGTTGTACATTCTTGGTACAGTGGAACCTCTCTATTAAGGACACCTTCGGGACTGACAAATGCTGTCCTTAATAGAGAGGTGTCCTGATTACAGAGGTTGAACTGAATAGAAATGACCAGTTTGGGACTGAAATTCGCTGTCCTGATTAGAGAGGTGTCCTCCTGGCAGAGGTGTCCGTTAAGGGAGGTTCCACTGTACTTATATACGTATTCTTGGTACAATGGAATGTAAAAAAATAAACATATACATAATAACACTGGCAGTGATCCACTTCTCAATATTCGCTGAATATGGTTTCATCCTATCAACACATGAATACATGTACCCTTTTCTACAGGCACATCCCCTTTAAATATCACTAATTATGCATAAAAAGGTTTCAAGGCTACTCCATATCACATGTTCACATGCAGTTCCAAGGTTCTGGTCAAAGTGTAGTCTAGTGCCATTATTTGTGAGCAAATACACATGAATACAATAGAAAGAATGTAATACTGCTGCTCATTCTGCCAAAGACATTGGTGATCCAAGGCCAAGTTCTTTCTGTAGGTCCTCAATCACCCCTTTGGCATC
The DNA here is from genome assembly GCA_002633025.1 of Notospermus geniculatus. Lineage (NCBI taxonomy): Eukaryota > Metazoa > Nemertea > Pilidiophora > Heteronemertea > Lineidae > Notospermus > Notospermus geniculatus. The sequence goes on along the minus strand of NMRB01000245.1, from coordinate 295,651 downwards.
CACGTTCCCACTCACCTCCAACCAATCGGCAAGCAACGAGGCTGATAATGGAGCCGAGTCTTGCTTGTTGCTGCCACTGAAAAAATGGAAAAGCTAAAGTTTATGAAATGCCGACTCCCTCAACACATTTAAAGGACATGTAGATTCGTTACTTCGTGCAACCAACCCCGGGGTATTTACAAGACAATAATTGTCTTCCTAACCCTGAAGATCAAGGTAAATCAAGGAAACTTCTTTTGTCCTCACATTTCCAAGTCCAGAGTCAAGTGAGCACCATCTGGTGACAAGTCAAGGAAAAAATTATTTTACACCATGTAATCCGAGTGAATCTGCACATACTTACCATGGTAACTGGCATCTTTAAAACATACTGATATAGGCCTACCGACTGTAAATGTCTTCTGAATTATGAAATTGATTCACTTACCTTTCTCCCTCCTTGTTTGAACTTTCCATAAACATATCTGTCAGAATCTGATCAAGGTCCAATCCAACACCATAGCCTTCACCCGTTCCTTTTGGTGTCATTGCTAATACTGGTGGAAGGATATCCTCAACTTGAGACTTCGAGAACTGTTTCGTGAGCAATGAGACAAGATCTTGAGGAATTGGCTGCTGAGGTAGTGAAGTGGTCGTGTTGGCAGGATCCAAAAAGGCTTCTGATCGTAATAATGTTCCAGGGCTGTCTCCCTCTGCCTGTAACTTTCTTTCAGTTGGAATGGTCCCCACTTGACTCAGTAATGGGTCTCTCCTTACATCATGGGGTATGTTTGTTTCATCAGCATTGCCTCTCACAGGAGAGACGTTCTCTGAATTCTGTTGAGGACTTCCTTGAGAAGAATGCCGCAAAGTACTCAAAAATACGTCATCACTGTGACCACTGTCTGCAGCAGCAACAATGGGGGATGTATTCAAAATGTCAATCAAAACATCAGGTTTTCCCTCTTGGGAATTTTCAGAACCACTGCAGGAGAACACACTGCCAGGACGTGTTGAGTTATTCACAGCTGCACCTGTAAAACCACTCATTTCTGGTGAGTAGGACAGGCTTGTTTGAATGAATGGTCGAGTTTGCCCACTGACAGTCTGCAGCTCATGTGGCAATCCAGTAATCACAGGTTCATTATTGTGGGCAGGCTGATTCAAAGCATAACTGACATTGTTAGTTGGGCCAGGCCAACTTCCCATTTGTTGGTGGGTGATGGGCAGATTCAGCTGTGGGGGCTCCTGGGTGACTGCAGCTGTTGGAATCTCAGCTACAAGGCTTTGCATAGCCTGTACAGCATCGGTGGTATCATGCAACTCATTGGACCTATCTATCATTATCACAACATTGGCCTCTTTACCAGGCTGCACAGGAGTGGTAGTTGCCCCCGATGTATTTGGTGGAAGTATGGACGGTGGAGCAACACCCTCTTCAGCTGTTCTGTTCTCTGGCAAAATTTGACCTGTATCAGTCATACGTGTATCCTTTTTTTCACCCACTTTTGTCCTGATGATAGACTCGTTTTTCAGGGACAAAAGCTCTGGCAAGTGTTGTCTTATCGGATGAACGAAAGGTTTTGTTGCTTGCTGCATGTTAGTCCATTTGTTTAGCAGGTCACGGTCTGCATCTGTGAGGCCAAGGGCATCCTGTGGTTTTTCTGAAAGGCGAAGTCATGTTTTTGAATCTCTGCATAAATAATCATCAAAAGAGGAATCAGTCAATACTAGTAGACTTAAAAGCACAATAACACATAATCGCAATAACTGACTGTTCAAGCCCCGACAGATCAACTGACAAGAGAAGCTGTCCCAAAGCTGCACAGTAGACAGGAAAAATTCCAAGACTTGGCACCTTTCTCTTTTTGTTTCTTCTTTCTTTCCATAGCCTTCTCCACTTTCTTCCTGCGCCTCTCTTCCCTCTCCTTTTGTCTTGATGCAGCTGTGACAGGACGAGTGCCTGCACTTCTCTCTTCTGATGATGACCCTGTTATAAGGAAAGACAAAACATACAATTCTATTAACTGACACCCTTGTTCAGTTCAGTATTCTGTACAATTTTTTTTTCAAGAGCTGCCGCACAGAACTCTGTAGAAATCACTACTTGTCAGCCTGGCAATGGCGGTCAAAATAATCCTACATTACATTAAACAGCCAAGTTGCAGTAGTCAAAGGAAAATGATCACAAGAACTTACCTAGCTTTTTTCTGTTGCCAGACTGAAGCAAAGTAGCTTTAATGAGAGCTTTTGTATCCTCCGATACAGTCTTCTTAGGTGGTGGTTTATTCTGGCCACTTTTAATTGGCCTCATAGTTATCGGCACAGCACCAGGTTTTGGAAGAATCGAGTACGTAGATGTTGGTAGGTTAGTTGTTGGTGTGGCCTCAGCCTTAGCACTCAGCATCTCAACAGAATCAACTGTCCGTCCATCAGTCGACTTGGCACTTAGCATTTCAACATCACAGGCTGTTACACCCAAGGAATGTTTGTCAGCACATATCGTTATATTCTGAACACCTGTAGGTTTCTGAGAAGACGGTTCGTTGGGTTTCTTGAAATGATCAGCTATTGGTGGATTTGGCAAATTAGATGCTTTTTCACAGGCAAATTGAAATGTAAGTGTTGTCTGATGAGTTGGAGGGCCACCAACATGTCCAGGGCGTAAATGTTCAGGCAGTATAGACCGCATCTCTTTAGTTGATGATATGTTCCCAGGAGCTGCCATCACATTCTTGCCCTCATTAGATGGATGAACTACCACAGTTCCTGAATTCTGTTTAATGTTTAGAGGTAATACCTGGTTAGGAACTCCAGTCATAGGAACTCCAGATATAGGCAGAGGTTGCACTTGGTGGACAGACGTATTCCCTACCATCTGTACTGGCTGGGTGCCCGTTATCACAGTGCCAGGTCCAGGTAGGATGCCTTGTAGTGCATTATCTTTCTTAATCACAACTGGAGACTTCCCAACCTGGTTTTGGAGATTGGTCATGAAATGTTGAAAATCTATTGGTTTGTCGACCGTGTTTGAAGTCACTGGCTTTGCTGGTTGGAGATTTCCAGTATGGGGAAAATGTACAGGTGCCTCAGTGGTCGTTTCTCCTGAATGAAAGTCCTCAACTCTCTGCGATGTACTGGCTAATTGTACTCTGTTAGCTGGTGTCAGGATCCCACCAGGAACACGTATCTGCTTCGGCTTGTGATAATCAGCTATCTCCTTCATGATTGCACACTTCAAATCATCTCTTCCCATTGCCTGCAAATTGAAATCAAATCTTGATCTTGATTACGATACTATCGGTAATTGACATGACACGTAATGAGAGCCCTGACAAACCTTTTACATTTACCCTTGGTATTGTCGCTTTCTTGAAACATAAACTACATGTACGGTACATGTATTGTATTTGTCAAAAGAGGACCACCATCTGACTTACCTTTTCTTCAAAACTGAAGTCGAATTCTGAGCAGACTGGTTCATCATCAGGATCATAATACTTGTTCAGGAATGGATGTTTGAGAGCCTGTTCTGCTGTGATTCTCTTCCTTGGATCAATCACTAGCATCTTACTCAGAAGGTCAATGCCTTTTCTTGATGCCTTCGGGTACACAGACTTCAAAGAGACCCCTTCCTTGTGACCAAGGCCTGAAAATAAAGTACATGTACTTAATACAGTCAGACCATTGTTTGATTTACCAACACACCACTGACTTTCTGTACACTGTAGATTCCAAATCCAAAGTACTGGTCATTCAAGCCAAGTGAACCAATTTATTTCCTCACCCTTGTATCATGTTAATATCTGTTGTACTCACTTTTTACCAGTCCCCTAACGATGTCAGATTTTGACTCTTTCATAACTTCCTCAGAGGGCGTGCCAAGAGTGCTTATGATCAGTTGGAGTTGGGAAAGAACTTCCTTGCCTAAAAATGACAAGGATTGATCCTATATTCATGGACATTGGAACATGGTTGGTGAGGAATGTTGTCACCAGATCACACACAGGTAATGAATAAGTCACAAGACAAGGGAGTTTAAACCTGCACATGCATGACATGGCAAACAAATCCTTAAGTACAACGAACCTACCTGGAAACAAATGTTTTCGGCCCAGCATCTCACCAAAAATGCAACCCACTGACCACACATCAACAGCAGGGGAATAATCCACAAATGACATAATAAGTTCTGGTGCTCGGTACCAGCGCGTAGCGACATACTGCGTCATAAATATCATGCTGTCATCCTTTTTAGTAGAGATGCCACGGGCCATACCTGAAAGACAACACAGGAATCTTCCATTTCATGATTTCCAAGTACATGTACAGTATACAGTCATGACAGTGATTCGATGTGAGGTAATCTCACAAGTTCTTTTATTCCCAGCATTGCAAATTCGGTAAAACTAAAAAAAACTCACCAAAGTCTCCGATCTTCAGTTCACAGTTCTCATTCACCAAGAGGTTACTGGGCTTCAAATCCCGGTGGATGACATTAGCAGAGTGAATATACTTGAGTCCTCGGAGTATTTGATACAGAAAGAATCGCACATGCTCCTCACTCAATTCTTGGTGAGAGTGGATTATCCGGTGAAGATCACTTTCCATTAAGTCCAGCACCACATACACATCTTTGAAATCCTGGAGAGAGCCTGGAGGCTTCAGAATCTCCCGAATAGAAATTATGTTATCATGTTTGAAATGTTTGAGAATTTTGATTTCTCGGTAGGTTCTTTTGGCAGTGACAACAATGTCAAAGACATTAGGGATCTTCTTGATAGCAACTTTGTCCTTTGATTTCTTGTGTTGAGCACGGCAGACAACCCCATATGCACCAGAACCAATGTTTTCTACTGGAATGTAGTCAGTGTTCTCTAAATTGAACTTGACATCAAGTGACCTCTTCTTCAAAGCAAGAAGATTCTTGATAAGGTTTGGATCCTGTGATTTACTCATTTTCAGAGTTAACAGGTTTCTGAAATTAAGGTGAATGAACATTGCATTAATACAGTGCACACAACACATTATTATTAGAATAGACAGGTGATGATTGAACGGATACGGATCGCTATGACTGGATTGCGTATTCTGAGTAGGGTTGAGTTAGTGAGGAGACATTGGGGATGTTGAGATCAGCGACTTATCAGGGATCCTTATACATATACGGATCGAAATGTACACAAAATTTGTCCTCGTACACGTATACGTATAAGGACCCGTGATAAGTCGCTGATCTCAACCTCCCTATTAGTGAGGACAGCATGGTTGGGAATTCACGCATTTCCCTGGAGAATTTTATTCAATATTGTAACCATGGTCACAAAGTTACAATGGTTACACTGTATAATACCACGACAAGTACAAGGGTCCGAGTCTACATCATTTCTTTGTCACTCTCGGATCATTGGACACATCATTATTGGTTGCATGTACGTATTCAGAGTTCTCCACACGGTTTGAAACAGACTGGGCGCTGGTGACATCACACGGTTACTGATGTCAGAAGCCGCTGCCGCACGCATGTCCTCAGCGGGGGGTCTGGGGGCCTCGCCCAGAAAAATTTGAAATCTAGAAGCCCTGAAATGCGATTTCCCAGCATTTCGGAACGCAAATCTAGCTCCTGTCGGTGCTTGGAAAACCTCAGTGTTATTTAAAGTGAATAATTTTGACATGGCGGCGATTTTTTTGACCGGGCGGCGGATTTTTAGACCGGGCGCTGAGATCAATCCTGCATTTTAGAACGGGCATTGTGCCCGTTCTGTTACACTAGTGGAGAACCCTGGTATTTTATGGACACTCTTTGTTCCCAACCATATGCTGTCCTCACTATTAATGTCTCCTTGCTACATTTGTAACTCTACCCTACTCTTAGCTATTCTACCAAGGACCATCATTACATAGGCCCCCACTCCTTAATTTTAGGGTACACATATGCTTGTTCCTGAGTTTGAAAAGGACCCCGTAGAAGGAACCAAGGGAAATTTTCCACCCCTTTCTGCGGGCTTTTTTCATCCAATTTATAGCCCACTTAATAGAAGGATCCAAGATATTTTCACCCCTTTTTCGGAACGAAATGAGACTCGGATATGATGCACTGCATGAGGTACTCGTTGGGGATACGGTAAATGCCGGGGTAAATGATAAAGTGCGGTCTGACCCGAAAGACGCTTGTGCAACGGGAGGGATAACTCGTCGCTGGGATTGAGAATAGGACTTTCATACCCTTTTTTATTATTTTTTCAGGAAGAGAACCTTGCTTTTGACTCCCTTTTTAAGAATTTTTCGGGAGAAAAGTCATTCAACATGTTCAAAGTAGGCCTAAGGCCTACCCCTATTTGAAGTGTTTTTCGGGATTTTTTCCTGAAGTGCTGCCAAAAATGACCCCTTTTCCGGAACGACTTTACCACAATCCCCGGGCCTGGTCGATGGAATAAGCCGTACAGTAGGCTTCATCTTCGATAATCGAAGGCCGATCTGCTCACCACTGCGTTACATTGCACATCACCCTTGGCCTTTGAGAAAATGACCAGTCCGCAGCGAATCCACTGCCTCTCGAAGAGGAGGCCAATCAGAACCGGTGTCATGTAAAATTTGAATCGTGGGGACGTGGTACAAATGGTAGCCTAAAGACCCGATGGTGATAGGCNGGAATTTTTAATGCATTGTCCGCTGCAAACCTTTTCATTGCATAATTGCCTCTTACATCACTTCAGCATGTTGCAATAATCAATTATCATGGTCACATTTAAATAAAAATTTATTTTTTTTCTTTCCTCCGACTTAAAGCGAATCAAAAGCGGATTTTGTTTACATTTGGATGGTGTTTGTAAACAGAAAAATCAGCCAATCAGAATGCACGAAAATTTCTTTTGTTGACATTCTGGAGAAGTTTGTTTACGTTTTACCCGAAAATTCGTCCCCTTTCAAATTCTATTTCTAAATCAAATTTTTTCGCTTTTGATTCGCTTTAAGCATTACTACGGTATTGAAATTGCCGAGAAATGTAAAAAACTACTAAAAATAAAATTTATTTTTTAATTTTTTCCGCCCCTCCTCAAATATTTCTCATAAAAAAAATCGACAAACAAGGAATAAAAAAAGTCAGTGACACTGACGAATCCAAAAATACCATATCTCATTAATTAGAAGAATCCTTTGATCATTGTGAGATGCTCATCACTGACGATCCTAATTAACTCACTAATTAGAAGAATCCTTTAATCATTGTGAGATGCGCTTCACTGACCAAATCTCACTATTAACAAGAGGAATCCTTTGATCATTGTGAGATGCTCATCACTGATCAAATCTCCTATTCATTCCTTTGATCATGGAATCTCATCTCTGATCTCCTAAGAGCACTTATTTTCGCGATCGACCTCTTGAAAACTTGGGGGACATTCATTATTATGGATATTTATTACTATCACACCAACCATTTTCAAGGCATTGACATTCATCCATGTCATCGGCGACTTGGACTTGGTCAGTCAGTCAGTCGCGTCATGGAACCTCCATGACAGACCTAAAACGGGCCTGTATTTTTCGAGAATGTGAAGAAACCTGTCTAAATGGTTTGTTTTCTGCCTGTTGAAATAGTCTGCCATTAAAAAATTGGTATTTAGTGAACATTTTTTTCGGAAATATTATCATAATAGTCGGTTTTAGAAGTTGGTCCGTGTTTTTCAGAAAACACGGACCGGGTATTTCTCTGCAAAAATCGCCGTATCTGCGAATATTTTCGACTGCAAATTCATCAGTAGGCCCTATACATTTCATTGATACATGAAAATTCCTATAAATATCGTTAATTTTGATAACAGAGAGAGTGAAACCCAAATTGACCAAAACCTGGTCAGCGGTCCGCGGTCCGCGTTTTAGTGCGTGCCATCCAGACCAATCAGTATCATGTGTTGCAGAGCCTGCAGAAGTGCTGTTTCATCATTTTGATAATTAATGAAATCTGAAGGACATAAACAGGCCAGGGAAATTTCCAGCATATAAAGGTTTATTCATGAATACTATCCAAGATATTTAATATAAATTTATACACTTATAACATAGATATTTTAAAATGCTGTATGTAAATAGAAATTGCTGTAAATGTGCATGTGAAAAAGCTGAGGATCCAACTGTTTTTGAACCAACACCTAAGAAGGTTCCTGTGAGCCTAACCGTAATGTGATTTATCCAACCTTTACAACTGGTATTCCTTCCACATAACTTTCCATGATGAACACTGCTATTAATAGTGACTCTTATGTTTCAGTCCGATGATTGATGCAATATGTGGTGACTGCTCAAACTCAAATCTAAACTTTTCTGACATTACTCCTGTAATATTTCTACCAACCTCATTTTCAAATAACAAAGAGTACACACATACAAAACATTCTGTATAACATTTACTATTCAGCATCATTTGGCACTAAACAGGAACATCAATATCTCATGTTAAAACTCACTCCATCGTCCCAGTTGACACCCATAAAATATAAACAAAACAAACCCTCGCTCAATCCTTTTTAAATTCCTCATATTAGTAATTTCTGGCATGTTTGCATCAATCAGACCATGTACCTAAGTACTCCAAAAACTGATACATTGTTTTACATTTGATAAGAATACACTTTACATAGCCTATACACATGTAGATTTGTTTTTCATTAATTTATCTGGTAATCAAGTTGACTTTTATTTATGACGAGTACCGGTAGTACAATATCTTATGGTGTACAACCACTTTACAAATGTTTTCCCTTCAAATCTCAGGCTGCATTTTGTTTCACCAGCATCAACAAGCATACATAATACAATGTATTTTACTTAGTCAAAACACATTCATTTCAAATTTAACATAGACAATAGACTACCGCACAGGCACATTTCTTAATTACTTGACAAAAATCATTCTGCATCATTTTTGTGACGGTTGAGTTTTTCGCCAGGACCTCGTGTTTCCACTAGGGAAACACCTCACAGGTTGCGCGATTGTAGCATGCGCCTTGCGCATGCACAGAGAGTCTTGTCGGTTTTGTAGGGATGCAAGGTCGCCATTAGTCACTGCAGAAATAAACAAGTATTTACGACATCTATAGTCTCTTCGTCTGTCGGACCCCTCAAGTAGTGGTGGAAAACCCTCACCACCACATTTCATTCACAAAATGATATCAGCACTGGATATGTATCAATACCTCAGCTTTCTTGTATTTCTGTTTGCATTGTTGATCAACATGAACATGTGCTGTAGTTTCTGATTTCCACTAACTATCCTTCAGGATAAAAGTTTTCATTCCGACAAAGGCAGGTGATACAGATATTACAGGGCTTGAATTTAAATTTTTTTGGGGCACTGCCATTTTGGCCTTGGTAATGATGAATTCAAGGAAGATTTCAGGGGCACCAAGGTCGCTGCACATTTTTTGGGGGTGGGCACCCAAGGCCATGGCCTTGGTAAAATTCAAGCCCTGATGATCAACATAATCAAACCAAGCAATGATCATTTCCATCAACTCCCGAGGAATGAATACTATCCAGTATCCTTTTTACCAAAAGGTGGCAGCACCAGAAAGTCTTTTTCCTTCATGGCATGCACTCAAGTGAGGTGGGGGTTAGATGCACAATGTTCCATATCTAGCAATTTTGTGCAGCGATTTTCTGGTCCATTTGATTTCCCATGTCAGAGAGGGACTGAATTCCTTGAGACACTGATTCAATATCTCTAGTCAGCTGACCAGGACTGCTGAAGTTACACCTGAAAAACAAGATGGGCGATGAATTAATGTTGTCAAATACATGTAGCCTACATACATGAAATAAATGTTCTAAAACAAGTCCCAGCCTTGGCCTGTAAACAAAATAAAAGCTTGTTTTAACTACCACCAATTATGTACATGTACAGTACACATAGTCGACTCATAGGCACAATCATCAATTGACCTACCTCTTTGGTTTGAACCTGTTCAACCGCACGCCTGGTGATTCAACAGCATCTATTTCCCTCGGTGCACGGTTTCTGATCCTCAGTGACCTTCTCAAAGTGCTTGCTGGGGTGTTTAGATCATTATTCAGTCGTTTTCTTCTTTGTCTAACAGAGGACCGTATTTTCTGCAAAAGAAATAACGGAAATCACAGCAATTATCATCATAAAGGCCCTATGGCCACACCGAAGTTAAAATGATTAACTGAAAAGTCAATGTCATAGGGCGGCCTATATCTATGACGTAGAACATAGGCCCCTAGATGAGATAGGCTTGGCCTATATAAGACCGCCACCACCTCAGAAGGTGGCGGTCTTCATTGGTTTCACTGGATTTCTCTCTCTCTCTCCGTCCAATCTGTGGTTTCATCACGACAACTCAAAAAATACGCCATGTATCGCGACGAAACTTTCAGGAGTTGTGGATATGCATGTTACACGGAAACCTATTGATTTTGGGGGTCATCCGCCAACAATGAACTGTTTAATTAGATGAAGTCTGTTGTCCTAACGCATCTACCTTTGCCCATGATGTCAACAACCCATGACGTCGGGCCTAAGAACGCAGCGTCACCACGACGTCGAGCATGACGCTGCAGCGTCACTCGCGGCAACGGGGTTTTCGCTGACGTCATCTCATCTCGGATCAACTGTGACGCCACGCACACTACACACATTTCAGGTCCTCTGGCCAATCAGCGATCGAAATGAATTTGGCCCGGTGCCGTGATGTATAGGCCTATCCGTATTTCGCGGAAAATAACACGCACATTTGTCTGAAATCAATAACATTTAAACGGTCGACCCGACAAGTTTAACAATTGTGAAATTTAGTAACTTTGAAAACAACAACCCCCCTGCTCTTGGCTGCCACGAAATACGCAATCCCACTGTAAAGCCGTGTGCATCTAAACCTACACTCTGTAAATGACGCATGTTCAGTCCCAATATCATCAGTTTCTACATTTACATTGCCCTAACATATTTACAAAATTCATCAGTGAATTTTCAAGGGCGGTCTTCAAATTGACTCAAAAGTCAATTTCTAGTTCATAACTAAATTATGACCGCATCCGCGCGCCATATAGGGCCCACTGCATGCTGTCTGTCATCATGGTGAAGACTTGAATTTGAAGAGGCAGAGTAAAGTGAAGAGAAGATCAATGTGATAGTGGGCTACCTGTCTGATCGTGCAAAAGGTATCACGCAACACCTCTGCAACTTTCGAATCCGAGTCCCCTCGTCGAAGCCGCACAGACCTCGGCTGTTTTTCAACGACGCCACTTTTACTGGCGGTGGTGGTAGGCCTACTCTCCGAGTTTGACATGCCGCCGCCAGCTGCTGATGAACCGGGCTGCAAATCAGATTCCCAATCCAATTCCATCCGTTTGTACGAGGAATCTGAGCGGGTTGGAAATCGGTTTTCTTTCGCCTCTTGAACATTGTATCTTCCCTTTCGCCGAAAGCTCAATGCTTTCCGTACCAGGGCCATAACTGAAGTGATTCAAATGAAGAAGTGACACAAATCTGTGCAAATGAAGCAAAATTTCGAATACGCCGCCTATCCGGTCACGTGGCAACCGGTACAGGAAAGTAGTGCAACGTACCCTGAAAATCATTTTGAAAACCACCCTGTAAAAAAGATTATGTATTCCATTCGAACTATAAACATGATAAAAGAGAAATGGATACTTTGATTTAGGATGTGGTTATTTGATAGAGCGTGGCGATAAACGTCAATCGCGGCAACGGTGCCTTGCAGACCAGATTTTATCAAATATTACTACACTAGGCCCAAAGGCTGACTGGTTCTTGTATCTGCCACCTGCACTGTCAATGACTGTGTGTAGAGAGGTTGGCGTGTGAAGGTGGCAAGAGACGTGACGAACCAGTCTATTGTTGAAATTCACTTTTTATGCCTCTGTAGAAAAGAATTGGGCAATAACTGTTAGAAAACATTATCTAAATTATTAAAAATGACACGTAAGTGACATTGATACATGCTAAGTATGTCTGGTTTTTAAGTTTTTTATTGTTGTGGAGCACTATTTGTTGCTAGGCAAACGTGTACTACTGTTGATAGTGTGTGACCAGGCCTGAGAAAAATCTTGCTGAAAAATCATGAAAATCTTCTTTTGTGTGCGGGAAGTCGATTAAAAGGGCGACAGGTGACACTTTTCCTCATAGTAACTGTGCCATTAACACTCTTTGTGATACATTGACTTCATTCCATCGCTTTTTATCCTCGTATTTACTGATAATTCTTCGAAATTTAATTTTTAGTGAACAGCAGCAGCACCGCGCCAGCCAAGCCAACCACACACATCTTCATTCATGCTCTTCAAGTTCTGACTTCGACGGTTGCATGCAATCTGGTAGGCCTAGGCCGTACCTGACACTCTTCTTTCTTCAAAGAGTTAGAGAAATTGAAACCACATCATGGCCACTGACATTGATGTTCCTCCTCAGATGGAAGTTATGCACATGAAGTTGCCCACCAAAAGCAACCTCACCCAAGCTAGCATCAAACCAGTGATGAGGTCAACAAAAGTCAAGAAACTCGATCCATTACGGGCATTGGAACCATCTCGCAAAAAACTGTCTACTGTTGAATCCCAAAGAATCGTGGCTGTTTTGGATGAAACAATGACACGAGTTGGACTGATTTCAATTCTACCCCAGATTCTTGAGAACATTGACCGTTTCAGCGTGGTTTTTGGTGCAGAATTGGTGTCATTATTGAAAGAACATAAGCTGTTAAAGGAGGGATATGAAGATGTGACACGTAAACTAGATGAAATGCAAGGGACAAGCTCGCTTCCAGAGGAAGATCCCTTTGATTATGGAGAAGACTTCTACACAAGACCTAGGAGTAAGCCGAGTACTCAAAGTGCCAAGAGTGAAGCCAGTGAGAAAAGTGCCCTGGCATCAAGGCCTGCTTCTGCTGGTGAAATTGAAGCTCTTCGAAAAAATCAAGAAGCTCTTGCTAGCAATCTTGCATTTTCATGCAAAAATATAGTACGGGCTTTCAGTGTGAATCTGTCTGGAACTCGAGCTGTTTTAAAGGAGTATAACCACAGACCAAGGTCTGTCCGATCATTGATGGGGAGCTTTGAAGAAATGAAGGATGTCATGATGGAGCGCCTTCTCACTACACCCCTAGAAGCTGAAGAGAAAATTGAATATTTAGTCCAGGTTACACAGCGTGAACGCCACAATGCAACTATCATCGAGAAACTAGAAGTAGAGTTGAATGCTGCAAATGAGGACAAAGATGAAGAGGTAGGCCATGCCAAGGCTTATTTCCTATGACTGACCAAGACGAAAGTCATAATGGAGTAAAAGCTCCTCATAAATGCGCATTACCTCTGAAGAAAGTCAGATAGAAAACTGACATGACTGAGTGATGCAGCAATCTTTCTCCTGGAACAGCTCAATTGAACACCTTATCTTCACCCTGAGTTTGATGGAAATGTGCCCAGTTGGTCCCTGGAAGTTGATGGCTCTCAGTGTCCCATGGAAGATTAGCCTGTTTGACCTGTTGTTGCTACCTCACTTGAAGCTCAATCCTTTTTTTGCAGATCCGCAAAAAGAATGACGTCATCCGTAGATTGCAGGCTGACCTTCATCAAATCGAAAAGTTTTCTCAAGAACACATCAAGAGAACAAAATCTGAAGCTGAGAAGCAGGAGGCTGCAGATATGAAAAACAGTGAAGGAAAGAAAACAAAACTTCTTTCAGAGTTAAATCAGCTGAAGACCCAGTTGCAGAATCTGATCAGTGAACATCGAGAAGGAGAACAGGTTCTGAGAAAGGTTTGTACCACTGATTGCATCTCTCTCTGCATGGGAATATTGAGGTCATGATCTAAAGAACTGCGTAATACTAATGGTAACCAAAACTTCATAAGAGAGCAGTGTAGTAAGTAAATGCTTTAACTTAACATTTTCAGCGGAAGTATAAAATTGAGACCGAAGTTGAGAATTGGATTCAGAAATATGATCAAGATATGGGAGACAGGCAGGTAAGGTGATTTTGATGAACTGTATGTGTAGCAGAGGCATGTCTACCACCAATTCTACCATTAAAACCTGCACCATATCTTCTATGGGCCATGAAGGATGACATCATATACCGGTAGTACATGTATAATACCAGTGGTCATCGGTACATGGTAGCGTGGGAGTCTTTGTTGGCAGAGATGCATAATGTGCATCTCATCTGTGTGGCACGATGAAAACTTATTCAATTTTGCAGGATGAGTATGAAGAAATCGATCTCGTGTACACAGAGGAGAAGAAACAGTTACATGAACTTGAGGAAAGATTCAAGACACTGGAAGAGGAATACAAGCAAATTATGGAGGAAAGGCGTATTGCGCGAGAAGCACGGGAAAAGGCCGAGCGTGAGATGCAGCTGATGATTCTGGCCTCAACCACAATCCAGGCATTCTGGAGGTCATACAAAGTCAGAAAGCTGCTTCGAGGCAAAAAGAAAAAAGGAAAAGGGAAGGGAAAAGGAAAAGGAAAGGGGAAAAAGAAATAAAGATGATATAGTTAGGCCATTTTTGAGGCAATAACTAAGGAAACCATTGTCCCCCATTGACCAATATGTTGTGGTTTCTACTTTCAACATGTTTGAAATAGTGATTTGTTAAATTTCGCTAATTTTAAAAACATTCCGTCCAACTTTGTCCTGTATCTCTGTGGGACAAAATTCTATTTCCGATGTGGTGTCAATGCTGCTTATCAATGTAACATTCCAATTAGTTATATACCTATACATATATGTTATTGTTTTACTCCATTTACCAATTATCCTGCTGGTGGTCCTTTGACATTTTTGTGTTGGTTTTCTTATCTAAGCTGAAAGTTCATGGATGGTGTTAACAAGAGGTGTTGCAGTTCAAATGCATACATAACATTACACCAATGGCAGCAAAACATTTAAAATTCTCCCTCCCTTAGGATTTACATTCATCAATCAATCATATGTACATGTAAGTCCAGTCTTACAGATGTTTTGGAAGCATTGCTTCTGATAGAGGTACATATTTCTTTCCTACTGTGATGCAAATTCAGTAGTTTTGTGATCTGTCATTATTATGCAATGATTGCAGAATTAAGTGTGTTGATAAGCTCTATTTTGCAAATATCTTGTAAATACCCATTTGTAAAGAATTTTACTATTCTGCATTATTGTGTACATCGATCCAGATGGCCTTGTATTGTATGATGTTGTGGGAATTTGTCCAGACAAGTGAGGGAACTCTTAGGATAAGATGACCTATACATGCTCATTACTGAGCTTGTTCGATTCCTTAATTTATACCAGTATGTGGGCCATGTCTGTACACTATGCAGGAACACTTGACTGTACAACCATTTTGCAAATAATAACCATCTAGAAGGAAACTAATATGACCTGGTTTCTGTGCAATTTTAATTCGATGAAATGGATATATCACGAATCAGATTATTGGCAGTATACAGGCATGACGGGGTATCGAAGGAAACAAATCTGTCGCTTGGCCTTATTGCCTGTAATAACATGAACCTCGTCATTGGTCTCGCCTCCAAACGCACTGTTTAGGCTAGAGCAACAGGATCTCCACCAAAACTGATAAAAGACCATCATCTGAGTTCAGGACCTGACCCCAGGATCAAGAGTAATGGCTACCTTCTCGCCTTGTGAATGCGACGTAGACAGTCAGGCTCAGTCTCCTCCCATGCACAAGTTGGAAGCCCACCTTAATGGCATTAACTGTCCAACAAACCCGTGTTGGTCGGAGGCAGCGCGGCGCCAAGTTCCACCATCCCACCGACGCCCAATCAGACAAAGGGTCAAACCGTAGTGCGCTCTGATGATCAGTCGACGCCGAAATTATATCATCGATTGACGGAGTCAGAATCCATGATGATGACCCTGTAGGAGTCTTGTCTCAGGGGATTCAACCATTCCTGTCGCAGTATCTTTTCGAAGTCTATGCAACGAACCATAATTGCGTCTTGAAATGATTGGTGTTTTTTTGTAAAGCTTATTGTTAGTAAAGCTATTCATCACATGATAAGTAATTACTCTTCCAAGGATACTGAGTTATCATGATCTAATGTAACAAGTTGCAATGTTCTTGATAATCAGGCCTACCACATACATACAGTGTAATTATTTAGGATACAGGGTACTCGTTTTAAACAGTATTCTATAGATGCAGTTTGATTTCACGATGGTCTACAAAATACTTCATGAAAGACATGAATTTGATTGGTGATAATGTCCTCAACGATACGCAACTTCTTCCTCATTAACATTTCAAATGGGTCAGTGCCAATTGTCTCGGATTTGTCGAACTAGGACTTTTCCGGATAACTCTCAGCCGATCGCATCGAATGACGCTGTGATTTGTAACTGATCCGTCAGTTATCAAATTAGTAAGGCCTAGTGATGGAGTGCGGAGGATCATTACGACGATTTCATCCCATTATCGCAATATTCTTGTGTCTTTTTTCAAGTATCTCAGGTAAGGTTTCGCCATCTTCACGGTATTCCATCCAAGTCGTCATTCATTAAATTAACTAATTCGACCCCAGAATGATTGCCCTTTTGCCCGGGCCCTTTTGTTGGCGATGGGGAACCCTTCGCGATATTTGTGCCGACGGACCATCACGTCTTGTTTCGAAAAATAGGATGTCCGTATATGTGACTCGATGCGACGCAACTCGTTGCGATATTTTGTCCAGTCGTGTAACTGGTAGCAAGCAGTCGCAGACGACTGTACGGATTGGTCGCTGAGTCGGCGAGTGCGACGATCGAGTCCCGTCTCGCCAGGAGATGTCATATGCCGATAATTTTGCTTGGTTCACGTCGATGGAGTCGCATGCCGTGTGGACGTCCGCCTACTAGAGAGGATGCGCAGCTTTCCGACTCCGACTTCAACTACCAGAATGAATTGATGGTGAAATAGAAATTGCAGTCCGCTATGGACATCCTTGATAAAAACGATGTGATAGAAGTTTTCAATTCGTCAAACACCATAAATTGAAGGCAGAAAATTTGGCCTTATAAATCGGAAGTGCGGATTTGCAAACGTCTATCAAATGGTTTTTATCGAGGATGTCCACAGCGGACTGCAATTCATTCTCGTAGTTGAAGTCGGAGTCGGAAAGCTGCTCATCATCTCTATTACTAACACGACGAGACGGTCGCGTCGATGATAAGTTGCGTCAGTTGGTGTGGACTTGGCTACAGTGCAGCCACATAGATCTACCAGCAAGACTGAGGGTCTTCTGAGTTGATCAGGTGACGGATACAGTCGTCTACTCCACAGATCTCTTTTTCAAGATATGATACATTTTGCCAGTGACACACCCAGTCATTGCTAATGCTTGTATAGATCTAATCGTTGGCTGGCGGTGGACGGCTCCCCTCTGAAACGATCCGACCCGCATGGGCACCAGGACAGTTTTATTGCAAGTCACAACCATCACTACACATTAACTGTACAGTAGGCCTACGCGAAATGAACAAAATATATACGTCTGCTATGTTCCGAGAATATTAGTTCAACACAATCAAAGGATATTGACCTAAAATATAACTATTTGCTCCGTTTATGATCTGATTTTTGGTAATAATCGGCACATGTTTTGGTTAACCGATCAGTTTCAGATGACTTTTCGTCTTTCTGGTACGGTAGGCCTACCGTCCGGTAAAATAGTGGCAAACTAGCCATCATTCGACGAAAACCACTAATTCAGAAACTCGGATCTGCAATTAAAATTGATTAATCGGCCTTGATTAATTGCCCGATTACTGTCGCATATGGTATATATCAATACCTAGTAATGTGCCAGAAAGCATGCCTACTTAGGTATATTGATGAATAATGACCTATTGAGAGGCCTATTATATAGTGCAGCCGGTTGAAGCTAAACTCTATTCAAAATCTCCAAGAGAAAATATATTGTTTCCGAACATGTGTTTCTCATTAAGGCCTGCTTTCCATTGGCGCGTTTCCGTGCGCGAAAACGCTTGAAGGCATTGTTTATTTCCGCTTCGTTGGTCACGGCGCGGAAAAAAACAATGCATTCGAGCGTTTTCGCGCGCGCGGAAACGCGCCAATGGAAAGCAGGCCTAAAGGCCCGAACCCACTGACGCGTTTTCGCGCAGCGGGAAAACGCACCGGCAGAAAATGCTTTGTTAAAAGGCAGCGGACCGAGAAAATAACAAAGGATTTGTCGGGCAGTGATGAAACCGCGGCGGCAAAACGCGACAGTGGGTTCAGGCCTTTATACTATAATTTCACTCTTCAATTACTTGTTGCTTCACTGCTGCAGCAACTCTGTGCGTCTCTGGTCACGCTCCGGTATCAGGGATTGCTCACCACAAGAGAGCAAAGGTCTTAAGTCTATAGTCAGTGGTTCAATGTTGTGCATCGTCCTATTATTTTTCGACTTATGGACACAGAGGCTGATAATTACCCTCGACGAAAGGATATAACATACGGAAACCACCCTAGACTGACTTCCTAGAGCTTAGTCATGACCTATACAATCATAGTGACACCAATTTCCTCCTTTCCCGCTCACAAGTGCGGGTGTGTTGACTGCGTCATTTATGAATCTAAACACAATTCCTAGTAAACACACGCATTTTGCTAGAAGGAGCTGATGACTCTTGTAATGATTTTGATTACGGTACATCATTTTATAGCTTTTAAATTGAAAGTTCGCCAAGAATTGTCAATGAAAAAAGGTTTCTTCGCCACAGGCGGCGCACACGTGCGACTAAAATGGGGGCGACTACTACCATGACTACGTCGCATGCGATAATTACCTTTCAGGTCGACCAGTGATGTCATCCACAACATCACTGATCTTCCTAGGAAGCATTTGTCGCAAACGAGTCAACAAAAAAAAACAAACCTAAAAATATGTTCAGTCACTGCTGGTCCAAGGCCGGTCGCCAAGAAGATCGCTCGAAATATCGCAAGTGTGCGCTGCCCTTTAAAAAGCCGAAATCACTTGTGCTTGCATGGCATGGCCGAATCTTGATAACTGCATGGGCTGTTTTATGCCATCCTTTGGTAATCGGAGGTTAATGCTTGCTCCCTCCGTCACTACAGACGGTCCAATGATATGCGGTGACGGAGGGAGCGAACACCTAAGGATGGCAGTACATGTAATAGGCCTAGCATGCTGCCGTTTCTTCCATGACGAAGAAGGATTCCTTGCAACTTTTTCTGACTGGGATGGTCGATAGATCCAGCAGGGAGTTGGGGGATACAGGATGAGTTGGCGCATGACCGGATGTAAAAGACATAAGCATGGATCTGACGATGCATGGAGAGAAGGAATGTACAATACTCTCACTGGCTAGATTTTCAACATCGGTTGGGGTTGGACAAAACAAAAAGACGGTCAGTCCGTCATCGCCACCTCCTTTGCCTTTGCAGGACGACCATGCGATGTGCCTGCATCTGTTCCAAACGGACAGTTAGTCTACGGGCCAAATTACGACTATGAGGACTACCTAGCTGATCCCAATAAATCAAAACCCGGTGATTTGATTAGCGTCGTCTGCGATTATGGTTTTGAACTGGTCGGTGAAGGAAATGGAGATAGCACTTGTACACCGAACGGAACCTGGGATCCACCCATCTATTCATGTTCACGAAAAGGTACGAAAATAACACAGAAAAAGGATGATTCCTGGGCGAAGGTGTTACTTATACGCAATGAAGCATGATGGTATGTTGTATCCATCCCGAATCGTAACCACGTTTTCATTAAGTTGGTCTTTGTGCCAAATCGCAATTCCAATCCGTTGAGCACTATCGCGTTAACGATTTTTCGCTATGATCCGGTTATAGCCGATGATAACGGAAGTGAGGATTCCTTACATTCCAAATTGGTGTATAGCCTATTCTAATAAATAGTGAGGTTTCGCAAATCTGACGAAACACGAAGTACGAAATACGAAATTGGACTTCACTTCCATGACGTAATGTATTTCAGGAGATGGTTGGTACCACAGATATCGCCTGCTGCAAGAACGTCTTTTAGCGTACCGTATGACGTTAGACCGATAGAGTTAAACTTTGCAATTTATCTTTCATATCGACTTCGTAGATACGAATTGGACGCAGAATGCGGATTGCGGAACGCGGAAGCGGAAAATGCAATGGATTTTCGTATATAACATATCGTTCCGTTGGGGATTCCGCATCCCTATAGAGGCTATGCACGTGACGTCATCAGCGAGGTGACGCCATGTTGGATGGAACGTCGTGACATGCTGACGCAGTGCATCTGACCACGTGTTCCGTCCATTTTCCATCCAACACGTGGCGTCAAACCCATTGATGACGTCATTTGATGACGTCAGTGCATAGCCTCTATAGGCCTACCGCATTCCGGATGTCTGGTAAACGCAGCTTTACATGAAATATGATATAAATTTGAATTTGAATTTTATGCTAAAAGACGCACCGGCAGCAGGGGCGTTTGTGGTAGCAACTATCTCCAGTCCTGGAAATGAAGTATTGAATTTCGTATTTCGTAGTACTTCGTGTTTCGTCAGATTTGCGAAACCTCGCTATAGGTTAAACATCACTAAACGGCGTCCCTGTCGTATGTCTCACCGGGTCGTTGCGAAATCCCACTATTTGTGACAACGAATTAATTAATACTTAGCATGCCGAAAATATAGGAATGCCAATTTCCCTTCCATACATGCCTCAAATCCTCCATCTCACCTAGGCCCAATGCGTCTCCTGCTTCACAATGTCCGTTGCAGCGGAACACTGAGCTCGATATCATCATTTGCATGGCAGAAGCGGCAATCGTCATCGATTATTACCTAATAGGGAGTTTTCGCAAATCTGACGAAAAACGAAGTACGAAATACGAAATTGGACGTCATATCCATGACGTAATGTATTTCAGGAAATGGCTGGTACCATAAATATCGCCTGCTGCAAGAGCGTCTTTTAGCGTACGACGTTAGAACGACAGAGGTACGGTGTATATTAAACTTTGAAATTTATCTTTCGTTGCCACTTCGTTGATACGAATTGGAAATTTAAAAATTCAAGATGCGCCATAACTCTTTCGATCCTACATGACATGCTAAAAGACGCACTGGCAGGAGGGACATTTGTGGTACGGACCATTTCCTGAAATACATTACGTCATGGATATGACGTCCAAGTTCGTATTTCGTACTTCGTTTTTCGTCAAATTTGCGAAA
>NMRB01000245.1:168285-271797 GCA_002633025.1 Notospermus geniculatus | reverse complement strand
GAACGGTGCCTTTTACGAGTACCCGGCGGCCCCATCGAACGCGGACTCTGGGAATGGAGATGCGTCCGATTATTCATATGACTACTCCGAAACTACCACAGCAGCACCAAATACACCGGTAAAGGTTCGGGAATTGGCTTTGGGTGCCTCAGCTGAAGTTAAGTGTAACAGCGGTTATGAGATAGATGGCACATCATCACTTGTCAACTGTGGACTCGACGGGGCACTTTCTAGCATTCCATTATGCGTTTCTAAGACAGGTAAGTTGGCCCATAACATCGTCAAATGTAGTAGTCCTACCCTGAGAACAATAGGGTGTTTCCCAAAAAATGCACGAAGGCCTATAGCATCCAAGAACGACAGACACCCAATTCTCGTTTGTATGCTACTGCCTGCACGAGGACTTAGGAGGGCCGTATTCACGGGTCGCACTTTAGCCTAAAGTGTAACTTAAGGTAGACTTTCTCTTTGCTTGAAGCATTGAGAAAAGTCAGACTTTAATGAAAGTGCGACCCGTGAATACGGCCCTTATTCTGATCCGCCTTGTATAACTTTTCCACTGCTCGGAGGTATACTTCTTTCAAACACTACTCTCTTTTGAAGACCCTCGACCAGCCGGTTGCCTTGTGCCTCTTATCCCCGGTGCCCGGGTGAAACTTCTCTCTGACGAGGTTGATGCAGGGAGAGTGATTGACGTTGACAAGGAGGTGAGCATCGGCTGCACTCCTGGGAAGGAGAGAAAAGGAGAGGAATACCTGAAATGCATGGCGAATGGCACATGGAACCATCCGATTCCCAACTGCAAGCCCAAAGAGGACGACCAAATTTGTGAGTTAAAAATGCAGAGCAGTTCTGCTTGGCCATATGTTCATGAGACATGAATGGACCGGTTGTGATGAAGTTAGGTCCTACAAGGGACCAATCTTAAACTTGTGGGCACCTTGTACCTGTAAGTTCCTCGCGCGTGGCGTGGTTCACTTTACGATACGAGAGAAGACGGGACAGACCATCTCGTAGACTGAATATATTCTACTTCGGAATCTAGGCATCAGTTGTTCCGCGGGGGTTGGTCATTCTTTCAGTCAACTTCTCTCACCAACCGGGAGTTCGTTTGCTCTTTTCCAGCACCCTGTGACCTACCTGGGATTGCTAATGGCAAATACCAAGATACGTATGGCGGCGATGGATATGACTATGGTGACTATCCCTATGGGGACAGTAATACTGATACAACTGGAATCACCACCCTAGACCGTGAGGCGGACGTCGAAGTAGTTTGCACCGATGGGTTCCAACTGGTAGGACCTTCAACAGTCAAGTGCTATCTCAACAGGACGCTATCGGAAATTCCTACCTGTGCAAAGAGTGAGTTAGCATGAAGGATGCCGCCGGATAAAACCGGTCAAACTGAAGTTCGTTATGAGATAGCTGACGATTTGGTCGCTGGCGTGGACAATGGAAGTGGCCTAAATGGGCCACACCCAGAAATATGATTGTTGAAGATAACAAACTTCCTGGTCGGTCAGAGCACAGGAAGGCGTTCATTATCATAACGATGGGCGTTAAATGACACATGGACATTTATCAAATAGATAACTGATTTCTTCCGCCATAAACCAAAACATTCCTTAAATGTCACATTTCAGTCAGCTGTCGTGTCCAGGCACTCCAAAATGGCGCCATCGCAGTCGGAAAAATTGCCGCCCACTCCCAAGTAGATTTCAACGTGACACTCACCGCCAGTTGTGACGCAGGTTATACGCTTATCGGTACTGACCGATTGGTCTGCGAAGAAAAAGGGGAATTCGATGAAAAGTTTCCGAAATGTATCACTAATACTACAGGTAAAACTCGGGATGCTTATTGCATATGTTGAGTTCTTTTTGTTTTTCTTCATTGTACGACAAATTCAACCTCTTGACCTTATATTACATTACCGGTCGATTTACATTATCGGTTGGACAGGGTGTTGATAATGTAATAATTTATTACATTATTACATTATCGGTAATTATTACATTATCGGTTGTAACAGGGCTTCAGTGTATAAACCCACATGTAGGCCTTTATTTGCTGTCAGTCCCGTTTTCGTTGTGATCTCACAGGACAAGTCAACCATTGCCATGCATGCAATTACCCGCGAAGTTGATCCGCCTGTTCGGCTTCTGCTGAAAGGAGGACTCCTCATCAACAACGTCACTTCAATTTCAGCTTTCTGTACGATTCCAACGATTCCAAATGGTCGACCCGCTTCTCTTCGTCCTGGACTCAATGCAGCCACTGATGACACAGTGACGGTCTTGTGCCAGAAAGGATACTTAGTCGACACAAGCACAAACGTGTCGAGATGCGGCCAAAATGGCGCCTGGCTTCCGAAATATCCGCAGTGCATCATCGGTAGGTGACAGAGGTGGATTGCTTTGATTTTCAGCGTCGGTATATATCAAAGTGTTTGACTACTAATAACCAAAACCTAACAGCTTGGGGGAAAGCATCCTAACCCTTCTATTCAGATCTGAAAAATCTTAGGAACAGAGTTGCAGCAGCCTGTAGTGAACTTCCCGAATCTGCTTTCTGTGTTCTGCAACAAGTGGAGGTAATAAGCTGCAAATCGGATTTGACAAATTGCATCACATTTTCAGCTGTTGGCGGCAAGTTGTGTTTCAGCTCTTGGGCTAGTATTGGCCCAAGGATATTGGAAGCCATCGGGGCCGCTCCCTCTTGGAACATTCTCCATTAAGCGACCTTCTTTTTCCTTTCACAATTCAGCAAAGTGCAATGCGGAGCAAAGAATAACTGATGGCAGTATTCATCTTGATGGGAATCAGGCACCGAGATTTGTAGAGTATGATGTCAATGTCACCGTGGTGTGCGATAAGGG
Source organism: Notospermus geniculatus (assembly GCA_002633025.1). Classification (NCBI taxonomy): domain Eukaryota; kingdom Metazoa; phylum Nemertea; class Pilidiophora; order Heteronemertea; family Lineidae; genus Notospermus; species Notospermus geniculatus. Next base: position 268,916 of record NMRB01000245.1, on the reverse strand, counting down.
CTTCCGGCTGGTGGATGGTCCGAAGACTCTACAATGTGGAGAAGACGGGACATTTACTTCAAAATTCCCACGCTGTGTGCAAGGTAGCTGAACGTCATACTTGCATGATGGTTGTTGCTGTGGTCTTCATGCGATGGCATCTGCCTGTGCACTCTCAATAATAAGGACGTCTACCAGTGTCTGGGGTGTGGATTCCGATTGCTTGTTTGGTATTTACTGATGAAAATCGTATCATTTGCAGAAAACACCGACAGCTGTCGAGTCAACGAGATGATGGATAATCACACTATCATTAACACGAATTTGACTGTCATCCCCTCCGGTCAGCGCGTTCAGATATCGTGCGTGGATGGATTCGTGTCAACCCTTCGAGACAAATTCTTCAATTGTGATGAAGGAGTTTGGAGACAACGACAAAGCATGCCGGTCTGCATTCCAGGTATGAATGCATCCCTTTTCAATGAGATCCCGCCAGTGCTTTGGTAATTTTGTTTTGATATGTCAGTCACCGTCTAAATTATGAATACCATGTGCATTTATTCCAGATCCGAAATGTACCCTGCCGGAAATAAAGAATGGGGCTGTTGAGGCTGCGATATTCCGACGAGGTCGAGAAAACTCAATCTTAGAGAACGACATTGCTCATGTCCGCTGTACGGGGGGATACATTCTCCAGGGAAATCCAACACTCAAATGCGTTGAGGTGGAGAAGTTCAAGGACCCACTACCCACTTGTGTACCAGGTACTGTTGATGAACTCCAGTTAAAAAAATGTGCGCCGAAAGGTATAACCATGGGGCCTGAGATTCGACGCCAAATGATCGGAGAGGTAATAACGTCTTCTCTATCACCAAGAAGTTCAAAGGATATCACCCGGGGACACAATGCATTCTGTCTTCCCCCCTGGATAACGAATGAAATTACATGTATGTTTTTTACTTGTTTCAGTATCAATTCAATGCACTGTACCCGCCGTCAGCCACGGGGAAGTTGTGAATGAATCAGACGAAGTGATCCAAGCCGAATCGCGAGTTACAGCGAACACAAAAGTCTTCGTCAGGTGTCAGGGTTCCGAAGTGATTTCATCGGAAAATAACGGGTCAAGGTGTTTACCAAACGGGAACTGGGATCCAGAATTGCCCGCAACGTGTTTCAGAGGTATCCTCTTTATTTGACTTTAAATTGAATCATGTTAATTTGGGATTACCTAGTGTAGGAAAATGCACGGTGTAAAATCGTCACATCAAATATCGAACAGTCGTTATCTTGAAATAACAGTTCTCATTCTTTCTTTTCTTAATAGCGGAGGCCTTTTCCGTGTCAAACGATCAAGTCACAGAGGGAAATGGTGCGTTTGCATGCGACATTGCTCGTTCAGATTTTCGGTCGTCGTGGATGTAAAACATCTTTCCGATTTCTCACATCATGCAGGGGCTGTGGTGTTGTTTTTGCATGAAGTGTATTAATAAGCTTATGTTTGGCAGGCGAAACAGAAGTTCGTTCCTTTTTTTCAGGTACAGCGAATCAGAATGTTTACATTGGAATTGGTGTCTGTGTCGTCCTTGCCATCATTGTTGCTGTCGTCGCATTTTTCCTGCACAGGTATGTTAATGCGTTAAGGTACTGGATGCCTTGTTACGTAATTAGTTTATAAGATAAAAACAAGTAATGTAGGGCTTTTACTTTCTAACCACAGGCGGCGAAACAGGAAGAAATCCGACATGGAGCGTATCGTCGAAAATTGTCACGACAACATGACTTATATGAGTGCAGTTGAGGCGGGGGGTGCCGTCACTGTGAGGTACGTCCGGAAGTCACCAAATGGATCTGCCGACAATGGTGAGTAGAATCTTGATATCCTTGCACGCTGACAGATACTGGCATTGTCCTAAACGGGTCATGCTACCACCCGGTTTGACAGCAATCAGAATGCGTTTTTTTAGTATAAATGCAGAAACTAGTATGTCATTCGAACTAGAACCTTACAGTATCCGTCGTTTGTAACTTGGACGTGCATTTCTAGACTCTCCCATTCCTTTCACACCGGTAGGCCTACACTCCATCGACTGACTCCAACCACATTCCTGGCCGAGGGAACACCGAGTTGTCGCCCTCTGAATTACTGTCCGAGCCGAGCGTAGGCTTATGAACTAAGCGTGTCATGATGAGTTTGTATCCCATTCACTTCATTCATAATCATTACACATGTACATGTAGGTGTGACTGAAGACGATGGTTACCTAGTTATGAAGGACCAACCCTGTGAACACGAAGTTCCAGGAACGTCCCATCTGCGACAGACCCACGTGAGAGATAGCGTCCCAGCGGACTTCGGGGATGACGATACAAAACGAGAATCGGTCGTCACTTTCAAGCCAGCTTATCGGGAATCATCAACCCAAGAGACAAATTCAACCCATTCAACAGAGGGCAAAATGTAGACAAAAAGTTGGGACGAGATAGATGCAGAAATTGGCGTCTGCTGCAGTAGGCTATTTGTAATATACGTGTACATTATTTTCCCGGGGCATGATATTTATAGGCCTACATGTTGCCCTCCATTTACAAATAGGCCTACATGTAATGTGATATTTTGTATGGTTTAAAATATCTTATCACAATCAATAAATCTAAGGCTTATTAACTGCAGATCCACAAAACTTCAAGTAATTCACGCATATCCAGATGTACCCATTGCCATCCTTGAAATTGTAGTGTTATTCAAGTTTGTAAAGTTTTGGAGACACTTTAATAATTAGCTCCATGCATCTCACTCTCAGACTCTGACGTGACGACCGACATGGTTCTCAATATCGGGCCTATATAGCAACAGACACGACCAGAAATCTCTTTTGTAACTATAAATGCACAAGGAAATATTATTTTTCATAAATGTACATATATACTTAAATTTGGTATTAATAAAGAATATTTACTGAAAACATATCTATTGTTCATCCTTTTGTGATACGACGAGAACAAGAGGACTACTCGTGTCTTTAAACAGATGTTGATGGGTCTCCTTTCCCGAAGTGGTGGACTTGGCAATGAGTGGAAGATACATGTAGGATAGTCCATGCAACAAAGTGATTCAAAGACAGAAGCCTTTTATTACAACTATGATACAAAATTTGGAATGAAAATCAAACACTTCACCTGCAAAATATTAACATCTACAAAAACAACCACTAGTCAAGTCAACTACAGTATTGCCAATATCTTAGTCCAAATGAATACTGATTGGCATGGTCATTCTGAAAATTCTGCCTATGACATATATTAGATTTAAACATGACATCCACTGGCACTACAAGAAGAATAGCATCAGACCCGGTAGACAGCTGGCTGTTCTAACAACCACAAGCAGAGAATGACAACAAAATTGCAAAATACCATTCAGAAATAATGATTTCATGAAGAAAATATTGATGGAATCTTTATGGCTGGTTGTGGTCTCACCTAACAATATATGCTTAGACTATTGGTGTGATAACACTGAGGCTAGAAACATGAATTGGATACAAGACGAAAACTACATAGGAAGACCTATGCTATTCATCAGGAACTTGACATCCAGGAACAGACATTTTCGGCAGCACATGTATATACAGGACGGAAGTTTTGGACGGAATTCCATGGCCACATTTCTAATCTAGTACGAGGTAACCCTGAAAGAAGAATTTATGTACTGATTTTGCAGTAAAGTTGAATCAACATTTTTCTTGCTACAGGATGTACCTCAAACACTGCTAGTGGAATCAACTTGAACTCAGCAAAACCAAACCTCATTCCAAGTATCATCAAGAAAGTATATTTGCCTCTATATTGTTTTTGCCAGCTCAAGGTTGTAGATGAAGTGGCCTGCCCCAACTGCTAATCGTGGTGCGCTGCCTGAGGTAAGACAGCTGTCCATGCAGACGACACCTTTTTCAAGGTCAACAAGCTGCCCCACAGTCTGAAAAGCGAATAACATTTACTGTGGTACAATGTGAATATCTTTTAAATCCCCTCTTCTCAAATATCATTTAATTCTCCCCTCCTCTCCTCCTGATTGGGAACATCTTATTGAGAGGATGAAACAGAACAAATCCACAAATTTGTTTGTTTCCCAGTGGTTTATTTTTTGGGAAAAAGAACCTTATGTCTGCTACAGGTTACAGGGTTGTCAAGTTAATGATTCATCAGTGATTGCTATGGAAATGGTCCCTTATTATGTTTTTGCACTCACATTGAGTGTTCCCCTGTCGATCACTCTGGCCATGTTCTCATCACTTCCTCCACATGCCATGTAGCTCTTCCCCAGCCACTTAGCACAGTAGAGCTGAAAGATCCAAAGGAAACATGTGCTTATTTGATAAGGGCATGTTGAAACACCTAGTTCATGTCCTCTACGAGTACATGTATTTTGCAACCATCATGCAAAGGTAAAATAAGATAGGGATTTTCTGATTAGCGAACTCACTGGTGATGAGTTCCTTGAGGCAGACCAATGGAATGCGAAAGCGAGGGAATGGAACATTCAATTTTGACCACAAACATCTGGCTGAGAACATGTAGTGTAGGCCAATGTTATTGACCCTAGTCATCTGATTCACTACAGCATAACATGTAACCGTAATTATGTCACTCTCACAACAAACCACATTCCATTGGTCCACCTCTCGGTTGTGTGAGACTTTAAAGTCTGGCAACATCTATCTTTGACCTAATGGAATGCGGAAGCTAGGAAATTGATCGTGGGATTTTCCACGGACCTTTAATCACACGCGGCTATTGAATGACCGGTGGACAACGCGAACGACCACAAGTGATCGACAGGCATGATTATAAACCGCAAAGCTCTGTCACATTACATGACTTCCGCATTCCATTAGGTCGAAGATAGGTGTTGCCAGACTTTAACAGACTGAACAACTGTAAGACACATGCATTCCTCATTTACATAAAATGTTACGGGGTAAACATAACAAGAAAGTTATACGCCATCTGATTGGTGAACACAAATCAGACAAGGAAAGCTTGCGAATTAATGGGGATCAAACCAGCAGGAAGAATTTGCAGAAAGTCCTTTAGGAAGTGCACATCATACTTCAAATACAAACATATATGTGTAACAAAGAATGTCAGTGAAATTAGGAGAGTTCTATACTGGTAAAAAGAAACACTATTTTGAAAGTTAACACTGAAAAGAAACTTCACTCACAGACTCTGAAACAGAACAGGGTTTAACCTAAAAAAGGTGTGCACTCACTGAAATGAAATACCGATATGTGAAAGTACCATAACTATTTCACTTACATATTTGTCATGCTGATGCAGGTGAAGGTAAGGATTTTGAAACCATGCAAATTTAAAATTGGGTTGCAAAATATCAACAACAATGGACAGAGGGGTCACCGAACTTTGGGCAAAAGTTAAACAAGTAGAAACTCTACAATGAGTGGAATCTGTGAAGTCCTAGAAGTGACATCTCTTTTTTATAAATGAAAACTTTTATACCCCTGGCACCATTTTTAGGACTTACGAGATCTCACTTTAGGGAATTAGGTAAGTGGCTTTGGTGCTTGGAATGATTGAATGCCAGTTACATCACTAAATCCGTATGGCACTCCATTGAACAAAACATGTGCTCCCTAAACCCCAAACAAAATTCACTTCATTTTTTGCCAATCAAATGCATTCCAATATTCTCACCGTGTTTCCTCTGTATTTGACCAGTTTTTTCTGGGGATGCGCAAAAAAGAAAAACTGTGTTAAGGTAAAGGCAATACATCTCAGATGACATCATCATGCAACATCTTTGATGATGATAGATTTTGAGAGATCAATAAGTGATGGATATGGAAGGTTCAGTGGATACCAGGGCTGTCGGTAGCTTGCTGTCTCGTCCTGGGGATGGAGGGGAGGTCTAGGCTAGCTACTGCCTTGGAAACTGAACTTAAATCTTCCGAGCTCTGAGACATCAAATTGGTCAGCACCTTAATAGTCTGCTCAGGGCAATGCTATTATTCACTTATACACACACATACACAAAAGGTCTATGTCTGTGCTGCTTATGGTTTTTCAAATCATAAATCCCTTCCCCGAGGGTATCTTTCGTAATCATAACTTGAAACTTTGCCAACGTCAAATGCGCCACAGAAATGTAAACAACATGCAAAAAATCTCTTTTATGGGATCTGATTCCACGAAAGTCTCATTTTATTTGAGCATGAGTGATGTCATGCATGTATGCATTTATCAGTAAGAAAGCACTGAATAGGATTTTCAATCAAGCAGTTTAGCACATGCCTGATTTCCGCTCAATTATGCTCACAATCTTAATGGTTTACTTCCTTGGAGCTGTTTACATAGTGTTGATGTCCAACTACTCTTATGCATTATATCACCGGTATCTATCAGGGTGATAGATATTATCAGGGTGAACCAAATGACAGTTTCACTCAAGCAACTAGCTATTTGGGGACAGTTTTTCATACATAGTCAAAGCATGAGTACAATGATATAGAGACAGCCTAGACAAGGGGCAGACAAGGGGCAGACTCCAGGACTGAAGTGGGAGGACGTGGCTATCGGAAGGTACATGAGTAGGCCTGGGAAATAATGGTAAGATATGGTGAAACTGCAGAGAACAGGAGGCACATGCTAATGATGGCCACTCAACGTTTGTCATAACTGCACAGAAAATATAAATGTAGGCTACCAGTACCAGAAACATAAATCAATGATGTGCAATTATATATCCACCAAACTATTAGGTTTGATGATTCAAAAGTAGCCGACCCAGAAGACATGCTGCAATATTGCCCACTCAATGAAAATGGTACAATAGTTGCGCTTCCACTACAAAAAAGCTGGTTATTGTCCGCTCTTATTCTGCTTCCATTACAGAATTGCCGGGTTTAATTTAGTCCGGTTCTATTAAGTGCGGATCTATTTAGTTCGGATAGCATAAGTTGCGCTTCCACTACAAAAAAAGCCGGTATTTGTCCGCTCTTATTCTGCTTCCATTACAGAATTGCTGGGTTTAATAAGTCCGGTTCTATTAAGTGCGGATCTATTTAGTTCGGATAGCATAGCCGATCATACTCCGAATCTAGATGCGGATAAATTTTGTAGTGGAATGGCAATAACACCGGATCTATTTGTAGTATTATGCTCGGCTACAGGTGGCTCCACGGTCGCTTGCGACTGTGCATGACCTATCCAAACTATAAAATAGATCCGCACTTAATAGAACCGGACTTATTAAACCCGGCAATTCTGTAATGGAAGCAGAACAAGAGCGGACAAATACCGGCTTTTTTGTAGTGGAAGCGCAACTTATGTCACGATCAATTGGTGTGACTAATAAAGTCACTGTTGTAATGTGAAGAGTTCATGCAAATGTTCAGCTTATCTTCACCTACCTCCCAGGCACTTGAGCGTTTCCTATTTCGCCTTTTTCTCTGGCATGACAGATGAGAAAGGGTAGAAAGATCAAGGATAGTGTCTAAAGGAGTACAGATAGGCCTTTGGCCCGTATTCTAGAAGCCTCCTTAACTCCAAGGTCCACCTTAAGCTTTTGTATTCTGCCCTGCAAACAATAGCTAAAGGTAAACCTTAGAGTTAAGGAAGCTTCTAGAATACGGTCCTTTGACTTTGGGAGAAAAGAAGGGTACAGAGGAAGGAGAATGTAATATCATTTTGTGTTGAAATTGAATTAGTAAAGGCTTGAAATGACAGCAGATACATGTACACCACCAAAGATGGGACATCTGTTCATCATTGTGTCATAATCAGAACATCTTAAATTAAATATCCAATAAAATCAAATTGTACATATTCAGTGTTCTAGCCAGAATTTTTTTCAAACAGGGTGGTAGGCCTATGACTGTATTTTCCTATGATTTTAAGGCTGTGGATTTTCAAACAGGGTGGTAATAGAAAATGCATTACAAGTTACATTTTTAAACTGGGTGGTAAAAATTTGAACAGGGTGGTAAAATAGCCTCTCAATTTTGAACAGGGTGGTACCACCCTGTGAAACTGGCCTGGCTAGAAAACTGCATATTACAAGACATATGCAAGCACAGAAAGAAGTCACTATATTGTCAAGACAACGAGCAGAAAATCAATTCCTGTCATGTTGTAGAGGCTCAATGAATGAAACACATAAATCTCTATGTAATGTACACTAAGGAAAAAGGGCAAGGTTGAATCCTGGACCAACCTAACACCAAATATACATTCTAGTTCTACACTAGACACGTACATGTACATGTTTATTTCCCTCATTATGTTACAAATTGGTGAAAAGTAAAATATGAAGAGACCTCACCAAATTTCATTGCGTATTAACCCAAGATTCATAAGTGAGCAATAAATTTTTGGTATACACAACTGTATTGAAGAGTTCAAAAATGAACTCGCGTAGATATAAGGTATCCCATGTTAAGTTAATCTTGGATTCTGACCTTGCCTATTGACAACATCAGCCGGCCAAAGCTGAAGACACTCATGAAACAGACTATTCACTACCCTTCATGTGGAGAAAAACTCAATCTAGAGAGAGAGTAGAGTTACCTTCAGATGTCTGCAGACATCAAGCTAAAGTGCAAAGGTAAGCTTTCTTTTCACCTCTGTCAAATACAGTATCTAATGGCTGCAAGAATACTGCAATAGATTGAGTTCTGCATTTCTTATATTCTACCAGTACTGAACTCTGGTTGATCCATAGCCTTAGGCCAAGCAAACATTTGCGGCCAAAAAAAATGCGATAGGGATGTTGTCAAAATTCAATGACTCGGCTGAATGACGAGTTGAGAGCGTTGGGTCAGTTGACTTTAAAAATACCCCTCCCACAATGAGTTGCCGCAAATGTGTGCTTGGCCTGATGAATATTCACTGCCAATAAATATAAAATATGAAGATAAAGAATCTGTTCTACAAAGGCAGTGCTCCCAAATGATTACAGCTATATGAATAAATATTGGATTGAGATCCAAACAATTCTATGTGACACCAGTGGGTCTGTTCCAAAATGCTCACTGAAGCGAGGTTCATTGGCACACGGATTTTGTCCGGTTCAGGTCCGTAAAAAATCAATCAAATGGACTTCAGTGTTGTCGTATCCGGAAAACTAGGGGCAAACGGACTGGAAACGGATCGGATCCATGTGCCAATGAACCCTGCTTAAGAGAAGACACCATGTGTACTGTACATATTCCAATTCAAAATAAGATTCAATTTGGAATGGCAAAAGATATTTACATATGCTAATGAAGAAATTGAATCATTGAATCAAGCAAGGAGAGCATCTTGGGAGAACTGACAAAAGCATGTCTACTTTCTGTAAGGGACTAGTAATGGTTACTCCTGAGTCCTCAAACATGAGCCTTGCCTTCTAATGAGACAACCAATGGGACCTTATTCATAAAGCCATGGTAGCACTTTGACTTGTGGATCTATCAGTTGACTGTTCCACTTATCCTTTCACTATATTAATGGAAGATGGTACCGGTGAACTTAATGCTCAAGTGCTACAGATGGTATTTGTCAGTAGGGGAAAAAGCCAATATTTTGGAACGTCCCATAAAATAGGTACGATACCAAAATATAGGAACGATTGCAACGCCGCCTAATTGCAATCATTTCAAAGATTTCAATTATCTCAAGGACTACACAGAGAAGAACACGCGTTAGAGACATACAGGTTGCATGCTTTGTATAGTCATGGATACAAGAGTGAACACTACCTTTTTCCGCATGCATTGAGATATCTCACTCGGGTCTTCTATTGACGTAGCTCTCTTAATTGACATATCCCAAAATCGAACTAAATACCTTCATAACTCAAATTCCTATGGATAAATCGGAAAACGCGTCACACAGCTTTGTAGTATACTTCGCACAGTAACTTCCAAAAGCAACCTCATACTGCGCTCTCTCAAATCTGTTTGCGCAGGAGGCCTTATGTCACTAACGGGAGGAGGCATTTCTCATTAACAAAGCAATCATCCCAATATTTTCGGACGTACTCGAACGAGCGCTGCGAATTAAGGAAGGATCCCTAGCTACCTTGATTGTAAACAAGTGCTGACTCATCATTCTGGCGAGAACACAGCCCAATGCGCCATTGTTTGTGAGTCAGGTATAAAGAGAGAGTTGAAGGGATTTAGGCCTGTAGGCGGCGTGGCATTCGTTCCAAAATTTCGGTATCGTACCGATTTAATGGGACGTTCCATAATATTGGCTTTTTCCCCTACTGTTTGTGTATCTCGCTCGCTTACCTATTTTTGATCACGGGCAATTATACTCAAATTATACTCAAATAATATGATAAAATAAAGACAAGTCAGTTTCCTGTGATTTGTGGTTTAGAGCATAGAGTGTTGTTTAACATGACAAGGGAGCCATTTCATTCTGCTAGTGACTATTTTTGATGGGTTATGACACATTTCTTCCATTAAAAGACAAGGCTTATAGCTTGAGAGACGGAAGAGTTTTTCTGCCTATAATGGTCACTCGGCTGACTCAAAGCTATGTCAACCACTCACCTGGCTAAAACTGGATCGTTTTTTCTTAACAAACAGAAGATGAACAGAATAAGGCAAATTTATGAAAAAACCCATCCCAGAGAAGACATGACCCACCAATAAACAGTCGTCAACAGGGGGACTGTAATCCAATGCAAGGAATTTTAATGCCCTGACGTGACCCCCTCAGAAAGGGAACACAACATTCTTTTTAGGCTCAAATGCTGGAATCACATACTGTCCACATATTCCCAAACGGTATTGCCTACAGATGAAGTTTTTCATTGTTATTAGTTCATTCATTTGAAAACAACTGGTCAAAAACTACATGTACCATCTTCTAACCTTCTGCACACTTGCAGCAAAAACATTCCTCCCTAATGACAATGCAAAATCATAGATTTTTGCTTGTTTTCCCCAGAACTGCCCTAAGACATATCTACCGGTAGATGTAATCATGGATTGACATGCAAAATGAGACAGACTGAGACAAGCCTTTACTTGGCTTTGTATGATAAACCATTGAAAGTAAACACAAGCAGGATAAATAAAAAGGCAATTTCCAGAGTGTTTGCGAATTTTCGACCCCAACCGGGGTCTTCTTCAGGCTGGAACTTTACAATCCGAAACTCTAGAACAGACTGTTCTGGTCTTGGTCTGTTCTAGAGTTTCGGATTGTAAAGTTCCAGCCTGAAGAAGACCCCGGTTGGGGTCGAAAATTCGCAAACACTCTGGAAATTGCCGTTTTATTTATCATATATTGTGTGTCAATTTTTGTGCTTTTCATCTCTTTGGAAACACAAGCAGGAATATAAAATGAAATGGCCAGGGCCATTGTGCTCACCTCTGTGACAGAGTATGAAGTGTGATAGCCTGGTGATACACTGAATGGTGAAGGATTAGTGCAGAAACATCGTAACATTTACTACCGATGAGATATGGCCAAAGTCAATTTTTCAAGATGGCCGCCTGGCAGCCATGTTGAAGTCCAATCGAACCGAAATTTGGCATATAAGTAGACGGTACCAAGACACATATTTAGGCACGGTTAAAGCATCCTAGCTACCACTATTTATGAGGTGTGGGTCGAAGTCCATTTTTCAAGATGGCTCCCTGGCGGCCATATTTGACGTCGAATCTGCCTGAAATTTACCATATATTTATATGGTACCTAGATACATATTTTGACAACGTTAAAACATCCTACCTACTCCTATTTATAAAATGTGGGTCAAAGTCCATTTTTCAAGATGGCTTCCTGGCGGCCATATTTGAAGTCCGATCGGGTTGAAATTTGGTGCATTCGTGCAGGGTGCCTAGATATATCTTCACACCAAATCACAACACTCTATGTCAAATAGCAATGAAATGTGCCACCAAACAGTGAATTTTGAACTTTGACCTCTGTGACCTTGAAAAGTAGGTCAAATCAAAAACCCGGGATTTATGTGATGTAGTCTCATCAGAGGAACCCACCATAAAAGTTTCGTGGTTCTGGCTAACAGCGTTCAGGAGATATGGCCGAAAGAAGGTTTTCACATAGCGCCCCCTACAGGCCAGACTGTACAAGCAGCAGCGCTAAGTTTCGGTCCAGAGATAGTTTTTACCATAGGGTACCTGTACACCAAATTTCAAGTCTGTAACCCAAGCGGTTTAGAAACATGCCACCCCTGTTAACGACGACGGACAACGACGACGGACGACGACGACGACGACGGACGACACACCATGGGAGAAGCTCACCTCACAGAGGTGAGCTAAAAAGCTTGGCAATTAAAACTGGATTAGTGATAAAAATGAAGTGTCAAAAAGATATATAGTGTGCACAAATGACAAAATGAGGTCCAAATTAAGTGAATAAACTAACTTATAAAAGTTATCAGGTCCTATCATTTGAGATTGACATTAAAGGAGCACACATATTTATAACAAAGCACAACTGCATATGATGGTTGAGGCATGCTGTTTCCTGTTTTATTCAGTGACATAGGTTACCATTTTTGAGACACACTTTGAAAGATACACACTGTATACCAGAACAAGGAATGCAAAAATCATAACTCATGGCAAGCAGTCATCTGAATCTTTCCAGACGATCAAAATGAACATGAGTTTATTCCTCACCTTTGAACCACTGTAGAATTTGATATGGCCATCACCCTTCACACAAAATGGAACAATATATTTGGTTAACTTTTGAGACTATAGCTGTGGTTACACTACATAGAAATCCCCGGGCTTTTTGAGCCCGTGTCAAGCCCGGGCCTGAAAAAACCCCGCCTGAGACCCGGCGAGCGTCTACACTACTAAAATCTAGCTGAACTTTTAAAATTGCTACGCCCGGCGATAGGGTCGCTGCTGGAGCATCACGAAGAGGAGGCGCTAAATTGGAGTGCTGCCTTTTACCGCGCATGCCCACAAGACAAGCCGCCTGTCGCGGTGTTCAAGAACTAGACAAAGCCCGGGTCTATTGCGTCTACACTACTTAAAAAACCCGCAGGAGACGCGGGTCTAAATTAAGCCCTCCAAAAACCCTTCGAAATCGGAGGGTTCAAAAAGCCCGGACTTTTCATCCCCGGGTCTATTAGACCCGCGCTTTTAACAGGTGTAGACAGAAAAAGCCCGGGTGAGACGCGGGTTTTTATGTAGTGTAAACAGGGCTAATAAAACAGAACCAACAGTTTTCCATTGAAAGGGCATCATATTACATGTAAGTATAAACCAGAATTGTAAATTCACTGAAATGTGAATTTGATGACATCCATACTGACACAGATGTGAACTTCTCCATCATAACATGCTGAAATTATCCAAGCCAACCCGTCAGAAACTGACGCGAACACATGCCCGCTGCCATGCATGCCATGCTGACCAGAATCACAGTGTGTAATTATCATTTTGATCACTGATTGGGCAGACGGCTGACCTAGAAATTATACAATTCCTGGAACCTGTGTAGTATGCCTGACGTCACAGTGGATCCGGGAAAATTTATGCAATGACGTCAGCGAAAACTGAGTTGTGGCTGCCGCAAATGTAGACGCTGTGTTGCTCGGGGCGACGTCATGGATTGTTGACTGCGCCAGGAGCACGGCGAGCTGGCAAATTTCATTAAAATTCCCCCCAAACTCGGTTAATATTGCAAATAAGTTAAATTCCAGCCTTTCATCAATGGAGACATTTATATTTAAGATTCTGTGAAAGTTTGAGCGAATTCTGTTGAGTAGTTTTTGTAAAACCGTACCCGTAAGTCATGTAAGTGATTGACGAGATCCATAGAAGAAACCCAGTGAAACCAATATGTCCTCCTCACCCGAGAGGTGTGGAGGCCATCCATCATGTAATTCAGGCAAGGTTATTCGTGGACACATGGCTTGACGGAATGTACGTTAGATTATGTATGGATATATGGCAAGGTGGTGGAACTTTAATGGTTAATGGGATGTGATGCAGATGTGTGACAGGATTCGTGAAACACTAAGCAAGGAATATCTAACGATGGTGACAAAATGACAAGATGTGGTGAAGTGCAGTAAAATAGAATTCTCAAGTTAAAACCACATACCTGGCTTGTGTGAAGTGTGTCGTATGGAACATCTTTGATCAGTTGGCCAGTATCGTAATCCCAGATCTGCAATAAATATGGACTGAAATCACCATGTTGCAGGGGCACAAGCAACAAAACACATCTGTGGTTTGGATGCAGATTTTCACAATCACCAAATACCAAAAAATTGATACAAAATCAAAACAATTTATCCTGTTTTATTACAGCCTAGTTTTCTTTTCAGTTCAGATTGGCCAAAATGGTCACTATCGGCAGAGTTGGCCATGTATTTGTTATATCACCAGCTCCCCTACCTGAAGCGACTTGTCTTTACGCCACGAGCCAGTCAAGATGTGGTTATGAACAGGATCGATATCAAAACCATCATTACCACAGATATGAGGACCAGGACCAAGAGACTTTCTCACTGAATGCTTTGTTCGGTCCTCCCAGAACTATAAAAGAAAATAATCGTTGACACGTAACACTTTACTTTTATATTCAGTGAGTTATTTTATTACCGTAATGGCCAAATCATGTCCATCTTAAAATTTATGATACAGGTAAACTTACCATTATCACGTCATCCCAACCACCAGAAATGAACTCGCGATGGTGTTCTGGGTGATACTGCAGGGCAAAAACCCTTAACTTATGGCCATTCATCACATGACGACTGTCACTGTCAAAGAAAAATTAGATTCACGACTAAGAGAAGAGTAAAATAGTGAGGTGTCTAAATGAAGTCAGTCCTGTGGCACATGTGTGTACTTTTGGCACTGAAAGCAAGACGGTATTGTAATGGTATGGAACTGAGGCTTTATTTTAGGTCAGAGAACACCCTACAATTCGGGAGGACATTCACTTCTGATTGAAATTTGTTTATTGTCCCTTTAACAATAATCCTGATCCAATACGCAAACAAAAGCTGAAGTAAAAACCAAAATAAGGTACATAGGCCTATATAATAATGAAAACAGGTTAATCCCTGAGTCCGCCGTCATTATCAAGTGTTCAATACTGAGCATTACGTGGGATTGAAAAATCAGTTCAAGATGTTCAATAACTGTTGTGAAGGACAATATGATCATGTATTGTGAAACGGTGCATTGGAAGGCCAAAAGTACTTCTTTGGACTTGTATGTAAATCAATGCAGAGAAGAGTTAGTATGCAAGAGAGTTAATACGCAAGAAGAAAAACATGTGATTGCATTAAGGTTCTGATAAATTGGCTCTTTTGATTGCCTGCAGTAAATCATGAATAGCAATCAATATATTGCGGCCAATAATCTACCACTACTAGTGCATTTCGATTCTGAAGTCATTATGGCAGACATTCATGATTGTTATGTATGTTTCACTTGATCAAACCAGAATTTGTGCCCATGGTGATATTGATGACAAAGAATTCAAACCACCAGACAGTACCGTATAAATTCCTCTACTTTTGTGGTGGTTACTTTTTTATCCGTCAATCAATGAATAGCATCCATTTTTGCACGCCTTAATGGGCTTTTTCTTTGAATATAGCCAAGAAACAATGGTTTCAAAATCATTATGCAATGTGACTATTTTGTGACTACTAGTCACATTTCATGTTCATTTTCTGCTTTAACATTAAACCATGGGAAAAGGTTGTCAAGAACTACAAGGCCATACGAGTTATCCAGTTACTGTGAGTATGATGTACAATACAAGACACATGATTTGACACCAAAGGTTAAGACTACGTGCACTTTTGCTCAACTCAGTGCATATCAATAGCTGAAAATCATGCCGTCATGACTGGGCTACACTGAGCATGACCAGCTTTGAACTTTTCATCTATAAGATGATGACGTACATGCCATTTATTATTTAGAGTTGTTAGATTTATGAGAGGCCTGTGACAAATTGAAAGAGTGTTTATAATGGGTGCCCTGATTTATACTATGAACCATAAAAGAAGAATTTTACCCTTTTTCTTCTACATTTTTGTACCATAAGTTTATTTTATGTGCTCAAACAGGACTTATTACAGAAACGCAGAGAATGACAGGGATATCTTGCCAAAAACAATACCTTGGGTTTCCTTTGACCCTTTTTATGAACAATATAAAAGTGAATGCACAAGATTGATAATGACAATGAGAATTATGAAAGCTTTGCATTATTGATACTCATGGAAGTGTCACTGCAATATCATCTTACCTTGGTTCACACGTCCTCAGGTGTTTCTGGGTTTTCATGTCGTAGATATAAATCTTATCATCACTGCCAGCTGTCAAGAACTTGCTGCCATCTGCATTTACAGCACAGGCCAATATCTGACGATGACTTGGCTCTTGAATCAATTTTGAACAGGTACTTGAGCGATAATTCCAAATCCTTACACAGCCAGATGCATCTGTGAGAATTGAGAATGGACAGATGTGAACGATTTCATTCTATACACCCGGTACTCAATAAACCAATGTGGCTGTTTTATAGTTATACTTATGCAAGACTTGGTGGTGTATATTTTCTCACGGAACACTCTCAACAGGACTCTCCGTAATACAAGACAAAGCAATAGATAATTCAATTGCTGCTTGATCCATAAGACATAAATCAAATGATCGTGACTTTTGGTGTATGTTGGGTTGGGTTTGGGAAAGACACACTACAGGCCACACAGACATCTTTATAAGATAGAACTTACATGTTGATAATAGGACGTGCCTGTGTTCTGCCTTTACTTGTTCTTCAGGAGGTTGGAGAAAGTGCATTGAAGTCACTGGAAGCCGTGAAGCTTTATTGGTCTGATCAGCAGAAAGATGAAGAATGTATGGAAATTCCAAAGCAAGAGGGTCAATGATCTGGAATGACAATGAATGGAGAGTATCAATATCACCATATTTTCCACCATTTGCTGCTTTTCATGACTAGGCCTATCCTACTTTCCTTTCCCATTCCAAAAACATGGAAAGAGTGTGATGTGAGGAACGGCAAGGAAAGCAATAAATATCATAATCATGGCTCCTGGAGGAAAATTCTGAGCTACCTACTCTGTTGCAATAGACAGCGAAAATATTTTGTTTTTATGACCCCCTCACAGCCATCTGTCAAAAGCTGGAGTTCAAGTGTCAAGCCACAAAGACACCAAGGATAAGTATAATAGACACAAATGGCAAACGCATTACTTATTCTAGAAAGTAGGCTCATGATACAAATATTGTTAAGACTGAGAACAGCAGTAACACATCTGCTCACTCATGACTTCAGTCAGTAAGATTGTTGCAACTCACCTTAATGGAACCATCACAGAGGCCCACAGCCAAGATATTATTTTCACCATTGTGATATTTCAAGCACATGATTTCGGAAGGACATTCCCTATGGCACAATATAAAGCAGCAAGTTACAAATAGAAAAATCAATGAAAACATGACATACAGTAAACGTGTATGGCATAAGTAAGGTTCATGGTAATACCATGGAAGTATTATGAAGAGTCTTTATAATACTTCCATAATACCGTGAAATCTAGCAACCTGTAACTTACTAACATAACATCACTCTTCTTTTGTCACGAAAGGTAGGCAAGCCTGGCCTCGAGCAGGGCAAAGTGATAATAACATTTTTGCTCTTTCAATCATCTCTTATGTTTTATGTATAATGACATATCCATGCCTATTTTGTAACCCAACACTACCATTGGCATTGGCTAACACTCGCCACTTAGTCCAACCTTGGAGGAATTATACTCAGTATAATTCCTCCAAGGTCCAACAATGTTCACGTACATTAAGTTTGACAACTTGATGGCACCTTCAACGTATGCTCCTCCTTCTTTCTTTGGGGGGCTGACATATTCATCCGGTTCATTGCCCATGCTGAGCCAGTCCTCAGTAATCTGAACTGAACTCTTCGATCCCTTCGCCATGAAATTAGGTCGCTGAACCTGCTTCATTTCTTTGTTTTGATGATGTTGATCTGCCGGAAGACTGACACTGCACTGTACTGTCTCTTAATTTACTGCTGCTGAGAGTAGGCCTAGAGTGTGAGTTCATGAGTTGGTGAGCCTTGCCTAAGAAGATTAAAGAGAGTTTCTCACAGAGTCTCAGTCTGAGATCACACAGTTCCAGTACAGACTCCTCTGACTGAGTAGGCCTACTCACTCAGCAGTGACTGGCAGTGCAGTTGAGTTTGTCTATCAATTCAATTTTGAGATATTCACGAAATACGGAACAACTGCAACACAGAAAATCGGAATTTGGCTATAGCTATAAATTCTGATACACCGATAGGTCTGCGGTGATACAGAACTTGGTGAAATGATGAATGAAATCAGAGCGAGCCTCACTCAATCATGTCAGTCATGCACGCATTTCTGACAGGCATGACAGGTTGTGGTAAACTATGGGGTCACGGGGTCAAGGTCGGGATTGCAACAGGTGCGTCGAGAATAGGTATATTTGATTGGATAATTAGTCAAACTTGCTATTCTAATTTTATTCAAACTCAATCAAATACCATGGATATAGAAGTTGGAGAATATTTCGCACATAAGAAAAAATCTGAATCGATTATGATTTACTTTAAATCAGAATGGATGTCGAGCATGTCAAGGGCTGAATATAAAGATGGCTGCGCCCATGATTTGTCAATTTTCGAGTTTTCGTCAAATTTCGTCCGATTTTCCTTAAAAATAACGCATCAACTGTCGATTTTCTTGTCGTCAAGGTAAGTCACAACTAAGACAATTAAGGACCACCGTAGATGAATGACATGAATTTCAAAACTGATCGCTCAATATTGCTTGTGGAGCAGTTTTCATCGCATATTTTGAGGACGTCGACGCGTCGTGTGTGCCAGCGCCACCTGTGCTTACCATAGAAACTAAACATACTTTAGGCTACATCGACATGGATTGGTTGATGAGAGCTGTCAGTCCATGTTATTTTCAGATATTTATGTTGTGCGAGAATGCAGCATTCCTGATGTGTTCTTTCTCTTGCAGGGTTTACCTCCTATGAGGCAATGAAGGTGACCCAGCAAATTATCAGACAAATTTGGGCACAAGTTGCTCATCCAAGAAGACGAGTGGTAGTAACAGGACTTGGTCTTGTGACATGTTTAGGTGTTGGAACTAAACATGTGTGGACAAAACTATTACAGGGGGAAAGTGGAATAACAAACATTACTGGTCCTGGTAATGTCATCAACAAGTCATATTCCAGTGTTGTGAAGGAAGACATTTGCTTGGCAGGTCTAAAATGCAACATGATGAATGCTGTCTTTTTAAAAGGAAATCACATGAATGTTGGAGTACAATTGATTTTAGGGACACTGCTGAATACCTAATTGAAAATTCAGCAAAATACCCTGAAGATGTATGGGAAGCTGTGCATTTGTGGTGAAATGCACATCCATTTTACAGTGAGTGCAGACTTTGCAAGAATGCATAAGTTATCAACTTTTTGCAGAGTTTGAGAAAATTCCATGTAGAGTGGCTGGATATGTTCCAACTGAGGCACTTAAAGTAGATGATCTTATCCCTAAAGCAGAGCAGAGGGAGATGAGCATTGGATCCATTTATGCCTTAAAAGCAGCAAGGGAGGCTCTGGAAGATGCTAACTGGATGCCATCCAATGAGGAAGAAAGGGAATACACAGGTGAATTCTTTTCAAATGGCTGACTGAGATTGAGAAAGTTATTTAGAAAATGTACTCTGCTGCCTCCATTGATAAGACTTCATGGAACCGTGAAGATATCTGTCTATGTTTTTGGTAATTTGAGGAATTCTTTTCTTATCCATTTTAGGAGTTGCCGTTGGTATGGGCATGTCCAAGTTTAGTGACATTGTTGATGCTGGTGTGACACTCAAAGAACGTGGCTACAATAGAGTCAGTCCATTCTTTTTAACCAAAGTTTTGTTGAATATGCCTGCTGGCCATCTAAGCCTCAAATATGGATTAAAGGTGAGCTGAATCAACACTTGTCTACATGTACTTCCTCAGAACTCAATACAGGTGAGGTTTTCAGGCATCACACTCACATGTACTCCTTTAGGGCAGTACCGGTACTTATCACTCATATGACACTTTAACTCACACTGCTGAATGGAAATACAAAGAGACAGATAGATACCAGTGGAATGAACTTGACTGCTTCAAGTTTACCCTTGGTGAAGTTCCTTTTAGACTTGCAGTGCAAAGTTGTGAATCGATTGACTTCATTTGATATTTCCATGTGCACAAATTTCAGGGGCCCAATCACGTGGTTAATACTGCATGTGCGACAGGGCTTCATGCAATCGGAGATGCCTCAAGGTTTATACAAAGTGGTGATGCAAAAGTTATGGTATGTGGTGGGACAGAAGCCTCTGTTGGACCACTAGCAATTGCTGGATTTGCCCGCATGCGGGCATTGTCAACATCATTTAATGACCGCCCAGCTGAGTCATCACGACCTTTTGATAAAAACAGGGATGGATTTGTCATGGCTGATGGAGCAGGTGTGCTGGTGCTTGAGGACTATGACCATGCTAAGAAACGTGGAGCAAGAATGTATGGCGAAATTCTGGGTTATGGTTTGTCAGGTGATGCCTCTCATGTATCCTCACCTGACCCAGAAGGTGCTGGTGTATCTCGGTGTATGTTGGCTGCAATTAAGAATGCAGGATTATCTCCCAATGACGTGAGGCACATTAATGCACATGCGACGTCAACACCTTTAGGCGATGCTGCTGAATGTAGAGCTATCCATCAAGTATTTGGTGAAAACTCTAAAAACATATTTGTGACATCAACAAAGGGTGCTGTTGGACACTTGCTTGGTGCTGCAGGATCTGTGGAAGCAATTTTCACCATTCTGGCTTGCTATCATGGAGTTGTTCCTCCAACTCGGAACCTCATCAGTCCTGATACAGGGGTAGATTTGAATTTCGTAAGAGGGAACTACGCCACATGGGACATGGAAAGGAGGATAGCCTTGACCAATTCATTTGGTTTTGGTGGAACCAATTCTAGTGTTTGTATTGGTAATGTTTGTGATAATGACAGTTGATAAGGAATAAGAGAAGGAATACGAGTTTCTAGCATCTCGTTACGCAACTTTTTGTACGTGTATTCTTTGTAATCCAAGGACTACAAGTGAGGTCAAGTAAATCCAAGGACTACAAGTGAAGACAAGTAAAACTCTGAAAGATTTTAATCAGTAAAAGATGTACATATGCACTGAGACGTTCTGATAGTTTCAAACACCAATAACGACTTGCACCACCACAGAACGACTTGCACCACCGCAGAACATGCGCACCAACGTTTAACTCTTTCGGGTCCGGGCCCTTTTTTTAGCGCAGCCAGGAATTCCCAGGGAATTTTCTGAAAATGTGAAATTTCAAAAAACCACAACTTTATTTCCACTCACCCCATTGTTGAAGGCTTTACACCATTGTAATCAGCTATTCTTGCTCTTTCATTTGATGTATGTAAAGTATGTGCCCGGGAGTATGTGTACCATTTCTGGGCACTTTGTGCAAAATGTCCAAATTTGCTGCAATTTTGTGTAATCCGAATTGTCTGGAAAGTTGTCAGAAACAGGTTTTATCCAATAAAGATGTCATTTTCTGAATATTATTGTGCCTTTATTGCCCAAAAAACATCTCCAAGGGAAAAGAAACAATGTCCAAACCTATTTACAAAAGAATTGTGAGGTTTCCCCCAAATGGTCCAATTTTACGGTCCAAGTGATAGTTTGCTCTTCCAGTGCAGTTGCTGCCCCCTACATGTCTGCCAATGAACTAAAAGTCGTCTGCAAATGCGTCAGAACCGTTCGTAGTTTCAATGGCTATGCATAGGGGGTGACTGGGGATTGTTACCACAGGTTGAAACAGGTAAATGTACTATCACGAATATGTCCGTGGTTGGGAATTCTGCCATGTTTGGCCATCACGGATATGTCCGTGCTTGAACCTGAAAGAGTAAAGTTTTTGAAAAGCCACAAAGGCGAAGGCCTACATGGGGCCAAAAGCCTCTAAAAGTTGTGGATGTTCTGTTTTTGATGAAAGTGACCTCATTTGAGACGCACCCTGACCAATATGGCAGGATAAAATAAATGTTATTGAAAAACAAACCACTGAAAGAAGGATTCGTGTTCATCCGTTCACTAATTGCAGTTTATTTACAAAGGAATACAGTATTACAAGCCAACGATACATCTCTATCTTGTCCATGCCAATGTATAAAACATGAGATATGGATCTGTACAACCCCTACACAATTCTACGACGGTTACAAGGCCAGGAGTCTGGAGCCAATACATACAGGAGAATGTACATGTACATAGTATGAGCCTAGACCTGCCCATCAAAAAGCACAAATAATATTTACAAAAACAAACAGAACTAGTGTTTTAATTACACGTACACCAACAATGAGGGTATGATCAAAATAACAGTATTTACACTTGCTAAAATGTATTGCTTTCAACCAGGTACACATAACATGATTACTGCAAAAATACAGCACATAGACAAGTGGGTACTACACACATTGTATTTGACACATATGTCTTGAAGATGACCTTGGCAGTGCCACGAAAAGGTTGCTTTGAATGTGTGCTTTAAGGGGAAGATGACACCTAATTCTAACTGATCGAATGCATGCTGCCAGATAGAGAGGCATCCGAGGTGACGATAGCACGATGAAAATAAATACATAGTTTTTTTCTACCTTCTCATACAGGTTTTCATAAACTTTACACTGCATTGATTGAACTTTCACACACCTCCCAGTGGTGTCTATTATGTACAGAATGATTCAACCCTATCATATATAGGTACAAATGGGTTCAATTAATGGAAATCAATTTCCATGCACAAGGAAAAAATGTTTCAACAAGCATGCATACCCCAGAGAATTGATATGTCTACTCTAAATACTGTGACCAGGAAATTTGCAGAGAACATAGATGTCATAGTCATATGGTGGTTGCAATCAGAGTCTGCCACATATTTACTGCAATACAACAGGTACCAGTACTCCTTTTTGGCTTAGTCACCACAACAGACTTTAGGGCCCAGCCACTGCAACAAATGCAAATTAACCAAATCACAACATTTTGAAGATTTTCTCTTGAGTAATCACAATATCAAACACAGCACAACTGACCTGTTCTGACATACACAAAATGGCCCCCAGCACAACATGCTTCACCACCAGGTGTATCGGTTGCTCACAAAACTTGAATACAAAGGTGTACAAGTACATGTATATTCCAACAAGTCAAAGTAACACAACATTTGAGAACTGTACAAATTATTGTTATGTACATCTAGTAGTTAAAACACACTGAAGTATTGATCTGGTGAAAAATAGTGGTATTATCCATGCTGCCAGAATATCAGCATACACTACAGCACATTTCATTATCATAACAATACATTATCTCTGTTTTGTACTATGGTGGATATCTTGCAAAAGAATGCATGCTGCTCTTCCAACTTACAAATGTAGGCCTACTCTGCAATGAGCTTTCATGTCAAGCACCATGATTGACATTTCTGACATTAGCACTTAGAGAGTCCATGTGGTAAATGAATAAATGGACATCAAGAAGAGGAACCATAGCTTCATTTCAGAGGCATTAAGGAGCAGCAGCAGCTTAGAAACATGACTTACTGCTGCTGCAGAAGAAGTGCTATGACCAGGAATTGAACCTGCAGTCCTGGGTCTTTATCCTCATCCATCTGTCATCACATTATCCTGCCTCAGCGGCATGAGATGTCAACTTAATTGACGCAAAGTCTGTAACAACAGGCTTACAAAAAGTGACACCCGAGGCATTCCACCTCTTGTATACTGTAATGATAATATACCTGCCACACAGAAGCTTTCTCAGTTCAATGTTCCTCTGCATCCTTGGGCACCACATAAGCAAGGAATCTTTTCATCCTCCAGCGGGAATTTATAATCGTACGTGATTTCTTCATTTACATCAATGTCCCTCTTGGAATAGATGACAATCTTCTTTTGTCCTTCCACAGTAATCACCTTCGCATAACAGTTTGGCTGAAAAATGAAAAGAATACTTATTGTACAGGGTGACATTATTACAAGTGTGGTCAGACTGCTCCAATCAAACCTTTTTACACATGTACATGTACATGTACATGTAGGTGAAACTGAAAGCTGCTGTCCCAAGCAGATTTATCACAATGCCACTTACATTACAACAGTGGTTGATGAATCTTGCAAGATTTCCACATTTTGTGGCATCGATGATGGTTTCTCCATCCACTCTGAAGAGATAGCTGCTTCCTATTCCTAACTTCTCGTAGTTCTTCTCACGATAATCTGCCATTGATGCCCGGATGCTCTGTCCAACATACTCAATCACCATCTCCTCCGCGGCGATAGGTTCCAGGGCGAAGAGACCCCAGTCATGGATCATACTCTTAGCAAATTTAAGCTGTTTCTTTCGGAACTGAAAAAAAGCAAAGTGAATGTATATGATCAAGATTTTGTAAGAATTTATGAGAAAACCTGCCAGGACATAGGGTGATATAATTCAGCAAACAAAATGGATTGGCTATTACCATACCTTCAGTTGATTGAACTTGAGTAAGTCTCCCCTGTCACTGTCAATAATATCAGCAAATGATGTAAGCAATCGTCTCTGGTTCGAGCGAGCCTCTCTCGAGAGTTGTTGCACTGATTTCTTGCACTTAGAATCCTGGAATGAACATTTGCAAATTGAAAGATGAGGACAAGACAAAGAGCTGAAGTGCATCACTCTGGAGCTAAATTTACTTTTTGGTGTCAGTTCATAGAGGGCCTAATCGTACTTAACAGAAAGTGCAAAACCAAATCTTTACAGGATGCAGATCTGCCATACCGAGTTGCAAATACTTACAGTTTTCTCCATTTCTTCTTGCAATTGATCCCTCTCCAGGGTGTGTTTATAATGCCATAAGTAAGATGCTTTCTCCTGCATACTGATCTTATAATAGCCTTCCGTTCTTGCGCAACCTAAAATTCCAAAGGACAAAATAAGGACAAGTCATGAGGGAAATCTGTTCAACTAATGCCAAAATGAAGTAAATAGGCTGAAGACTTGATGACGAGTACATATGGAGCTCCCAGTCTGCCGTATCCTACAATCTCAATAAGGCAGGTGTGACAGCTGACTGGTGAAAACAATTATCCTACAATGACTGGGACATACCTGCTGCGTGAACTTTAATTGGCAATTCATCCAAATGAAAATGTGAGTGGGACTTCTTGCGTCTCTTGGGAGGCATTGGATCCGGAATGTTGGTATATGGGTGATCCACCCAGTGAACCTCGTTCAACCAGTAATTTTCTTGGGTGTCCATTGATAACATCTGCTCATATGTTCTCTTTAGGTAGTTGATGTCCTCATCATCGATACCTTGAGAAAGATATATTTTCGTTTCAATAAAAATTGAACAGGTACAACTTGTGCTTCCCTTCACAGGGAATATGTAACGGAACTTGCTATCGCTGTCAAGCCAGGAAAAGCCCTTGCTGACAATAGGAGTTCATTCCTAGAAGCAAGTGCTATAGGCCTCTCCTGACACAGTCAAGAGGTGGATTCTTTGGGCTTCACGGATATTCAAGAGAAAAGTCTGAGTTTCGGTGTAAGATGTTAATCTTGTTCACCAAAAAAAATTTAAAAATTGTCTCAGATGTCCATGTGAACAACGTACCTTTTCCAAATATTTCATACATGATTTGATTGTGGGCTTCCAAGTCGCGGATTTCATACTTCGGCTTTGGCTTTGCCTTGGTGGGCACAACATCTTCAAGAATTGCTGCAAGTTCACGATTACCCCTTGACCTGACCGATGTCGTAATGTCTTTCAATCGTTTCGTCTTCTCCTTCTTCAATTCAGCTTTAGTCTTTTTCTTCTCTTCCTCTTTAGGTAATTTCTTTTGTTGTTTTATACTTATAGCTGTCTGTTCATCCCCAGCAGCAGCTGCCATCAACTCGTTATGAATCTGTTCTGCAATTCTGTCGATATCAAGCTCTCCACTCATGTTCATTGGTAGACCCTGAGGCCGGTGGACCATGGTAGCCATCCTCTTCATGGTCTCAACTGAACAATAAAAGTGGTCCATCAGGAATACTGGTGGCATATCCAAGTCAATATCTTCGGCCTCCTCAGCATCATCAGTCCCCTCTGAATCTGAAGCATTAGACTCAGAAATGGCCTCATCAGCCTTCTGCCCGAAGCTCACATCCATACCTTCGGGTGCCCGTGCAAAGTAATTGTGCTCGATATTGAACTGTTGAGTAACTTCTCGCTCTCTCTTCCTTTCTTCTGCCTCAGCTTTCAATCTGGCCTTCTCTGCTTCTTTCTCAGCTTTCTTAGCCTCGCGTTTTGCTATCTTTTCTAATCTCTTTGCTTCTTTTTCTTGTAACCTCCGCTCAATTTCAGCTTCTTTGGCTTTCCGTCGCTCCTCTTGTTTTCGAATCTTCTCTAACTCTGCTGCTGAAGGAAACTTCTCAACAACTTTGACTTTCTCTTCCCTTACCTCCCTGCATTCCTCTGGTATGGGTGTTAATTGTTTCTCTGACTCGTCTTCGGATTTGATTTCTCCATCTTCTTCCGATTCACTTGGTGATGCCTCAACAGCTTCACTGTAAGAAGGAACACAAAAATGGTGAATGGTACATTGAAATGGTTGCATCACAAATCAATTTGATACATGCATTGCAAAGTTATCATGAGAATGATAAATGAGAAGCTGATTTCGTTGAAATGGGAGAAGTCACAGATCCCACAGAGTACCAGTTCTGCCTCAACTCCATACAACCTGATCCCCAATCGAAAACTACATGAGCATACCCTTCAGGTTGCTTTACTGCCACCTTGGCTTTGGCATCGTCATCCATGCTCTCAACATCAATGATCTCTCTGAAATTAAGAAATGAGGGAGAACATTATGTAAAAGTGTCATTTCATCAGGTATATTTGAAGTCGTTCAGACGAAGGGGCTTTGCTCTGGCCCGAGACCTCCAGGGCCATTGTCCACCACAAGTACCTTCATGAAATTGAGTTGAACTGGAGAATACCTCCTGGTTGTTGTCTGCCCTAACCATGAGTTGAAAACCAAGCCTTACTTTTCGGGTGATTTTTCCTTGGTTTCAATTTCTTGTTCCTCATCTGATGATTCCTCTTCTGAACTCTCCGAACTCTCATCTTCACTTTCCTCACCACTGCTCCCTCCACTACCTTCAGACTCTTCTGGAAATAAGAAATATTGGAATGAGCCGACACAGGCAGTTAATAAATAAATGGGTATAATAACAACAGGCCAAGACTGAAACCATCCGACACCACCCACAGATCCTTCAGCAGCCATCCATGTTTCTCACCAGACGGGCCTTCTGGTGAATCCAGCATTATAAGAGAGAAGTCGACGTATCTGCTTCTGAAGATGGACAAATGATAGAGATCACAGGTAGATCATGTCAACTTACCTTCCGATTCCTCTTCACTGTCTTCTTCTTCTTCCTCCGACTCTGACTTCTCATCATCACTGCTGCTGCTACTGTAGATAAATGCCCGCTCTTTCTTCTTCTTCGGCTTTTTGGCAGCATCCCTTGACATGGAGGGCTTCTCAGTATCTGGAATGGTATACAGTTTATTGTTAAAACGTTTCTCGACTCAAGGAAAAGGTACCAGCATCAAGAGTGGTCATTAGAAGATAACATTGGAACATGAAACATAACAATTTTGTAGTGAAGGATGTACGGTATGTTATTGTTAATATAGTGCACACTGCATTGTAGTGGAATGCACACTGCACTGTTGTGTACTGTCAATGAACTTCGGATAGGACTGGTATATGGAACTGTTTCAGCATCAGGGATCAGCCATGTCAGCAACATACCAGATTCCTCATCATCCATTGGAGTCCTTGGTCGTTTGTAGTCATCCTCTTCATCTGGTTCAGGAGATGGAGGTCGGAACTTTTTCTGAAAGCACAATACAAGGATGCTCAGCAATTACAAATCATTGACACTGAAAAAAATACACGGTTTGAGAAAGATTTGACCAAGTAGGTGTTCATTGCATTTTCTGGCCGACAAGTCAATATGATATAGAACAAAGAAAGACGAGAGCAATGGAATAATACTTACGGGTACTCTAAATGATGGCAGTTTTGGCATTGAACTTCGGAATCCAAGCAAACCACCACGGCCACCAAGTCCTATTCCACTCGACAAGGCACCCAAAGCGCCTCCTTCTGCACTCCAGGGGCTCTGCTTCTCAAACAACGATGATAATGTGGCAGTGGTATCTTGCTTTGGTGCCATTTCTGACTTCACTTTCTCTGGCACACCAGGCTTCACAAGTGCTTGGAATTTAGCACGATCCTCGGCCTCATCCCACCAGTTTTCCAAAGATTTGAATGCCGAGACCTCCACCATTTTCTTACACAAGTCTTTTTTCATCACAACTTTTAGTTCAGTCATAATCTTATTGAGAATACAATAAAAGGACCCATCATATGGGTCTTTGAGATCGTCAGGTGTTATCAACGGTCCCTGAAAGCCACCATCCATGAAAGAGCTTGACTTACTCACAGAAGTATCACTGTTAAAGCTAGTGTTCAGATTACTAGAATTCCAAGAATCATTGAAGCCTTGAGTCCGCTGACCAAAGTCAGGCATTAATGGATTCAATGCATTCGTCTGTTGATGAAAACTAGAGTTCAAGCTAGGTGGCGGCACTGTGGGGTCAAATGGTGGTGGTAGAGTTTGTTTGTGCTGATTGGGCACATTGAGTTCCAACTTCTCCTCACCACTACTTAATGATGACAGACTCATACGGTCATCCTCATTCCCCTCTGTCCCTATCGTGACCTCCTGAACATCGGAAGACTGATATTCACCCATATCGTCAATTATCGTCTCGGACTCAACAGTTGTATTTCCAATCTCCTCCTCCTCCCCAAAATAGAACGCATTCCTTGAATCGGAATCTTCTTGTGCCACGCCCTCTGTCATCACTGTCACCTCCATTGCATCATCTGCCAATTCGCCCTCATATGGCACTGGCGGAAGAGGTGGGGCCTCATCAGACCCTGGAAGTGGTGGCTCCTCATGCACAGGCAACGGAGGCTCCATGGCATACTCCTCTCCTGGAACTGGAGGAAGTTCCGTTGCTGGCATTTCAGGCTCACCACTATCAAACGAACTATCCAACTCTCTTTGTTTCAACAACTGCTCAATTCGTGATTCCAAACTAAATGGACGTTCTTCTTCAAAACTGTCCCTAGTTTGTGTCTTTGTCACTGGAATACTCTTTTCTTTACTCTCAGACTGATCATCAGTTGTCTGATCGTCAGTTGAATAGTCATCACTTTTATCGAAACTCTCAGACTTACATGTATCAGGCAAACTTGGCTGTGGTGGTGGTGGCTCAGACCCAGGATAACTTGTCTCATTATTTGGAAAGTTTCCATGTGACTGTGACGGTGGCAGTGACTTTTGTTGCTGTTGCTGCTGCTGTTGTTGTTGTTGTTGTTGCACCGGTTTTTTATGGGACTGCTGTGGTGGTTGTGACTGTGGTGGAGGCTGCTGAAAATTTTGGTTGTCATTTTGAAAGCTCCCTCGACGGAAATTTTGAGAATTCTGAAAGCCACCTTGCTGTTGGAAATTTTGCATGTTGTTCCCAAAGTTGCCTCTCTGGAAGTTCATATTCTGAGCCTGAAAATTCTGTGCACCATTGTTACCAAAATTACCCTGTGGGAAATTTGGTCTGTTCTGGTTATTCATGGTGTTCATATTATTGAACTGATTGTTCATGAATTGTGCCTGTTGGTTGAAATTCTGTTGGTTAAACTGTCCAAACTGATTGGTCTGCTGAGCATTCTGGCCATATTGGTTTCCCTGCTGTACATTAGGCTGTCCCATTCGAAACTGTTGCTGTGCCATATTAAATGTCTGTTGCATGTTGAAATTGAATGCAGACATATTCTGCATATTTCCTGCAGGTGAATTCCCAAAATTAGACTGAGGTGTATAATTAGGAGTGCCAAAACTTCCTGATGAATAAGATGATGGCGTTGGCGGAAAATTTCCTGGTGGTTGAAAATTGTTCGTTGGAGTTGGAGGGAACGGAGTGCCAGGAGTCGACGATGACTGAGGGGTCAACGGTGGAGCACTTAGGGGGGGATTACTCTCAAATGTCCTTTCCGACTGGGAAAATGAGCGGTCCCGCTTTTTCTCTGGTTTAGAGTTTGACTCCATTTCATCTTTCTTCTCATCAATTGTTGAGCGTCGGCGTGTTTTTTCTTGTTCTTTTTCTTTTTCTCGTTCCTTTTCCCGATCCTTGGAAGGGTCTGTGTAGAACCGTGTTTTACAATGACTGCCCATATCCTCATATTCGAATGTCCGCACTGCTTGCTTGGATTTTTCAAATATTGGTTCCGGCGGATTAAGAATTGGCTTGTCTGATATCACCAGGTCATCAATCAACTTCTGACGAGCTTTACCTGAAGAACAAACAAATAGAAGTATAAACTTAACAATAGGAATCCAAAAGGCGAATGATGTGACTGCAAAACAATAAATTTGCAATACTCGCTCTCACAAAAAGGGAGAATATTACACAACTGGACAAACTGTCAAATGAAATAACAAAGATGCCTACCCATCGTGTCCACAAATACAGTCATTATTTTTCCCATTTTTGAGGTGTTGTTCAACTTTTCTACACAGGCTTTCGCACACCTTGTTGAGGAAAACACAACCTGAAGAAGATAAAATATAACTGACAATTATCTTCCATAACATACCGGTACTGCAATAGCATCTTCCTCCCATTCATTTAAGAAAACACCCTGACATTCTTGAACACCACAGCCCAAGACTGTTTCAAGAACCAGGTAGTGAACAAGAGATATTGGCTGATATTCATAAAAGCTAGCAAATGCTTTTACTTCAAGTTTTGCAGTACATTTACATTGGACCTCGCTGTGCAAATCTTAAGTAGAAGCATTTGCTAAGTTTTATGAATACCAGCCATTGACTTGTGGATTGGTGCGGATAGTTCATGTTGCTATGGCTATGCCATCTGGTGGTAACAGAAAGAACCAAAATGTTCAAACTAGTACAATTTTTGGTTCAGAGATGGCATTACTGAGGAATGTTTCCTAACTGGGCCCTTCAAGTTCAAACATGTCAAAGGTAGGCAGGCTGACACACAAACAGAAAGCCGAGGAAAGAATAACTTAGATATCTGGTCATTTACAAAAGTAGGAGGGACCAAGGGGTATGAAATTTTAGTGGGATGAGGTAAAAGACTCCAATACTGACTGGGATGGCAAGGCATAAAAAAATGTTGACATGCCGTAGTGGAAATCTCACAGCTGCAAAAATAAGACTTACCTTTCCAACTCCTAAATGCCTTTTTGACTTGGGATGATAATAGATTTTGACTTCATCAATTGTCCCAAACTGCTTGCACATGTCCTCAAGGAAGTTTCTATTGATGTTATCATTCAAGTTTGTGAATGTCACTTCCTTGGGTAGAGGCTGTCCAACATAGTTTGCATCGTACTGAAAAGGAGGATGAAACAATTTGAACGAAGGAAAAGATCTTGTGTCAATCTCAGCGAAGTGTCTTACAACAATGACCTTGTTTCAGTCTCCATAAATATTGTCCACAGCAAAGTCTTCAATTTAAGAAAGCAATCTTTCCTTGGAGTCCATAAAATTTGATAACACTATTGTTATAATTTAAGCCTACCTTGAATTTGGGTACAGGAAGATCAGCAGCTTGGCGTTTCGTCCAAAGTCGGTTCCATCTTGACCTTGGATCAACAGCATCGACTTGACGTGTTGTCTGAAAAATAAGAATTGGCAAACTTGTCATTTGAAGTTGGTCAGATCAGAAGGGCAGTTTGCAATCAATTACACATATCTGATCTTTTAACATCGGCTTGGCCTACTAGAAAATAGGCCTCCATTCCAGTTATTCTAGTCATCTAAGTAGTATCATGACACTGACAATCTTCTCAGTAAACCTACCCCTGGCTGTATGCCGTCGAATCGGTATATTTTCTGTGTACTGGGATGAATAGCTGGGTCAGCAATAAGTTTGTAGTTTCTTCCTCCATGTCCTTTTTTCTTGTCATGCTGTTGCTGATGATGGTCTTGATAATAATCTTGCTCATCAAACGAATCTCGACTATGATCACGTTCTCTGTGAAACCCATGACCATGGTGGTGGCCACGTGGTTCATGATCATTATTAGAAGAATGTCCATGAGCATGATGATATCTTGATGATGACAAGCCATTCACATCTGAAAATATCAAGAAGAAGAAATTCAAGTTATGCTGAAAAATGGAACTGTCAAAAGAAATTAATGTGCAAGAATCAAAGTTAACTTCCTTAAATAAACACCATTTGACGACAATAATGACAGCTTGACCTGTGTCAAGAACTAATTCCAGAGAGAGGGATCAGACTTCAAATTGCAACACAATAGACCACTTGCGCAAGTCGGCCATTACAGCCAGAAGGTGTAAACAAACCTTGGGCCTAGTGCATTGTGCCGACGGTAAGCACAGGAGCCAACTGTACAAATGCATTAGGCCCCCTAGGGCGAGGTTAATGTTTACACCCTGGGCTGATAAGCGCAAGGGGTCTATTATGTGTACAAACTGCTGTACAAAATGTACAGAGTTACACATGGATGTTGTTGCTCACCACGAAATGAATGTTTCCTGAAGTGATCCATAGCAAAGGACGGCAGTGTTAGGCTTCTGAAAGGTATTTATCTGTTCTCCTATGTATGAAGATGACACGTCGGCAAGGTAATTCTGGTAATCNCTGCTGTGTTGTTCATGTTTAGTTTGAATAGCTGAGTATTGGGCCTAGGTCCAAATGAGAAACTTCTTATGTTGACCAAGGCCGCCTTCTGGCTGAATTGAAGTGTTATTAATTAGGTAGACATTGCTAGCATTATCATGATCATAGGCTAGGCCCCTATACTTATCTGATTCTGGACCATCCATGCACTCACTCTGTGGTGATTGGATGGTCTGACAGCGCTTGTCGGATTTACAGAGTCTGAAAGTGTCCCACAGTTTGTATAAACTGCAAACTGGGTCAGAAATGTGTCAGTGGGTGAGGAGGAAAACAAGAAACCAAAGTTCACTGGATTCCATTACACAGGGTGTTTTCATTTAGTTTCTGGATCTGTATTCTGTGTGACCTACTTTGCTAGTTGGCTACAGATGGGAGAAAACTAAGCACCTGGGACCACATTCATAAAACTCAGGACTATCCTTTTATTCAACACAAAAGATAAATATACACTTTGACCTAGGGCCTAAGTAGGCTATGTTTATAAATATGGGCTGGCCCTAGCTGGCGCCTGTAGTGTAAGATCTTCAGTCTGCCAGAGAACATTGAGTATACACCCATTGAATTGATTTAGAACTTGGGAGCTCTTGTCCAGTCTCCTTAATGTATTTGGGTATGAGTGCTCTGTCTCCCCTAGCTAATTTTATGCATATTATTTTCAGTTTCAGGTGCAGGGTGGGATAAAGAGACTTTTTCACTTGTGATTGAAAGCATCAAGATTGCTGACATAAAGGAGCACATAAAGTTACATTTAGGAAAATACAGAAAACTCTTTCTCAGGTAGATCATAATTTCATGCTTACCCTTCCACAGCATGTCTTCCACTCCCATTTGGTTGTGATGAGTATCTCTGATTGTAATGTCATGTCTCTCAAAAGTTCTGTGAGAAAACATTCATCTTGCATTCATAAAAGTATCACTGGTCTATTTGATGGAGATTAGTTTGGGACATTTGCTTTCTACTGATAGGACAGTAGTGATGAATTTGTGGTTTATTTTTATGTACATATATGTCCTGACAGAATATGTATTATCCTTCTAGCAGAGATGAGTTCAGGCATCTGTCCACATCTGTTTCCATACCCCAGGTTTGGCTTTGTATAGACTTTTCTTTCTTCATTGTTATTCATAGATATGCATCTGAGGAAAGGAGTGATTCAAAGAAAACAGAACCAACTGAAGAAACTGCATCCGAAGCAAAGCAAGAGAGGGAGTGTCAATCAAGGAAACCTCCATCACAGCAAAATGAAAATGAACTGCTTGCTGAAGAAATTGATTCCTCTGAGAATAAAAGATCACTGAATGGAGATGCACAGTCATTGCCAATCACCCACAAAAAGCAGCATTCCAAAAAGAAATCTAAGAGTGGACAGAGGAGTGCAGGCACAGGAAAAGTTCAAAAGGAGGTGGATGTGTTCTATAATCTTTACAAGAGCAAGAAACATGATGGATTGGATTCACTCCCAAAGAATATTGATGTTTGTAAGTATTTGCCTACCAAAGTACCGTACCTGGGTGCGGGATGTCGGGGTGGCGCAGTGGAAACATCGACGCCTGCCACCACTGAGGTCGCGGGTTCGATCCCCGGTCGTGCATGTGGCTTTATGTGGTAGAGAGGGCGATCTCTCCTCGACATCGTAGGTTTTCTCCGGGGGCTCCGGTTTCCTCCTACATATCGTGAATATCGTCCAGTATTGTTTGATGAGTAGCTATAATGCCCTAATTGGGCGCTTGCACTCCTGAGATAATATTTAAATCATATGTGACATGCTTATTAGTGGAACTGTCAAGGTTAGCCAATCTGTGACTGTGGTACTTTATAATCTGTGCTCATCTCCAAAACTGTCTCTCCTGCATTGGAAATAAATTTGTTGCAAGCTTACCTCACATGAATGCCGGTAGCTATGGAAGATGAATAAGTTGTATCGGTATGCTATGGTTCCAGCTGGTTAAGCAATTATCTGATGAAATCTATTGTTGATGATGTTCGAATGTTATTGCCAGTCAGATATTATGCCAATCTAATTACAGATGGTCATCTACTTCCAATATTACTACAAAAACCACAAGGAGAAGATATTTGGAAAAGATTCTGTGAAATGAAGGTACTCAATCTCCAAGGGCATTCAATCTGTTAGGAAGGGAATCCCTTTTATTGTTATCTCACTGATTTTGGCTTTTTCCTTTTCTTGGCCAGAAGTCCAAGAATACTTTCATTTGAGATACATGGAAAGTGAAGTCTGATGTTCTTTTGTCACTTCTGAAGAAGCCGTCTTGGTTGATGGCAGGTGTTGTCTTCCTGAAATGTCTATCCATTCTCTGTCCCCTTTGTCGATGACTACAAGATTATCTATTGCCTTAGTTGTCTACATACAAGGACTTTTTGTTTTTTAGGGAAATGATAAAGAGAAGGACCGATTTCAGATGCTGGCACAGTATGCAGTGGGAGAAGCCACCTTGCTATTGAAGCTGATGGACATATTCCTTGAGTAAGTCCATTGTTTCCTATTAACTTGGTGCATTAGTACTTTGGCCAGCTTCTTGTTGAATTACACTGCGAGTAAACAAACATTGACTACATGCTGACCCACTTAGTTATTGTTGTGATACCAGAATTTTCATTTTTCAGTTTGATTCCTGATGAAAGATTCAGTGTGTCAGAAACCCATCATTTTCTCAAGTTGTTCCACATGAAGAAAACTCTCCTCGGTGAAGAATTTCCCAAGCAAAAATACATTGATCTGATGGCTGCCATTTTATCAGTTTATATTGACAACATTGTCATGAGTACAAGGTTTGTACCTGCGCAGTGTTTACTTCTGCAACACTGTCGAAGAGTATCTTGCCTTTTGGTTTTGGCTTTGATGGGCTAACTCCTCTTGCTATTCTGGAAAAAAAATTCAAGGCACACTTTGCATTTGTTGAAGTGAAGTTTAGACGCATCCTAAGAAAAGAATCAGACTGACTGGCGATTCATCTGTGGCCCTCTACTCCCATGTTATCTTTTCTTTCAGGAACACTGGCAAAGAAACGAAGGTTGGGAAAAAGTTATCTAGCTTTGTCAGCTACCTCCTTGCTGATTCACCCGTGTTCATCATTGATGCTATACTACAAGCTGAACATTTGACTGATGAGGATGCAGTCTTGCTTAAACCACTTTTCAGGTGGGCATCAATTAAGTTTGCTGAGGGTTTCTTTCTGTTCTAGAAACAGATGCCATAACTGAGAAAGGAATCATTGCCTCACCGGTCCTCGCACTGCCACTGTCTGCTTTAATATACCTGACTCTACACTCATTTACATGACACTTACCATTGTTTCCGTAATTTACTGCTGATGATCAAGTTCAACATTTGTTTTTTTTGCAGGAAGGCATTTGAAGCTCTGAAGATCGATTCTAAGTTATCAGTGCAGACATATGCAAGGGGTTTATGCCTAGTTGCCAAAACCAAGAATCTTTTGAAAGAGGAGAGTAATGTTCTGAAGACAGTGAGTACAAATGTACATGTAATACCTATTTGTAGTACACTCCATGAATTTCGTGGTGTTTACAGCCTCTGTTGAAGTTGTTTTGTATTCAGTTCGCTATTGGATCAGATTGCACAAAGGACATGAAAAAAACCCTTAGAATTTTCACCTGAGTCAATCATCATGCTGAGGTTTGACTGGAGCAGCCGGTCCTGATGAAACCTATATTTCGTAATCTCTTGATTTCAGATGTTTGAATCCTTGCCAGTGCCAGAGTCCTTCCAGGAGTGGTTGACTGATCATGGCATAAAGGAAGCCTACCATATTGATACCAACAACCCAGATTCTTTCATAGCAAGTCTTATGATGGTGAGCGTAAAATCCTGAGCTGAGTAAAAACAAACCCGCTCATGCAAGCTTCCTTTCAGAGTTTGATCCAGTATTGTTTGTCTGAACGATTTGACTTTGAGTCATTGCTGCGAATGCTGGATATGTGTACTCTTCTGCAGTGGTTATCAGACTGTGTTTAACTAAAGAATACTCTTCCAGGCATTAAGTGATGAGGATGAGCTCTCAGGCAGACAGAGGGCACTTGCCGCTGAAGAAGATGATACTCCAGGCTTATCACCGCAGAGGCAAGAGCTGGATCAGTTGTTCTTCATTGATACTAAAGCTGACCAAGTTACTAAGGTTGGTATCAGTAAGCTGTGAAGTGCAAAAATAAACTGAAGTCCTCATTCAGTAGAGCTGATAGCATTCAGAGGGTCTGATCTCAATTGGTTGAAACTGTACATGTAAGTTCTCAATTACAATGAAAAGTAAGTTAAGTGGATAATTTATATTTTTCAGGATATGTTCCCGGCAGAGGAAGAAGCTGAGTTGGTATCTGGTCCAAAGGATGGAGGGGATGATGGCTCTGTTGTACTGGATAATCAGGTTGAAGAGAATGTTGAAGGTGAATCCCACTATGGGGCAATCGTTGCTGAGACACTGAAATCAATAAGAAAACTGACAGAAGAAAAGCAGGATGATGGCTTCAAGGAAAAACGTATGTCCAGCGCAGATTTCTTTGAGGACAGTGATGTTGAAGTCCTTGATGTACGGGTGCGAAATGATGGCGGAAGATTCGAAGAAGAGAAAGATGTTGATGAATCAAAATTAAAAGGGGAAGATAGATTGACTTCAGCAGAAGGACAAGAGGAACTAGCGGAGCAATCGGATTCTGATATTAGCATCATTGAGGTGTCTGGTGATTTGGTAATCAAGATTAGTGGGGATGAAACCTCTGAGATTAAGAACGATGAAGATGACAGTGACAAAGGAAAAGGATCCAAGTTAGAATCGCCAAGGAAAGTTTTAGGTGAATCCCCCGTGATTGTTGCAAGATCAGCACCAGAAGATGACACTTGTAAGGAATCTCATCATAACTTGCCAAAGAAAGGTGATTCACTCATATCTGCTGAAAAAGAGGGTCTGCAGAGAGGCCCAAAGAAGCAATCTCCCAGTTCAAGGATTTCAGATGAATTGCCTGCCATCCCCATGGCCGATGCTGAAACAAGCTCACAGATTTGTCCAAAGAAACAATCTCAGCTTGACTCCCCCAGGAAAGATTCAAATGGTTCTCCATTGGCTAATGCAGAAACAGGGTCACAGAAAAGGCAATTGAGGCAGGTCCAGCCTACTGGTACACCTAACTCTCTCAAGAAAGTTCTAGGTAGTTCACCTGAAGCTGCTGCAAAAAGAAGCTCCCAGGAAAGTTCAAAGAAGCGAATTACGCTTGACTCTCCTAAGGAAGTGTGCGACTTGCCGAAGATTACTGGTAAGACAGCTTTACGTGATATGCCAGTCAGCACTGAGGACCCGAGTGAAAAGGAGCCATCTCAGTCGGTGAAGCTACGAGAAAAAAGAATAAAGGAAAGGCTATCAACTCCCAGAATGAGCACTAGGAGTGATGATGTAAAAGAAGATGTAACCCCAGTCACTCCACGTCGCAGAACACATAGCCAAACAGCCCATACAAGTCAGTGTGGTATTTCCCAGTCCCCATTGAAAGAAGTCACTATTGATAACGATTGTGAAATCTCAAAAAATAGGTTGAAATTACATTTTCCTGAGGACAATGTAATCATTGAGGAAGTTGATGATTCTCCAATGTCTGTGCCTGAGGATGATGAAGAACAGTTTCTTGATGAACCATTGACAGATGCGGATTCAAAAGTTTCTGTCTCTGTCGTACACAACAAATCAAAGGCCAAGACTCCTGTGACTGACAAATCAAAGGAAAAGTCTACAAAAGTCATTAAGACACAAATTGTTGGTGCTGTTGGAAATTTGACTCAGTTTGATTTCCACTCATCCTCTTCAGAAGGAGAAGATGCTCATGTTCAGTTGCCAAATCCAAGACGATCAATGACAAAGATTAAGGCAAGGAGTGTTGATATTTCTCGTGAATCTCCACTGAAGTCTGTTGGGACACCAAGAAAAGGTCAGAAATCTCGATCTGCATTTGTGAAGGAAAAGCCTGAAACAACTGTTTCAGGTAAGGCCCCAATTATGGGGGAAGCTCTTGCTGTTAAAGGCAGTGATGCCGAAGCTTCTGATACCCGAGCTACTCCAGATGGAGGGAATAAAAGAGGAAAAACACCCAAATCGAAGGCTTTTACCAAAACGAAGGAAATATCCGGCACTAATGTGGAAAAGGTATCAATGATTTCACCACCCAAGGATGATTCTGCTACACCAACTACTGGATTTCGTAAGAGAGGGGCTGCTGTCAGGGAACTTGAAATGCTGAAACAGGATTCTTTCTTTAGTCAGTTAGAAATTTCGCCTGAGGGAGGAAAACCCAAGCGCAGATATTCATTGAGGCACCCCAGGCAGGAAGCAGATGATATTCAAAGCAGTATGTTAACGAAGTGTGCTGATCAAGGGTCTGAAACGTTGCATGTGGATGTGTTTGGGACCCCCCGTGCTGCTGCTACTTACAGTGGAAAGAAGAGGAGGCGTTCTGAACTTCCTAAGGCCAACTCTGATATTACACTGGTAAGACCTGTGTTGTAGATTTCTTTGTGAGGAAGTCATATCAGAAACAGTAAAATAAAGTTACATGTAGATCTGCTGATGTCATCAGTATTCAGGTCTCGGAAGATGTTTTTGTTTTTTTGTTGGCCATTATATTTGTGGTTTCTTTTTCAGGTTGAATCACCATCGATGAAGCAGTGCAGGCCCAATGTTAAGAGACGTTTAGACACTCCTTCCAAATGATGTTGTTGGGAACACTGAAGTATTTTAAAAATAGAACGAAATTTTCAGTTTGTTTTGGGGAAAAACACCAGTCTAAAACAAAGTTTACATGTACTTCTACATTATACCAAATATCTGGGCTCATTGTTCCATTTTGCATTGTATTGAGCCTTAAATTCAAGCGCTGGTGTAGTTGGCCAATTCTGATGTAAGTGGGTTGGTTTAAAACCTGGCACTGGCGCTGGGTTTGAACTGACCTGATATAAGTGGCCTCCATGAAGATTGTTAAGAATTACTGATTGCAGTATTTTTGTTATTGAACAGGCTGCCATAGGCATGTGGAAGGCAGCCTTTTTGTACTCGGTTTATTGTGTAAACACCAAATGTGTTCAGAATCCACAATGGTGCATTTATAGTCAATTTGTTACAATAAATTTTTCATTGCTGAACATGTCTATGTCCATCCATATGTCTGTTAAGTATTCTCTCACAAAAAGCAAACGGCTTGCATTCCAGGTCCAAAAGTGATCATACTGTGTGAAGAAGTCGTGTATCATCTGTACAGGCAAGTTTTCACTTTCCTACGTTGTTGATTCTTGCAAGAAAACAACTGAATGTGATGTTGGTTGATTGTTACGTCATCTTGAACCATAATTTGGCCCAGTTGAAATTTTTAGAAATGGATAATAATCTGTTGAATAAAGGAAGCATTATAACAAATGTTGCGAGTTGTCACTTCGTCATCATTCAGGCAATAAAGTTGCCTCCCTCCAGTTCATGTTCGAAAATCCAGTCAATGCTGCCTGTTTTCAAAGGTGTTTTTGTGATCTTGACTGGTGTCGTGGCGACGCAATCTCCTCTCGTGTACTTTGGTGGAACAAATACCTGGTAATCCAGCGAGTCAAAATTTTTGAAATATCTCCATAGGCTTCCACTCAAGTAGATGTGCCTAGGCCCCCCACTTCGAAACCCGAAACTACTGACACCGGTAACAACTGCTATCTTTTTCTTGGAGGCATTCTGCCGCAGGCGACAAAATCTCCTTGAAAGCAACATGAACATTTTTAATTACACTTTCCAACAAAAATGCAAATTAATACTAAAGACTTTATTTGAAAATGCTTTTTCAACTGCTGAGTTTTAAGTATTCCGGTTGGCCAGGGATAATGAGGAGGGCACTCAACTTTTTATCCTGATGGGTCGGCACTGCGAGCGATGTGACTGCAGCGATGTCACTGACGTCAGTTTAGGTGTTGACGTTGCGTCAACCAGGGACGGATCCAGGATTTCGGGAAAGAGGGGGCGCACTGTGCTAGAAACATTGAAATCTACAGTCAATTTCAATGATTTGCTCCAAATTTCAGAATTTCACGGTCAATTTTAAAGATTTTTTGGCCGAAAGGGGGGCGTGCGGCGGGTGCGCCCCCCCTTGGATCCGCGCCTGTCAACAGCTACAAGATGACTGTCGTTGGTCAACACTTGTGACAAGGAATATACACATTTTATTGACTTCCGAAGTAAAGAACAGTCACTCTGAAAAGCAGTTATTTAACAAACGCTTTATTCATCTGATATTGAACATTTCCAGTCATAAGATTAATAAATCACAACAAAATTAGTAGATAAATTACTAGGACTATTAGATGATTCAGGACGTAGGCCTATAGCTAGGTGAAAATTTGGCACTCTGCAACATGCAAGCAGATGTATAACTCTCCTTTTCATAAAAAGTGACTAAATTCAAAGGCAATGGATACCACAATTTAAATGCTTTCAGCTTACACAAAATCCAAAACCCAACTTCTTATAAATCTGAATTATAAATCATGCAAAGGAGGGAACAATTGGTGCGACTTGACAAAAGGTTTCATTATAATGGATGCATACATATGTGGCATGCCAATCACTTTGCCCTATCCACAAAACAAATTCACGCTATTGAGACCAGGAAGAATACGTTAACTGTTCTGTGACGGATTTCTGACTGCATGCATGATAAATCAGGTGGTATAACTTTGTGCATTTCCCATGTCTTCATAGTTCATTAGAACACTGCAGTGCACCTTGATATTGTCAGATCATTCAAACAATCGGCGCACTGACTTCATTAAAACAGGAGGGACTTGCTTCTGTAGGACAAACATCTTCAATGCGCTCCTACCTAATGCTTCCCAAACAGCTAGTTTTGTCATATCATTCAGAGATTTGGGTTGACCACAAAGCATTTTCAAAACATCCTTGGTGACTTCGCATATGATGTCAAAAATCTGCAACTTTCCTTCAATTTCGCTATCAACAATGGCCTTACTAAATGAGGGAAGATTCATGTTTAGATAGTAGACTGACAGCACCTCGCCAAGAGCTTTGGCTACATCATTTTTCTCCATTGGGCTGTCCTCCTGGATTATAAGGTAATCGTCATAATCAACATCACAAAATCGGTCCAGGAACTGGGCAAGAGGCACTAGGCCCGAGGAAGAACACTTCTTGTATGGGTTAGCACCATATTTGAATAACAATTTGAGCACCAAGCTAGTATTGTTCAATGTAACACCAGGAAAGAAGACATCAAACTGGACTGCATGCAAAGCTGAGGAATAAGAATTTCGCCCGTAAGCTGCAGGAATATGTGATACCTGTTTGCTGCCAGCAGGGAGGTACATGTATTCATCAAAATTAGGATCAGCACCTGCTTTTAATAACAATTCTAATGTCTCAACATGCTGTGCATCAGGCTCATTACAGAAATCAGAGAACATCATATACAGTAATGTATAGAGTGGGTAAGTGTTCCTTGGCATACATGCTTTCACATCGAAACCATGTGCAACAAGGATTTCTGTAGCTTTGAGCAAACCAACCTCGTTGCTGGCAGTAGTCAGAACTTTACTTGGACTGAACACATAGGAGGAGGAGTATTGGTACATCACATGAAAGCAATTTAAGCCATGGAACGCAGTTTCAACAGGGACACTGTGCTGCAGAAGACAATCAATGCAGGCAGACAGCTTTTTTCTGACAGCCTGTTCAAATGCATTCACTAGAATTCTGGGATCCTGTTTCTCAGTCAGCAATATTTTTAAAGCATCTGGTGAATTGATCTCACAGGCACGTTCTAGAACTGATTCTGAGGAACACTGCACAAGATTAGACTGTAACAATACTTTTAGACTTTTTAGGTTCTGATGCCTTATTGCAAAGTCCATTGGTGTCATTCTGGATGGATCATCATCATCTGGCTCGTCAAGATCATCACCATCCTTTGGTTCCAATCTTGCATCATCGAGGCAAATACAAGGATCAGGGAAGCAGACAGTACTGCGCCTCACAACATCACCAGGACAATGTTCAAGCAATACCTGCAGAATACCCACATGATCTAATAGTGCTGCCAAGTGCATATAATGATTACACTTTGGTCTTGTCTTGAATTCATTGAAATAGTTTTTCACTAACAAGAACTGCACAAGTTCCAAGTGATTTTCTACAATGGCTGTCTGCAATACATCCAATCCATTTGCATTGTCCTTTGCTTGGGTTATCTTTGCATCAAACATCAGGATGATATCCCGCATTATTTCCAAGGGAGCATTGCTCTTGATTGCCTCAAAAAGGGGAGCTGTTTCATTGTTGTCAG
Source organism: Notospermus geniculatus (assembly GCA_002633025.1). Classification (NCBI taxonomy): domain Eukaryota; kingdom Metazoa; phylum Nemertea; class Pilidiophora; order Heteronemertea; family Lineidae; genus Notospermus; species Notospermus geniculatus. Next base: position 225,627 of record NMRB01000245.1, on the reverse strand, counting down.
CACTTGAATGGATTGTCAGGTTCTGGTTTCCCTGGAACTTTGCTCTTCACCCTGCAAATAATGAAATAGAAAGAATAAATAAAATTTCAGAATCTATTTGTATCATGTCTAGGCCTACATGAACTAGCTGGCTTGGGCATAGGCCCCATTTATATTATGGCTTTAGAATAGACAAATTAGTTAGACCCACAGGAAATTGTCTAGAAAAACATGAAAAAAAAACGTTTTATTGCTCACCCTGTATCGTGTGTACTAATGTACATGGCGTACCGCCATACATTATATACACAGACAAGGACACTCACTCGATTTGACACGTCGCCAAAATCACTCCTTTTTATCCAAACCGAATCCCCCTAAAAAGCAAACCAGTACGTTCGTTGAAGGTAAACATCATATTAAGTCATATCCAACACAAATTTTTGGTAAAAAATTCATTCAAGGCATCAAAATCGATCATTTAAATCCGATCACGGCTACGGCAACAGTAATCCGGACAACGTGCAATGACTTCTCCATTGGCGTGACCTAGTTTTTTCGGCATCACTCGGCATGCCCGGAATCAGACTTCGGCAATCTACGCACGTTGTCCGGATTACTGTTGCCGGAGCCGTGATCGGATTTAAATGATCGATTTTGATGCCTTGAATGATTTTTTTACCAAAAATTTGTGTTTGATATGACTTAATATGATGTTTACCTTCAACGAACGTACTTGTTTGCTTTTTAGTGAGATTCGGTGTGGATAAAAAAGAGTGATTTTGGCGACGTGTCAAATCGAGTGAGTGTCCTTGTCTGTGTATATAATGTATGGCGGTACGCCATGTACACACGATACAGAATGAGCAATGCCAATAGGCCCCTAAAACGTTTTTTTTTTCATGTTTTTCTAGACAATTTCCTGTGGTTAGACCTAGGCTAAGTGAGTTAGGATGCCCCAAGATGGGTTCATATTTTGTGCTAGGTCCACATTTTTGCATGCATCAGGCTACTGGAAGGCCAAGGCCAGGCCTAACAATGCCTAAGATAAAGAATGCACTGCAAATAGGCCTAATTTAATTAGCCTATTTGTGCAGTGCAGTGGCTGTGTTGCGCATATTATATAGGCTAGGCCTATATTCTATTCATTCATTTAATAGGGCTGCCGTAGGCCTATATGATGCGTACTACCGTCCATGACAACTATCATGACATAGTCTATAGGCCCTAGCATGTAAATTAGGCAAGGGTGATGTGATGTGTGATGCACTGTCGTGATGTGCATGCAGCCTACATCATGTATGGGCATGGCCTAGGCTAGGGCATCCGCCGCATTAATTAGGCGTAAATTATGGAAATACTAAATAGGCCTATCTCTGCCACTGGGCAAATTTGACCTCTACGCACGTTCATTTTACACTTTGGCTGTCACCTCAACCGCGGCTATTACATAAGCACTCGCGTCGAAAACCTATTCTTGTGTAAAAACGGATGAAAGTGACACAGCTTCACCAAGTCATGGGCGCGGCCATCTTCCTTTCACCTGCAGCATGTGCAGTGAGGTCGGATACTGCCCGCACGTCTTTGTGTTTTCATTGGTCAATCTGGTTTCATATAGCAGCACACTTGACACTAGATGGCGATATCTTCTATATCACCACTAGCGCCATTCGGAACGACCTGAGGCGAACTGCTTATCTGCCACTGGACGGCGCATTTCACCTCGGACACAAGTGCAAGGCAGCCATGTTGTTTATCAACAAACCCACGTGACCGACCGTGGGACTATTTTGGCAGAATTTTGGCCTGTTAAGGTGTTCAAACTTATTTGCTGGATAACTTGAGGCATATTATTTATAAACTTACCGGTATCTCATCCAATCTGCCAATTATTGATCAATAACGCAACGTTTGGTGTGACCTATTTCGTTCATGCGCAGGGTGTGATGAGGCGAACCGCATTTGAACTCTCACAAACGGGCAGCAATCGTTGCGCATTCAAGATGGCTGCCTTGGAATTGTGTCCGAGGGGAAATGCGACCGTACGGAAATTGCCGAGCAGTTGCCTTCGGAAGTTCCGAATGCACTAGCGCAGGTGTAGTCTCGCGTCACCAGCCTCTCTCTTACAGGAGAGAGTCTGGTAGAACAGACTACAAAATCTTGTTACCGCTAGGTGGCGAGTGTCCAGCTCATAAGTAGGTAATATATGTATCTTTGCCTTGGAGGAATTTCATTAGATTTTTCAACTGTCTACATGGTTTCCCAGCCACCCAAATAAGGGGTCAAAATGGCATCTTTTCATCCGGTACCAACTTTTGACCCTCCTAGAATAATAATTATGGCTCTGATCAAGCCAAAATTGCTTCTGCTGAGAGTCCGTTCCTCATATATTGTCAATAAAATGCTTTTATAGCCTTTTGACAGCAGATGTTGATCAGGGAGCATTTGAAAAATGGGAAAAAAGAAAAAGGGTTCGTTCAAAATTCCATTTTGATTCGCCTGTATCTTGAAAAGGGGACATTCTTTCTCCTTTCTGAGAGCATATTCTGAAAAGCTGGGCTAGAATACCCTATCCTAGCCAAACTCAGATCTGTGTCTCAACTGACTAGGAAGTTATGAGTGCTCAGAAACGCTTCAGAATGAGAGTTGGGCATTTTGGGTCACAAATAGTGGGGTGTTGCCCGACGCTCAAAGTGCCATAATTCAAAAACCGTTCACCGAAAACACCTAAAATTTTGGATTTGTTGCCTAAACACCCTATAGTATTTTTAGTATTTTTTTCAGCAAAATCTGAGGGGGACTGGTGTACACCTCTAGGTGACTTGGCATGGAATGACCCAAAAGTCAGTTTGTAAAAGCAAAAGCGCAGCATCAGAGTCCCAGTTACTGAGACTAGGCCTACATGAACTAGCTGGCTTGGGCATAGGCCCTATTTATATTATGGCTTTAGAATAGACAAATTAGTTAGACCTACCGGTAGGCTAAGTGAGTTAGGATGCCCCAAGATGGGTTCATATTTTGTGCTAGGCCCGCATTTTTGCATGCATCAGGCTACTGGAAGGCCAAGGCCAGGCCTAACAATGCCTAAGATAAAGAATGCACTGCAAATAGGCGCCTAATTTAATTAGCCTATTTGTGCAGTGCAGTGGCTGTGTTGCGCATATTATATATATTCTATTCATTCATTTAATTGGGCTGCCGTAGGCCTATATGATGCGTACTACCGTCCATGACAACTATCATGCCATAGTCTATAGGCCCTAGCATGTAAATTAGGCAAGGGTGATGTGATGTGTGATGCACTGCACTGTCGTGATGTGCATGCAGCCTACATCATGTATGGGCATGGCCTAGGCTAGGGCATCCGCCGCATTAATTAGGCGTAAATTATGGAAATATCTCTGCCACTGGGCAAATTTGACCTCTACGCACGTTCATTTTACACTTTGGCTGTCACCTCAACCGCGGCTATTACATAAGCACTCGCGTCGAAAACCTATTCTTATGGAAAAACGGATGAAAGTGACACAGCTTCACCAAGTCATGGGCGCGGCCATCTTCCTTTCACCTGCAGCATGTGCAGTGAGGTCGGATACTGCCCGCACGTCTTTGTGTTTTCATTGGTCAATCTGGTTTCATATAGCAGTTCATTCCATGCGAATTTGAACGATTCGTAGTAAATTAATGAACCTTGAAAAAGTCTGTTCATAGCATAATAGCATAAAACACATCTTGTTGAGAAGTGTTGATGTTTTAGATTACAAAGTGAACTTTTGATTTGTTGAATATCTAATGAAATATACATCCCAGACTAGTCTCCCTCTCTGATCACAGCCCAACCTTCGCCCTCGTAGCGCTGCGCTCGTGCTGGGCACCACTACCAGGCGTACGACCATCCGGCATCCGGGTATCGCTTTGCATAAACAGATAAACAGACGAACAGACGTGGCTTTTCCTCGAGCCTCTCCGCATTTCAATCCATCTAAATCATTCTGTCGATTTCAGAGTGATCAGAATACCGTCCATTCCTGACAAGGAAATACCGTGAGTTGTTCTTATTTCTTATTTCTCATTCCTTCTCTAAACGTCGAGGTCAAAGCAAAGGGGTCAAAGCGACTCGTTCGTTGGTCAGAAGTTGGCAGTTTGTTTTGGGGAGTGCATGTAGGCCTACGTAGGCCTATGTAGGCCTAGGCCTATGTGGCATGCAGGCATGCATGATGCAGGACCAGGTGGTGACTGGTTGATGTTTGGCATGTGTGACGTCATGACCATGATGCCATGCATGCCATGCCCATGATGCCCCCTGTCACTGTGGTGATCACCATTTCATATCTCCATTCCAGACCATGCACATGAATGATGCATGTCCCACGTCGCGTATGGCGGTACATGCTAATTACCGATCGGTAGGCCTAATTAGCGCGGAAAACATACACTACATGCATGTCCCCCCGCATGTTCCACGCCGGCCCCCACGGCACTGGCATGTCCACTCCCTGTCATGCCTGTTCTGAACAAACCGAAGGCATGCAACGCCTTTCAAAGTTTCTAGGCCCTACTGAATCACTGGCATCAGTTTGGAATCATCGTGGCTCTGATCTGCTCACCTGCATGAAGTGTGCTTCCAAAAACACTATAAAGAGTTAGCTTTTTAAAAAAATAACTAAACAGTTGTTCACTGTGCATGTAGACCTAGAGAAAGCATTTTTGAACACAGTCATAACAGTAACTTTTACCGGTACGTTTGTGTATTGCAGACGAAGTGAAAATGTCCAACTTTGATCCTTGTGAATGTATTTGGAACCATGAGCATGCTATGCAAAGGCTCCTAAATTTGGTAAGTGTCAGGTCAAGAATATATTGATCAGATGAAAGATTCTTCTGATTTGCTGTGTTTGGGCAGTGGCAACTGTAATCATTTTGATGCCTGTTACTGGTAGTCCTTGAATGAATGATATCACTGACTGTTCAGTTTGTCTCCTTCATTTTTCATTGCCTGGACTATATATCAAGTAGATAGATGTCAACGTATTATATATGTATTCATTTTTGGTGCACTCTAAACAAACCTACATCATGTGTCGGTCAGCAGTGTTTGTCCCAATGCCATATCTTTCATTCATTTCAGTTGAGGAATTCCCAGTCTTACTGTACGGACAACCAATGTCCACAGGAGTGTGAGTACTTCCATTCTCTGCTGTACATGTATTTTATGCTTCTTTGGGTGTCTCTCTTGTCATAGGCCTACGTTTGTTTGCCAGAGAAAACAGAGTATGTGACAAATTTCGGAGAAGCTGCACTACAATGATTGCAAGGGGACCATGCACCAGGTCTTCAAGATAAGTCGAAGAATTTGAAATGACATACACTGAGAACTTTTCGTTCTCACCCAACATTATTTAGGAGCGATAATTCTTCGGCAAAGAAAAGCTGTTGTGTGTTGTAGCAGCTGATAAATATGGCTGTTCAAAGGCCTTTATAGACGTGATAGAGGGATGTTTGATGTATGATGATGAAAACCGAAGTGTGGTATTACATTTAATATCATGAGGTGTACTCTGCTGTACAACGAGAATTGGAAACATTTTACATTGTATTAATATTGATATCAGTCACCATCATCATTCTATCAATCTTTCATGTACATGAATAAAATCTATACAGCTTGAGTTGGGGAGCAGTGTCCCATCCAATAGAAATATGCCATGTGCACCGTGAACTCAGCCTTTAGGCCTGTAAGACAGGAATATCAACATCCTGGGAGGGCACATGATCACTTCCTCTGGGGGCTGTCTCTTCCAATCCATAGATTATGCAAGTTGTATTGGAAATGTACAATGTATGTTACTGCATTACTTGTCCCTGAAGCAAATTCAAAGTTTACATCCCTGGCCTCGGGCAAGGATTTATTTGTTTTCTAGTCGTGAATCAGTGTATTCTGTTCATTTTGTATTATTGTAAGTGAGTTGGGTACGGTTTTTGGTGCAGGAACAAATCTTTCAGTTTAGCATGTCGGCACTCAAACTTCAAAGCAAAATGAAATCAACAGGATGTTTGTAGTCTGCTTTCCATGAGAACTTGTATTGTAATTTGGAAGAAATTAATTGCCCATTGAATTACAAGAATCTTTTACGGTCTCCAATTTGTTACTGTATTGTTTTCCTTGATGTGTTGGTTTCTAATTTGTTGAGAATTAGTTGCTGGAGGGGCATACATGTCCTCCTTAGTGACGAGGTGGCTGTAGAGTATTGGTTGATTTATTCTACTATTGACATGGAAGTGATAAAAATCCCAATATTCATAATGATAACTGCATGAGATTATTCAATCATGCCTATATTCTGAACACTTGGGGCCGTATTCAAAAAGGCTGTTTAAGACTTAGACGCGTGTAACTTCGTCAAATGCATGGTGGAAGTGTGTGCACTTAGTGAAGTTACACGCGTCTAAGTCATGTAAGTCTTAATCGCGCGATGATCACCCTTTTTGAATACGGCCCTTGAATTCTTGGGTTCAGGATCCTTTGGTTTATTTTTGGTCAACAAACACACCCAATGGGTATGTGATTGCTCTCATATCTTTGCAGTATGTGTTGGTGGGATAATTAAAAGATTATGAATGACATCCAACAATACTTGAATAGCTGCCTATCACGAGTATTACGGACTTGAATTGAACACACTCCATGCGTGAAATATTCTGAATATCATTTGTTGATGATATAGCGAAGAATGTATGAACCCCTCCTACATGTCCTACATTTTGACAATCAGCTGTTGCCTAAAGGTATAATGAGAAATAGGGAAGTAGGCATGTGTTCTCACATTTCTTTCAATTTATACAACTTGTTAATTTTGATGAATTCCATTTCATGTTTTGTCAGTCTGACCCTGTCAATATAAGGCCATTTTCCATGAATTTTGTGTAAACATTTTACCAACTCCATGCAACTTTCACTCTTGATCTGTCCCTCTCTGTTCCCTTGCCTCTCTCCTGTCCCGAACCCCACCTTTCAAAATGTAATACATGTCCTTATTAGTCTATAAGAGTTTACTTGCATCATAGGCCTAGTCAATGGCTTGTGCAATGAGAATTGAACACATCATCATTTTGTGTGCCTAGGAAAGCTTCTGTCAGATCAATGGTAATCAGTAGATATACACTGTAGGCCTGATGTCAAGGTCGGTGAAAATTGCTTTGAGGCCACTTTGGTATATCATCGAAAACAAGACACAAGAGCCTTTTTTAGGCCCCTGTGAAAAATTACCATCTTGCACAGCTGTTTGCAGGGCTGACAATACAAAACTGAATTGTTCTCTGGTATTGTATAGGATCTGCTTCTCTGTTTTTCAGTGCCTGGACCACAGGGCTCCCCGGATGATGGAGGCCTCAACATCATGATGATCATGGTTGCATGGCTTGTTATTGCTTCAGTGCTTTTCATCATGCGACCAAATTCGATGAGGAATAATAACGAAAAACCAAGACCCTCACAAAATGTAAGGTGATAATTCTTCGGCAAAGAAAAGCTGTTGTGTGTTGTAGCAGCTGATAAATATGGCTGTTCAAAGGCCTTTATAGACGTGATAGAGGGATGTATGATGATGAAAACCGAAGTGTGGTATTACATTATCATGAGGTGTACTCTGCTGTACAACCAGAATTGGAAACATTTTACATTATTGATATCAGTCACCATCATCATTCTATCAATCTTTCATGTACATGCAGAATAAAATCTATACAGCTTGAGTTGGGGATCAGTGTCCCATCCAATAGAAATATGCCATGTGCACCGTGAACTCAGCCTTTAGGCCTGTAAGACAGGAATATCAACATCCTGGGAGGGCACATGATCACTTCCTCTGGGGGCTGTCTCTTCCAATCCATAGATTATGCAAGTTGTATTGGAAATGTATGTTACTGCGCTACTTGTCCCTGAAGCAAATTCAAAGTTTACATCCCTGGCCTCGGGCAAGGATTTATTTGTTTTCTAGTCGTGAATCAGTGTATTCTGTTCATTTTGTAGTATTGTAAGGGAGTTGGGTACGGTTTTTGGTGCAGGAACAAATCTTTCAGTTTAGCATGTCGGCACTCAAACTTCAAAGCAAAATGAAATCAACAGAATGTTTGTAGTCTGCTTTCCATGAGAACTTGTATTGTAATTTGGAAGAAATTAATTACCCATTGAATTACAAGAATCTTCTACGGTCTCCAATTTGTTACTGTATTGTTTTCCTTGATGTGTTGGTTTCTAATTTGTTGAGAATTAGTTGCTGGAGGGGCATACATGTCCTCCTTAGTGACGAGGTGGCTGTAGAGTATTGGTTGATTTATTCTACTATTGACGTGGAAGTGATAAAAATCCCAATATTCATAATGATAACTGCATGAGATTATTCAATCATGCCTATATTCTGAACACTTGAATTCTTGGGTTCAGGATCCTTTGGTTTATTTTTGGTCAACAAACACACCCAATTTTGGGTATGTGATTGCCCTCATATCTTTGCAGTATGTGTTGGTGGGATAATTAAAAGATTATGAATGACATCCAACAATACTTGAATAGCTGCCTATCACGAGTATTACGGACTTGAATTGAACACACTCCATGCATGAAATATTCTGAATATCATTTGTTGATGATATAGCGAAGAATGTATGAACCCCTCCTACATGTCCTACATTTTGACAATCAGCTGTTGCCTAAAGGTATAATGAGAAATAGGGAAGTAGGCATGTGTTCTCACATTTCTTTCAATTTATACTTGTTAATTTTGATGAATTCCATTTCATGTTTTGTCAGTCTGACCCTGTCAATAAGGCCATTTTCCATGAATTTTGCGTAAACATTTTACCAACTCCATGCAACTTTCACTCTTGATCTGTCCGTCTCTGTTCCCTTGCCTCTCTCCTGTCCCCAACCCCACCTTTCAAAATGTACCAAAATTTCAACCCTGTCAATAAGGCCATTTTCCATGAATTTTGCGTAAACATTTTACCAACTCCATGCAACTTTCACGCTTGATCTGTCCTTCTCTGTTCCCTTGCCTCTCTCCTGTCCCCAACCCCACCTTTCAAAATGTAATACATGTACTTATAAGTCTATAAGAGTTTACTTGCATCTCCCTCTACATAGGCCTAGTCAATGGCTTGTGCAATGAGAATTGAACACATCATCATTTTGTGTGACTAGGAAAACTTCTGTCAGATCAATGGTAATCAGTAGATGTACACTGTAGGCCTGATGGCAAGGTCGGTGAAAATTGCTTTGAGGCCACTTTGGTATATCATCGAAAATAAGACACAAGAGCCTTTTTTAGGCCCCTGTGAAAAATTACCATCTTGCACAGCTGTTTGCAGGGCTGACAATACAAAACTGAATTGTTCTCTGGTATTGTATAGGATCTGCTTTTCTGTTTTTCAGTGCCTGGACCACAGGGCTCCCCGGATGATGGAGGCCTCAACATCATGATGATCATGGTTGCATGGCTTGTTATTGCTTCAGTGCTTTTCATCATGCGGCCAAATTCGATGAGGAATAATAACGAAAAACCAAGACCCTCACAAAATGTAAGGTTCCCACATTTATCTGTATTGTCCAGCAGTCATTCATTTAGGCAGGAATTTTTGCACCTTTGAATTCACTTCATTGCCCCCACTGACTCCTTTGAGTTGCCCTGGACCATGGAAACCCATGTTTGTATTTCTTTTTGTGATCGGTGCTGGTAAACAGCTGGTTGTTCAATCATTCATTCATTCATCATTCATTTCCTATCAGTACCATAATATATAAATGTGTATTGGCAAATAAAATCATCTCCTTGTTATTACTTCGGTTGTTAGTTGTATTTATCATCACAGCAATAGCATATGATTCAACTGAATGTCTCTTGCTTTAATTTGATGCATGCTTGTGTGACTAATCGTTATCAGATTGAAATTCATTTCAGAATAACCCTTCTATACTATATTCTTATTCATACAAGGAAAGAAATAGCACTAAAATTGACACACAACGTGATAATATACAGGAAGTCAACTTCCAGATTTTGCAAATTTTCGACCCCAACCGGGGTCTTCTTCAGGCTGGCACTTAACAGTACAAGACTCTAGAATAGACTGAATATTCTAATTCACTATCCTTATAAAACTGCCCTGTATTGTAGATAATCCACCAGCAGGAACGTATCCATTGGAAACCCTCATAATATTGAATCAATCATGTCAATTAGAATTGATACTTGGCAATGTGATGTTAGTTGTTAGCTGTATGTTCACCAGTGGCTGCCTACATGTATGAGTGTGACGGTAGCACCTCTTACACGTAGGGTAAAAAAATTTTCCCCTTCCTGTATTTAGGAGGTCTCGACTTGACCATGCTGTATTATTTTTTTATTATTATTATTATTACCGGCGTCGTAACCCTGTTGGATTTTTGCCGGAGGTATGGAGTCCACGACAGGCTACTGTCCACCTGTGTGGGGTCTTTTACTTGCCCTGGCATAGACACTCAGGTACAAGGGACCACGGCTTTTAGTCCCATCCGACGGACCCTGCATTAATGTTTCACAACTTTTTGTACATGCCTTCGCCCGGAGTCGAACCCGTGCCGACCCATTGTACAGTTTGGTAGTCAAGCGCGCTAACCACTCGACCACCGGGCTGTATTGTTCCAGTCATGCCTGTAGTATCCATACTGTTGTGTTGTTAGTTTTTTCATCTTATCATTTGTAGACACTTTGTCTTGCTGGCCTCTAGGCCTACTGTAGGTCAAACGACCATTTGGTCCATTCCATCTGTTGTAAATTACCATTTGCATGCACTTCATGCAGGAAGGAAGGTTCTAATTTTGTCCATTCAGTCTGTAGGCCTACATTAATTTATTGCCAGCCATTGCTCGAGGATGTACGTGTCACTCTGATATTGGTCTGAATAATTGCAGTGCCATGAATGGGATGGTGCACTTGAAAATAGCAACTCAGTGATATACATGTACCGTATGTGATTATTGCAGTCCAAAACATTTGGTTCTGTTAGATCTTCTGACAAATGTAGGGTGATTGTTAATAAGCACAGGTCTATCTACCAGAAACTGGTAAATTGGGCCTTCACTTGTAATCATGAGACACTTCGATGTAATATATATATTCTTCCTCTTACAGGGGCAGGAACCACCACCACCTCCAGGTGTCCACTAAAAAGCCAAGAAGATAGGGAATGTTGACTACAGCATGTGGCGAACGACCAAGTGAAAAGGATCCTATTCATGAGATCATTCATTCTCACTTCCATTTTGTGCTAGCTGCTGATATGTATTGTTCATCTTTACCGGACCAGGGATATCTTAGAATTTGAAGTAATTTATGGATTTAAACAACATATGTAGTATTCTGACTCTATTCAGGGTGCAGAGCTTCAGAATTCATTCATATTTCAATCATGAATTTTGGTCTGAATTCTACAATCTGAGGTCCGCGTGTGTTGGTTGTGGGGTTATAATTGTATCTCATAGTATCATCATCCATCACAAGGAAAACAGGGATCCTCCTTTGGCTCTAGATGTACTTAATACTTTATGGTACTATTTTGGAACGAAAAACACTGCCTGAGAGTTAGTGTGGCAATAGATATTTGATCCCGGTTGCCCCAAGCAACTGGTTCAGATACAGTCCCCTGAGAGAAAATTTAATAATGTGACTTTAGGGAAGAAAAAATAGGGATCATTTCCAAAGGAACGAATTTTTTATATCAAACCCCTAAAAGAGTTGCATCCGTATACCCGCTACAGTCATTCGATCAACATTTTAACTCTCTTTATGTTGACCCGCCATCCATATTTCCTGACCCTTTTTGCTGATATTTTGTGCACTCATAGCATCCTTTTCCCACGCTTTACTATTTTGATTCATTAACAGGTGCCAGTAATTTTGAAAATTTACCCCACTCAGCTTTTCCCAAATGAGGAGAAAATCAAATTCAAATTAATTGACGTTCTTCAACAATCTCATGTTTCTATCAGTTGGTGCCGTTTGTTTCTCATAACGTGTTTTTATCATCTTACTCAAGTGCCATCTATTGTCTGTCATTAAGTGGATATCTCTTTAATTAGCTTAATTAGGTAGCACTGACTGTCTCGCTTTGTATGGTAAGTATCATCAAAAATAGATAAGCGAGCGGCTTATCTATTTTTGGTATCATACAATCCTGAAGATCAGGTACATGTAACTTTGGCATGCGTAATGAAACCTTGTCTCCAACATGTCCAAGAAACATCTCTCTGGAAAGGTTCTATTTTTCAATGAAACTGTGCTGGAATAACCAATACGACATTGTGAGACAGTCAACAGTAGGATTCATGCTATAGTGAACTTCAATGGTTCTTCATTCAATTGCTTTAGTTAAGGTCATATTCATTGGTCATATTTCATTCAACATTTGTGGTAGAAACACCAGGGGATAAGGTAGTTTTTTTTGAGAAATGGATGCTCTTTAAGGTTTTCACTGTTTCTTGTAGTTGTAAATCCTTACACAGACTTCAGGTGGAATTTGGGGTCCTTCCTCGCATTCAGTTCCTCTACATGTACCTGTAGGGATGAAAACATGAAAAACAGCACATCCCGTGATAAAAGAGTTCAAATGAACGAATATTCTAACCTCATTGCAAGTGGTTCTCTTTTGGCATGTGATTTGTCGCCTGCTTGCCTTGGTCTGTGATATTAATGGCTGGATCATGCCGTTGCAATATAATGTTTGTGGCAGAGGGGCCAGATGATGTAAAATGAGACAAACCTGAAAAGTTGTTGATTTCTCCCCTTGGTGTTGCATATATTATAATCATAATGCCGATGTTGGTGGTGGCATGAGTGTTAGCATTACATTTTTCTTGGTTTGTCAGTCTTATTTTGTCTCCAAGAATGGTCTTTGCAGACTGATGCACTGGCTGCAACACACTAGTTGATTTTGGGATGGATGTAGTTTGAAACCGAAATGGTCATGATCATGGCCCTTTTCTCACCTGATACAAAAAGCACAGCATGTTGTAGCTAAGCCTATACTTTCCAAGAAATCCTGCATTGCATAAAAAGTGCAATAGCTTTGAATTTATTCAAGTTGATTGACCACCTGTATTTCTTGAGTTTGCCTGAACCATTATCACTGTGGGTGATGATCCTGACAGCCAGCTGTGTCCTTCAGATTCAACAGTAAGTTAGGCAAAAATTGGTAGGTAAATCTGCCATTGTTGCATTTGCAAGAGATCTGATTTCACACATCAAATTCCCAGTGGTCATTTCATGATTTTGATGTCGAGGTGACTTGCATTGGTCTGTATAATATCATTAGCCATGGGATTTTATGGCGTGTGTGTGTATACTGGAAACTGTACATACTGTCCTAAAGCTGTAATATAAAATACAACACATCCTTTGTGTCATCTCATACGCAAATAAATTATGTATACATCCAGTCAGTGAAGTTTCTGTTCTTCAGTTGTGGTACAAAAAGGCCACAATGCTTTCCTGTTGACAAATGCTCTGGGGAAATTCACCTTGCTGAGACTGTTACTAAACTGCTTTCCTTAATTTGCCATTTTGTCTATACTGAATTCACCATGTTTTTCCCTTTGGAAAGTGCCAGGATCTTGAGAGCTGTTTTATGGAAAGCATTGGAGCCAAAATCTCCTTTCTTTGGGTTAAATTGAATGCTGTTGCGGCCATTATTAATTCACTTTGACTCATTTCAGATTTGCGAGAATTTCAGCTCCCCCTGCCCTGATAAGTGGACTGAATTCAGTTTCCGCATCAAACCTTAGATGGCGCTCGAGTAGTTTGGCGTGCCTCTTCCGTCATGTTGATTGATTGGTTGTGCAGATTTCAACTGATGGTAGTCGCCGGTGTCGATAGGCCCACTTTGACTGAGACTAGTTCGCTAGGGGTGCCCACAGTGTTATTTTCGAAGGAATTTCGGTAGATTTGTCTGTGTTGTTAAGTCCGGACCTCTGATAAGTGAACTTAGTTCATAGCATCCTGAGACTCAGGTCATTTCACTCGGCCATCGCCTCCCTTATCAGAAGAGGTCGACGTAGGCGATACGTCTGAATGACCCTGTGTTGAGAGGATGAGTTCATAGTTCAGTCCCCTCATCTGGCGTTAGATGGTGCTCGAATAGTTGGGCGTGCCTGGCACGTCATGTTGATGGAGTCAAACTGATGATCGTCGCCTGCGCCGGTAAGCCCCTTTGATTAAGACATGGAGGTATTCGCAATACCTCCATGATTAAGACGAGCTGCTGACGGGCATTAACAAAACTTTATTGCTGAACTGCGATTCCCATATTTCGATTTCTCTGCAAAATCCACCGTTCGGACAACGACCCATCTTCTCTGCGGGTCGTCTGTGAAATTAGTTTGTTCGCTTATCCTTCGGTGGATCGATTTTGTTGTGGAGAAAAGCTTCAAATCATCAGCCTTTTTTCCTAGATAAGATGAAGAATCTCGCCTGAGACGTGCATCCTCTGTAAGGCCTATTCGTCTTCCCATTTCACAAAACCCTATTTGTGTTGGGAATTCTTCGTCGCTAGGCGATGGTTTCATTTGGTTGTTGTAGTAGCCCCCCCCCCCATGTGTCATGTGTGCAACATTGTTATTTCCCCAGAAAAAGAAATCAATTAGATTTATAGTATGCATAAGAAGTCGGGATTAGGGAATGGTAAATAGGCCTTCATCAACTTTCGTTTCCACGAAGGCGAGCAACCTTGTGAAAACCGTATACATGTAGGCCTACCTCTCCCCGGGATCGATTCTACCGAAGCTGGTTTGGTGGGCTTGCCGAAAGCATCAAATATCCGCCACTGATCCCATTCATTTAATATACAAACTTGAAGTAACCTGGCCGTGTGAAGAATTACCTTCTCGTAAATCGCTTTTTCATCTGATAGTACATCAAAGGCTCCTTACCGTCCAGACAGGATAAGAATGTACTGAAATAAAGAAGCGACGGGTGGTGTCGCTGATGCGTTGCTTGTAAGGGATGAGTAAAATCAGGGGAACGGCGGGTAATTACCCTAAGAACTAATGTTGGGCAGCTTCCGGAATGTGCATCTTGTGTACGCATCAGAAGATCAAACACCCATCCTCATGGGTGCTTGATCTTCTGATGCATACACAACTTTTTTCCATTGGGAAGGTCTCATAGTAGGCGGGGCACACAAGTCCATTTTTCGAAACATCGTGTTCGATGAGAAGTCCTCGGGCTCACCATGATCTCGCAAACTATCTATTTATACAATGGATAGGATTGAGGCTAGGAAAAAAACTACAAAAAATGAAGTCAGCTTTTAAATTTTATTGTCACTTTTCGTAGTGAGAGTGGAACTTTCAATACTATCTTTCAAACAAGTCTGCATCGTGACCTCAATATCGACTAAGTGTGATATAGGATGGGATGGAAGGGTAGTGAACCAGACTGAGAACGCAGAATTGCACTGGGATCTTAGACCGCGTGCACACTGCAAGCGAAATGGAAGCAAATTTCGCTAAGCGATGTGGTGAAAACCTTTAAATAGACTGGAAGCATTAGCGTGTAGGCCTACAAACTGAGAGCGATGAGCGCTGATCGCTCTCAGTTTGTACACGCCAATGCTTCCAGAGTATTTAAAGGTTTTCGCCACATCGCTTGGCGAAATTTGTTTCGCTTCGCTATTTCGCTTGCAGTGTGCGCGCGGCCTTATCCGCCGCACTTGCCGTCGTCTGCTTCAGTTTTTACCGATAACATTATGGCCTAACTATACCAGCATGATAAAGTTAGCAAGAAAACACATTCTGTTTTGGATTACCAGCCACGGGACTTCCAAGAAGTATTCGCATTCCGTTTTTCGAAGGGTCCAAAACATGTTCGTTTGTTACTGAATTGATATAACTGTGTCCACCCAAAGTTTTCTACAATGACGATGCGCAACCAGGATTACCGTTAAGTTAGATTCTATTACCATTGCAGAAAGCTGACCAAAACCAAAACTTGGATCAGTTTAGCTATAGCTCATCATTGAGTCACATTCTCCAATGACAACAAAATCCTGAGAAATATCCCATATCAAGATAATAATGACTAGGGCCAATATTGCCATTTTCATCTCAAGCTCGGGATACAGCAAAAATCAATACATACATAAAAGACTGTTTCATATGTTGAAAATAGATCTGAATATATACGTATTCGTTTACTAGAACTGAAATACATCTATGAAACTTCTCAAGGATTGAATGAAGACATTCATACTACAATCGCACTTCAAATGACGTTGACCTCTGACGTGTCAGTCAAAAAGTACTTGCCGATAAACGGGAAATATATAAATAATTGTAACGACTATGACTATTTACAGTACCATAATATCACTACGCTCTGATATAAGAATGACAATGAAAAGACGATTGGCAATATTTAATATACAGGAACGTCTCTTTCTCACACAGATTAATGTTGTCGATGAAAAAAATAACTATGTATACTGCGGTTCTGGAACAAAAACATCAACGAGTATTCCTCACCGTCAATAACATTTGCCTTTGGGAATATCTGAACCTAACTTAGCACAGCCAAAAGCATAAGAAAGGACATGTCATGTGACATTTTTGCCTCATGGAGTTGTCAACGGGTATACTTCGTTTCAAAAATATACCTGTCGGATTCAACTGCTCGAGAAAGGCCAAGTTGGATCAACTTAAAGGAGCTGGACGTCCAAGTTGTAAACAATCACTCACTGGTTCTCTATCCACGCCACGCCTGCGGTGCTGCCACCTATTGTCGGTGATTTGTACTGACGTGAATATCGTGAGTGAGCTGCATTGGACCGGGCACCAGTCTAACGATCACGGGGCGCTACTGGTGCTGCCACCTTCACGAAGGAATAAAACTAGTTTGCTGGCCACTGTTGGTAAACAAACCAGTTTGTTTACAACTTGGACATCGAGCTCCTTTAAAAGCAGCGGTGAAAATCATGTACCGTACATGTACATTGTATACATGTACCATGGAAGGTAGTGAAGCTGTATACGGTACGTTTACTCTGTGATTTTGTATCCGACAGCGACTCTTGGATACATTGCGTGGAATTTCTTCTTTGCTGAGGGCGAAAACTACATGTAAATGTATTTGTGATCAACTTAGAACAAAACAACGAAGAAATGATGACGACTTAACTCTTGGTGACGAAACCTTCTTACTAAACGCAAGAAGGAATACGCTGAAAAACGTAGGCCCCAACGATATATCAAAGTTTGGCATCAGAGAACCCGCAGCCTTGATTTCTTTCAAAACTGGTTCAAGAAAAAACTTGGATTCATGTAGATTTTGTATTGCAGGCTGTGATGTTACAAAAACTTACATTAACACGACGCAACTTTGGTTTGGACAACTCCAGTCGTGTTGCTTTCCCTTGCGGAGGCGTGGAAGACACTTTGGCTGACAACTCTCGCGAATCTTGGTCGATGTTCGAACTCCCAAAGGCTTATAATCTTGACATTGATGATACATGTACAATACCTAGGAGACAAAATACATCCTCGTCTCCATACCAAAATATTTTGTACATTATTTACAGACGTATATTTACTTTCTTGTTAACCACGCCCCTAAAGGCAAATAACTCTCGTCACATTCATTAAAAGCTACATGATAATGGATTATGTCTACTTAGCTGAATATGCTTGCGACGAGGTTGCAAGTAATAATGTGCAATGACGTTCGAGTCATTTTGTTGACAGTGGATTTACGAAGATACCGGCCTGCTAGTATAGGACCTGTAAACGTATCATTGTCGAGAATTCCGAAAATTCAAACACATTTTCGAATCCTTGATTGCCACAACATGGGACTTAAGAAAACGACGACTGTGGGCAAACTACCTTTGGCGTGACAGAGTTGCATCATCCATAGTTTCTTCATCATTGCTCTTCCAGCATCCTCATCTTTGTCTTCTTTGGTTACAATCTTTGTCGTTTTGTAACGTCACTGCACATCATTACTCTAGGCGTAAGTTGGCGTTTGTGCTATCGGAAGTCATCTAGCAGCCCTTCTCAGCAAATAAAAATAATTCTCTTCTCAAAATGTGAAAACAACTGATAGTTGGCAACCGCTTTTAAAGAGTGCTTTGGCTTCCTCTGGCAGTAGAGGGGAAGAGTTGGCATCTCCGCGAATCATCTGCTCAGCCGTGACGCGGAGGATTAGGGGCGTCCTTTGAAGAAACCTACATGTATTCCTGATCGCTCCAGATGGGGAGACCAGGCAACTTCTCAAATATTTCGCAGCCACAGATTGCCCCTGAATTCCATCAAATCGCGAACACATTTACCGGCGCGGAATACGAGGTGGACGATTCGTGTTGATGCAGCTCTTCAAGTCAAATTGTAAGCCAGGAAAGCAAAGTTGGAGACGCCATCTTCGCGTGAAAATCACATACCATCAACATCATTATCCACTACTGATGCAATATACGTACAATTTGTCATATTATGCGAATCTTATTCTATAAAACAGTCATTTCAACACGAAATACTTGCAAGTAATTCTAAAATAATGTTTTTGGTTGTGCCAATGAACACATTCTCCCATAACAGAGTTACTATAACCGGTCTTTATAGGCATGGAGCTGTAAATGGACTAAAGCACTTAACAGCGTCCCGGCCAGCATACGTCCCTCGTGGTACGAATAGACTCCAATTGCTCCGCGTCGTATCACGAGAATAATCAGACTACCGGTATGCAAATCACTTCACAGCCAAATATCGCATGTCCCCATGTTCTCAAAGGTATATTACTCTCTATTAGCTTCCGCAGACATCAGGCGCATGAGGATGTGTCGCAATCGTAAATGCGTCGATACCTATCCCCAGTCAACGTCATTTTGCCCACTCATCAGCAACATAAACAAGAGCAATGACACGTCTGCGTAGGGTTTGCACTAAGTAGATTTTCGTTCGTACCGATTCTAGAATGATTCAATTTCTCAAGCGAAATTGCCTTTTTCCAAGTGTATCACTCTGCGTAGTCCATCAGCAGATCACATTTATACCACAAGCCTTGTTGAGGCTGAAAGTAGCCTCGAGCGTCCAACAGTCTTATAGCCTATAAGTTAACATAATTTAGTATCACATTTTTCCAGGAACTAAAGGTCCGTTATCGTCTCGGAACCGTTGCAATCCAATATTTTCCTGTGCACTCCCAAGTGTCACTCCTCGATCTCAGGCCCCGGGGTGCAAATGGGCCGAAGACTAACGTTATTCTATACACTGTTGTGTGTAGCGTACCTTTACGGCTTTTTTCATATCAACTTGTTAACAGAATTATCGACTGTCCCTCTTGGTTTTAATACTATGACACATAATAACGAATAAAATGCGTTACTGAAGACTCAGAGGTATAGATAATTGAGATGATACTGGTCGATATAAATTAGAGTGACGCCATTATATACTTTTTACAGTTGGTGAATAATTCAGGCTTCCATACGGCACTCGTGGGTATACGCTATCCTAATGACTAGTCTGAATGCGTTTTATGCTATTTTCAGTTTAATGGAAAATGAATTTGATCAAATTTAGGTTATTAGACTAGTCTTCAGATGCTTATGTCACGCCGTTTCGTGCAGATCCTCGCATAGCACAGAAATAATACTGCTCAGTAGAAGTCCGAACTCATCCAAGGATACGGAAGTCGGCCATTGATATCACGTGACATAGTTGACGTCATGTCAAGCTCCGTTAATCGACTGTGTCATTTCGACTAGAAGGATCCGACGCTTTGGGTGAAGGTTTCACCATCATGGCGGCATATTTTAGTGACGAATGCAGATGGATGGTGTTCCACTGAATACCATTCCGCACGAAATAGTTGTTATGCTCACCCTGTTTGTAATAGATGCCGTTCAAGTGTGATTCGAAGCAACTTTTGAACCACCAAGCACCGTGGTAATGTTCGGCACAGTTATCGTAGAAACGATCATCATTGTCCCTGTCTTTTGTACTGAAAGCCTGATTATTATGATCTTCCCAATATGACGTAAGAGAATCACCGGCGGTTCCATGGTAACCGCTGACGTGTATCCGGTATTTGTCTTTCTCGTCCGAAATACTAAAGTGGTCGTATTCTGCATAATATTTCTTGCCTTCCCATGTTTCCATGTCAATCCGTAACATATAATCACCTAAAAAGAGAAACCATTGTTAAAAATAAGACTAAACTGTGCGGCATGTACAATGCGACATAGGCTTGTGCACACACAAGGACTGCACCGACATGCTTCACCTATGAGAAGTCAGTTTTTGTTCATGCAGTTCAGCTTTAAGCAGAAACGCCAACCGGCGGTAGGCTAATGCCACGGCCTACGATCAAGATTAATTGCAACCGATCGACTGTGACGGTTGATGATTTCACACATCGACAAGAAACATATTGTGAAATTGACGCCAGGCTTTGTTCTGAAATCTGTATGCCATTGGTTGACATATAGTACATGTATTATGCGCCACTGTAGCCTAGTTGTCCCGGTGTAACGTGTTTCAGTGCAGACGTTTTCTGTGTGATTCCCATTGTTCGGAACACTCTGGGAAACGGACTCGCTGTTTCTCTGTGTGTCGCCATTGTCACTCCCTTATACAATATTTGTTGTTTGTTTACGAAAACTACTCCCTTATACAATATTTGTTGTTTGTTTACGAAAACTACTCCCTTATACAATATTTGTTGTTTGTTTACGAAAACTACTCCCTTTATACAATATTTGTTGTTTGTTTACGAAAACTACTCCCTTATACAATATTTGTTGTTTGTTCCTGTCCATTTCGGGTATGAATTGCATTCGTTGAAGCCCACCTTAGGCCCCCACCGGTCAATACGCATTATTCTATTGGCATAAAAGGGAACTTACGCACATTGAATTGAATTTTTGTTGTTATTCAAAGAAACCCCCTAGGCTCATTTGAAATGGACACTTCAAGTCTTTCCCTGTTGTTGACAGGATTCTGTTGAATGTTTATATAATATCTTTGTCGGAAATAAAACATTCATGTCAAGTTTGCATACTTTTGCCAGTTTTATGGAATCATACCATTCCACAAAGTGATTGGTAAGCCGCAGAACTCACACCATTTCAGCGACTTAAATTACATCAATGCTTGCAATATCTTGATATATGTACAGTATTATAAGGATGTACAGCTTAAAAACGTTTACTAATGCAAACTAATGACTCAGCTGTTCAAAGTCTCAGAGTTCCCTCAGCAATATGGTCAAGCAGCAAACACTTAATCACCAGATCAGCGAAATACATGTGCATTTACCTTATCGCTTATTCGCTTCCTTGAGTATTCACAAGAAATACGCAGTCACTTAACTTTTCTGAACTCGATTGATCTATAACTACAATCCGAAGCAACTAGCTTCATAAGTTTATATCCTTCGGATATGCGTACTAAAATTGATAACTCCTTTTAAATAGCACATTTTGTTGAGGTGAACCGAAGGTAGTAAAGCTACAACCGGCTCTGTTGGTTGTGGTAGTCTACCTGTGCAAATGTCTGATGGGGTACTTAGAGCCTATCAACAGGTCCCTGGGATAGGAGAACCAACTCCGATGGCTACGTCATGGCAGAGAGCAAAATCTTCTATCGACAAAGCTCATGGATAAATTTTGAATAGCCTACCACTTTTTTTTCATACGTTTTGCAACTCCTGTCTTTTCTGAGCCTTCAATACTGGTTAGCCATGCCATGCTTTCTTAAATTTCTTTACCTGGGGCCAGCCTGATATGCCTGAGTAAACCGCTAATGTGATTTTGCCCTGCAGTTTGTTTAAACTCTTTAAAATTCATTGCCAGTGCCAGCTGTCAGATGTAGCATCAATTTGAAAATTGTTTTTCGAAAATTTCTTTACTACAATAGCAGAACCAGCTCGTGGCCTTTTTAAAGAAGATGAATGTCGGTGGTACTACCGTACAAACGATATTCGTGAACTCACAGCCTGCGCTGTATGATCAGAATATGCTCACTCTGGAACAAGGGATGCACCCTTCGTTTTAACGTCATCCAGTAGGTATACTGGCTTGTCTGACTGAGCAGGGGAATTTCACGTGACAACGGAGTTACCAATATCTAGAATCCCGAGGTATGCCTGGGAAATGTACCGAACAGAACTTCCGCCTGGTTTACAACCAAATTGGATATTCGACCTGTTCACAAACTCGTTGCTGAAATATTGTTTGCCACAAAAACATACTTTTGTCTGGCTCAATGTCTGTGGTTCTTTTTTTCATGACAGTTCGATGGGGAAGTAATTGAAATGGATGGTACACTTCAAAGTAAACTCAGGTGAGTTGCACCTCGAGTTTACTCAGCATCTAGATAGCCAGGTCCAAACATAGCCATCCAATATTGAAATCCAGTAATATAATTCTCGCAAAATGACTTAAAGATTCCAATTAACTTAGTTCCCTTTGATGTTGGAAGTGAATAGTCGACGATCATGAAACGGCGACTTTCGGCTTGTGTCACGTGTGGTGGTATCCTTCATTGAATACATACCCTGTGATGTTAATTCGTGTATTTTGTCATTCCCAAGCCAGAATTCTGCTTCTAAATTGCCGAAACCTCTTTTGAATTCGTCCCACTTTTTAAAGAAATCGATGGAGCCATCCATCCGTCGCATCAGAACTGTCCATCCTGAAATTGTAACGGAATTATACGGTTAAGAAAAAGATGAACATGAATAATACTGGCACAAACTGTATTTGTGTTAAAACCTCATCTCTAACGAGATAATGGCAAGAAATTACTGTACCTGAGGAGTCGGTCATTTCGCAGCACACTTTGAATTGCGAATTTGTCCCGGTAGGTTTGACCGTAACGTAGTAGTTCCCAGCGTAATGCATATCACCACTATCGAACACATCTTGACAATCTGTAAACAGAAAGAAGTTAAAACATAACGTTCAATGTATGGCAAGAAGGGCGAAGTAAATGATAGGCTGAACAAAAGATAAAGGAAGAGGTGATGGCAAGTTCTGAAATCCTTTGCATCCATCCACTGAGTTGAAACTGTAGCCATTGTTGGTATCTTAGTGGTTCTGTGAAGAGAAATGAATGGAATCATTAGTAAATTCTTAGGGGCATACCGTAGTCTTTCATCCAATGATCAGTTCAATAACATGGAACGCTGACTGAAAATGGTGAGGCCCACAATCAGATTTCAGAATCTTATTCCACCGATTGGTTGTCACGGCGGTCATTTTGACAACAATTGTAACGTTAGGCCATTCAATTGCAATCTAACTTATGTGAAATTGATGACAGGCCGGCTGGACACACATGTAACTGGCCTGAATCTGGATGTCATTGGTCAAATCAGCACAATCCCCCTCTACAAAGTTATTATGAGGGAGCTCAACCAAATAATCGCTGAGTGACCTCATTGATGGGAAAGGACGGTGTGGGCCCCATACGCGCTGAAATTGCTGAACTGGGGCCGATAAGTGCAGGTTCAGTGCATCTGAACAGTAATACTTCACCAGTTCTTTAATGGCCCAGCCCTGCGGTAGCAAAAGACGTGCCCTGAGACCATTAATTACTGCAGTGGGGTGGCCTCGCATCTATCTTAGCTTCAGGCTTAGATAAGACGATATCATGTAGACATAGAAAGCTGGGGTTGATGAGGCACACCCAGAGGTAACTACATGTAAGTATAATTTCTCACGTACACACCTGATGTTTCAACATAAAATCTACGTAGACAGAGACTGGTGTGGAATGTTTCATACATCTATAATTAGAACGGGGAATTAACATGCACTTTGTCAACTATTTAGCCCAACTATAGATACCGGTGGAGATAATGCCAACTTTAGATCAAGTTAATGCTACCATGCATCAAACCACATGACATTAGGGACTATCTTATCACTTGTGGGTAAATAGACACCGACGTCAATCGAGGCTAATGAGAGGGACCTTCGCGTTCTTGGGCCTTATAAATGGCAGTGTCAGATGGCGAATACCACCATTTCCCTCATACTGGGGTTGTCAGATTGGCAAAGGCATTCCAGCCCTAGCGGTCTTTTGACGCACTCTAGCAATATCAGAGTGTCATCACTACTTAATACCGGTATAAAAGAACAAATCATGATATTACATCAACCGACTGGAGACCGCTTTGCAGCCGTGAGAAGCGGTCACCAGTCATAACGTGGCGCCTCCTGACCATCAAGGAACATGAGTAGCAGCGAGATGAAAGTGTTGTTTATTTCTTATTGTTTGAATCATTGTTTTCCTTCCATCTGTTTCCTTATTTCTGTCCGGTCATTACTTGGTATATCACTAAAGGACCGTACGTTGCATGCACTCATTTTGTGTAATTCGTTCCTGTTTTACTTGGAGAAAACTGATGACTTGTCGGCGCCGACATTATACANTGGATCATATTAAACATATCGAACACTAAATTTTGCAATTTCTTAGGGATTAAGGTCGATATAACTCATAAATTGGAATGATTTGTCTGGCTTCAATATTGAAGTCGGTGGTTCAAGCTTGAAGATTGAAGTCGGAGTTAGTTCAAGCTTGAAGATTGAAGTTCTACTTCAAGCTTGAAGATTGAAGATTGAAGAGCCTTCTGGGCTTTCGTAAATATTAAAGTAAGATTTAGTAAGGATAAGCAGAAAACCAAATCAGGTGTAACTGAGCGAGCAGGTTACCCACTTACTTGCCGCCTTGATCAGGCTCACCAATAAGATTCTTTTTATTATATCATTACTCCAATTAATGATGAAATCCCCCAGTTAAACATGAAATACGTGTCTCCATCATGCCTGTACCTTCACTGCATTCGAGTTATAACATTAATAATGTTTTTAGAGATAAAATCATTGAGTTTCAATCACTACTTCGAGATAACCTTCTTGTAGTGCTATAAACTTTCCAGCAAATTAAAAAAAGGTGAAGAGGAATTGCACTCTTTACCAATGTTGATACTAGTATCTTCCATCGGATACAAACTAACTTCCTGTCTAGACGATGATCAGGCTTTCGAACACAGGAAATGTGTTACTTCTGCGTGCTTAGTATTGCTTCCACTAATACATTGTCTAAAAGGATTTGCTGGGTTGCTGAGCAAAGTTTCCCGAAATATGTGCTTACGATGTCTATCAGCCCCTCAGCGTTTCAGAGTCATCCTTTTATTACATTCTTTAACAGTCTACAGTGTGTGAGAAATCGGTCACTAAGATTAGAAAGCCCCTAAATTCACAATATGTAAAGACGTACTGTCAATGATCATCCCATACAAATAGTAAGCCGCTGCTGTCACTACTTTGGCTTCAATCAAAGTCTGGTTGCGTAACTATGCTAGTCAGTGAATCATTGAATTCCGCATTAACTACCTTGCAAAAATCGTCAGGATACTTGTGCTATGCTAGACGTCTGTTTGTAGTCATGCTTTAAGATGGAATGGGCATTATTTTTTCACAAAACGTCTCCTCAATCCAACACGGGTATCCCAATCCAACCCTCAATCCAACACGGGTATCACAATCCAACCCTTTGTCAAATACCGGTATCATGCTACTTAGCACGACGTCTCGAAGATACCAAATGGTACGATTTCCTGGAAATCGTGATTTCCAGGCCAGAGACGAATCTATATTTCGAAAGACCACCTGTACAGCTGTGAGGTACGAGAATAAACTGTTCTTCTGCTCATTATAGAGTTTCGACAGGTTTGACCATAGTCCCTTTCATCCTCCGATTAATTGCACCTGCAAGCATAGCCATGCTCGCGCAAATAATCAGTATTTCTCCAATTAATCTTAGCTTGTTAATTGCGGTGGTACTTTTACTTTTTACATAACCGAGCCCTGAACTACGTTGCGGAACCGCACTGATGATAGACGAACACCAGAGGCCAATGTAGATGGTGCTGAAAGGTATTGCGAAGTTACATAATTTACTACTAAATAAAATAAGCAGAGAACGAAAGCTGAAAATATTTATACGCCAAACAGTGGAAGCCTGTGCCAAAAGTTTATCTGACGTCAGGAAGTTGGTGAAGCATGAGGAAAAATGAAGTGATTCTAATGCAGTGGTAACCCTACTGACTTTTTAAATGGAAAGTTTTGAAAAAGAGAACAAGAAAGATTTGCCGACTGGCCGTTATTCTCGTTTTTGTATACTAAAGTAACAAAGGAGAATTTAGATAGTAAATAGAGTACCATTTAACTTCGCATTAAGAAGTAGAAGAAGTTTGTGAAGGGTTCCGATGACTATTTCATTCACTGCCGGCTTATTCAAGAGTCGACAGTTTTTGCATTGCCTAGACTTGAAAATGGAACTGCTTGCAGCTGGTGCCTGTATGTCATGATGAAGCCTCATTGGTAGATTTGTGATTCTCCTTGTCACTGATAAACAGTTTCAGGATGAGCCTCATCATCTCGATGCCTGATCGTTAAGAAGCAGTTAGAGACTTGTCGCAATCAGACGTACCGAAGAATTTCCACTGGTGACGTTGGCAAGAAATCTGCACAAACATTAGCAGTTCTGCAGTGATATTTTTGCACAACTTGAAAAATGTTCGAGTTAAAAACTAATTGGGTTAAAGTAAAGTAAGCTTTAGCTTTTCTTTCCCTTGATAACTATATTGTTAACGTTCTAGGTATATACAGGTCTGCAGCGATTTAGACTTTCTGCTTCTGTGCTTTTCCTACGTTTAAATACACACGGGGAAAATGGCGGAACATTGTTGTTGTTGGCATAAAATTTGTTTGTTCTTGATGGTTGGTGCGGCCTAGATAACTATAGTCCTCCTTTTGCCCCAGGTCTGTGCTCGTTTTTCTGTCGACCCTCAGAGGTCCCCAAAAGCCGTAAAGGCTATTTTCCATTCAGTTTCTTCTGAAAGATTGATGATTTTATCTGGCTGGTGTTCTTTTTATTCCATCTTCAAGAGTATTTTTGTGGAAAAGCATCGAATTACCGGTTCTATGTTTAATGAACATCGGAATACCGACAGTGGGACGCATTCATTTCAGGCGGCCAAGCCATTTCACTGGTCACAAATTCTTCCTTATCTTGGAAGATGTATGCCAGCACGACCGACAATAAAATGCCTGAAACGATGTCGCCAGAAAGACCCAGTAAGCCATCAGTCCATAGACATCGATACAGAACCTAATTACGACTGGGTACTCATCCCAATCCTCCTTCGACTCGATTTGCTGCTGTCTTTTAGAGAATGCTAAGCCACTGGAAAAAAAGTTTCGAAATCTAACAACAGACAACTTGGAAAAAGCTTGACAAAGAGATGTCATGGAATTTCTTTTGTTTTTACGCGAAAGTGGGTGAATATCAAGTTTGTGTCCGGAGGGACCTAATAGGCATCGGTAAACCGCGGAATGTTTCATAAATACACGATTAATGGTAACAGGAGTTCAAGTATTATACCGAAGCATTCTGAGCATAATTCATTATTCATAGTATTACAGTTATCTTTCTCTGGTATCACTCAGTTATGACAAGGATTATGACGGTCTAGACAGTTCAGAACGATCGAACAATATGATAATGCATTTCGTAGTAACTTGCGGTGAAATATGACTTGGTTGTTTCCAGGGTCATTGCAACAAACAAGGCATGCAGCAGTTGTGACGTCAATTCACAATGAGGCGTGAGGAGAAGACGAGAGAACAACGGTAACCGGCAAAAAATGGCACACCTATAGCAGAACACTATTTATCAATCATTTTTGCGGAGATGAGGATTGTTTATGGACTAAGCAGTTCCTATACCACTTCATGAACAATCCATGACAATATCTCAGCAGAAACGTTTTCTTCAAAAGCTAATTTGTCGTTTCCTTTTTTTCATCAATTCCTTACCGCAAGGATGGTTTTTGGCACAGGACCCTCCCTCAGAAGGACGACGTAAAAATTGTTAACGTACAACGTGGTTTGACAGACACATTGCTGACAGTCCAAGATAGGCCGATACAATCGAGTTAGTTGCCCAGCCAAGCCACCAACCCCTCAGGGGTGTCTGACATCGCTGGCCTGGCCACCCCATGACACCAGCCCCACCGCCACAACCAACTGTCGCCAAATATATCCAGCAAATCATTTCTTTGACCAAAGCAACGGGTAACCTCGGGTCAGAAAGACGGAGAATGAGTAGTAAATTAATCATTGGAAATCACGAGCAAGAGGGAAGGAAAGTCAATAAAACAATTTCAGCCGTAATAAGTTGTGGCCGGTTCATGCTGACAGTTTCGTCCCAAAGCGTCTTCGGGCAAAATGCACTTCGGTAGTTTTTGTCCCCTTCGTCCCGGAATAGCAAATGGTTCCATGTCTGAAGATTGGTTGTCTATCACAATAAATAATCATTTTTTCCTGCAAAGCATCTAACTAAAGTTGTTGTCTCCGTATGGTAACCATATACTTCGATGACATTGTAGAAGATACTGAATTAAAACCTTTCAACGACGAGAGCAAAATTACCACTACGCCTTTTTCAATCCAGCATCTAACGCCATCCAACGTTTACACAGATCAGGCCGAAGGTGATCGAGGGGTTCTAATCACCCAAGGACGCATGAGACTTGGCAGATCAGAACTATTAGCTCATAGTGTGTTTCCAAGGAAATTAACTGACTAACGCACAGATGTACAGTTTGTGGAACACTTCAGTCCATGATTGATACGGTATCGGAGTGACATCGGAATGATAAGTCGCAAATAACTTCCTCGAGCGGGCGACATCCAGGAATCGACTCAAGGATTCCAATAATTATTACAATGATGTGGGCTTTGAGTCATATAGAACTCAAACTGATGGAATCTGCACCTTTGTCTTTGCAATACAATGAAGGATACTGTCCAGTGTACTTCCTTCCTGTGATATCATCTACAGTGCCTAGAGTGAGAATTACAACCAGCACCATGAGTACTTTGATCGACAAAGCAAGTTACGGAACGTTGAGAAGATTTTCGATCTAGATGCCCCTATGAGAAGATGGTTAATGGTTGATGTCATAATTAAATATCAGTTTGTAGGATCCGGACGATATGTATATACAAGGGAATGTTGGCCATTTGCTTCAGCAAGATTGAATCCTTCAGAATCTGGGATTTGCTAATTTCTCTGTGGAGCCAAAAGAACCATGATGCCACACACGTGAACCAGGTATGATAGGAACATCAACACGCTAATTACACATCCGGCCTTGTTGGCTTTGTTTTCGAATCTGCAGTTGTGCAAGGACATCAGGAATGGCACACCTTAAAGATGTTTTTATCAGCAGTACTGATGATCTGTTTCAACATTGCAAGATGACAGATTTGACACACCTGGTCAAAAATGTTTGGTTTCTGTGGCCAACACAGCGATTGACGTGAATGACTGTGCATAACTGCTCTTTAAAATCGCTGATATAAGAAAGTTTAGTGAAAGAGGAGATCATTCTATCACCAAAACCACTGCCCCATGAAATGTTCACTGGAGACATGAATACTCTATTGGCAGCCGTTTGCACTCTGGTGATGATAAGAACACCAAACACCAGCAAACGTTAAAAGCAACGAACCAGCCGAGTGAACTCGATTGCTTCCATTCCTACTTCGCCGACGCCGCCGACGTGTCAATTGCAAATAAACAATTTGTCCAGCGGCAAATCAATCAATGGTTGTGTTCAGTTGGCGTCTTAAGGTTTTCGAGGGGTTCTCAGTCAAGGGAGATGCATGTAGTGATTTTCAAGAACACATATAGCCAACACTGTTAGTGTTAGAACATAGCTTGGAGGAAATTACATGTAATTTTTCCCTCCAAGAATATAGCCATCTGCGGCCATAGGTCTGTGAGTACATTATTTCTGTGATACAATGGATAACAACTCTGAAATGGTCTTTCCAGTTTAGATTGCAAAATGAATTTAGTGCAGATGATCCATATGGTGTTTGAGACATTTCAGCTGTTGTCATTCCGACTATCTGGAGCATCCCATCGACCTAGAATCACGTTAATCTTGAGATCCGCAAACATTGCATAATGTTAGATTCCATTCAATTGTTAAGACATTCCTGCTTAAAACACGATGATGACCATCGCATGAACCATGCCCAGGCGTCCGATATACTTAATGTCTGAAAATTAAGAATAGAATGTCCGGAACTATTATCGAATTCTCCACTTTCGGTTCTTCTGATATCAAAATATTTACAATACGACGACCACGATGACGTGACTATACATGTTACTTGCTGTCGGGTTTATTAGACAGTCAATGATGCTTTTTTCAGAGGTCTTCACGGTGTAACAGTGTATAAAAAATCATCAAGGAATTTGTCACACCTGGTGCGAGGATGATTATTTTGATAAACGTGTTTGTGGATGTAGGAATCACTGACCCTAGGTTAAAACCTTACAATCTAACACAGTCTTTATTTCCAGAGACATACGGGTTTTTCGGCGGGAGAGGTGGGGATGGAAAGCTACGTGTACTAAGTGTTCATTTATTACCATTAACCTTCTTCGTGCCAACTGTGAAAACTGACGTATACTGTAATTCAAGTCAGAGCAACGATAGTCTATAACATTTGAGTCGCAACAGGTCCCTAAAAGTGAAGCATTTGAAAGAAAACGCTGCCATAACTAATAGAGCAGCCATACGGGAATGTGATATTGAGACCACGTGTAACGTATATTAAAGAAGTCTGCATATTATCTTTGGCTCATTGATGATGGCCGGACGAAAAATAGCAAACATTGGGAGCGTCAACCAGGTAAATGTAGACAAAGCAGCTGTTCGAATGCCGAGGCCTGGTTAGTTTACGAGGCGATAGAGTAACCACATACTATCTTCCGCGTTGTGTGTGGGAGGAGAGACCAGTCTACGTTTTTTTACGTTGCTTGGTGAGTAAACGTGAAACGAGTTCATTTAACGCTTTTTGTACATCTCTTGGCTACTTTTCGCACCTAGAGAAGGATGATCAGCAACTGATATGGTCGAGACGATAGCTTGAAGTGGTTTCACGTTATCATTATCATCCTTTAAATTGGGTACTGAGATTTGGCATAGTCCTACTCTTCTTTGTTTACGAACTCCTAGGAAAGTAGATGTAACGTTTTCTGGATACAAAGTCAAATGGCGAGGACAGCAACAGCGACACCTCTAATAACAGACTGGATGCATGATGAAATCGGGTGGCCAGTGACATCCATCCTGAGAACATCAGGGGTTCTTAGCGCTGGCTCCCTTCGTCACCGCACGAAGGGTGACGAAGAGAGCCAGCGCTAAGAACCCCTGATGTTCTCAGGATGGTGACATCAGGCTGGAAACCATTCATTGCAGATGTCGAGATGACTCCGACTGAACGAACTGAACATGGATGAGGTTCACGCCTTTCTATATATCTAACTATGGACTTGATCTTTGGATGGCAATCAGTAAAAAGATGGCATTGAGGCCTACACCTTATTGTGCAGCTCGCATACCACCTGCCACCACCGATCCACTAGAATCATCGTTTTTGTTAATACGGTGTTGATTGAACATAAACCGGTAATGGCAACTTATCGAGACTTTTCTTTACAATGTAACCGATTACAGGGCTATGCCGGTGAGAAGTGGAAGTGGGAATGGAAGAATCTGTATGATGTTGATAAATGTATCCAGGAGCGTCCCTCGTGGGAATGGATACATCGATGATCAATAGTTTTTACAAAATGACAAATGGAGATTCAGTAGTTTCAAAGTTCATTTAAGAAACAACTTACATGTAACATGGAGCATGGAGAGCTATTTCGAACCAAAGAAAAGTTTGTACTAATAGCTTGAGTTGGCAGTACATGAGCATATAGGTAGACTAAGCAGACAAGTTACTGTTACGACTTAACAATCGTACAAAGATTTAAACGTTGATGATGCTCATTTCCGGCTAAATGAACATTAAAAAGGCGATAGCGATGTTCAAATTACCTATTTCTAGTTTGTTAGCACGTACAAAACTGCGGGCTCATTAGCACGTCATGAGCATGTGGTATCAAAATACACGTAGTATGGGTACAAGTGTAAGAATATACTCAAAACTTAATTATTTGGTATTTGCCGCCAGTTGATGTATGCTAAGGGGTCGAGGGTTCCTTTTTAATGGTGTATGGACCGAGGTGTCAGCTTCTATGATAAAATGTTATGTCACATGAATTACATGATCAAATTGCGTGTCACACAATGCACTTACGTGTTGAGTATAATGCTGTGAGAACTGAAGTTGAATTTTCTTTGTAATTAGTATGCTACACAAATTGCATTGCGGCATTAATTGTAACGTTTCCTTTGGCCCCGACATACTATGCGAAATGTCGGTCAAGGACATTTCTGGGAATCAATAAGATAAGATCATCTCCTTCATGCTGGAAGAGGAAACCAGTCCATTAAGCCAATGATTCAGAACCTCTAAAAGGACCAGTGATACATATAAATAAGTTGGTGACCTCACCATCTGGTTCCTAGATTGAATGTTTGGAAAGGCAAGTGCATGTACACATTTGGTATTGAAAACGATGATCAGGAAATGAAGCTTTTACGAATTCTGATCGAAGCTGTCATACCAGCAACTTAAGTTCGGATGACTGAACTATACCCTCTGGCATTTTGTCTGGGTAGCCAACCTCTGACAAAGCTTTGCAAAATACCGGAGCTCCTGTTTTTAGCAGGGAGCACTGCACTATAATGACTCTCCAGGAAAACATATTCATGCTACGCCAAGACCGTAAGACTACCACTCGTAAAGCCACAAAGTTGGCTTTTCTCAAATTAATTTCGATGGTTGGACAATATACCTGGCTTGCGGGCTCTCGCTTATTCATGGCAAATTACTTAAAACGGTCAGGTGCCATAGGCAACTTTCGTATCATCTTTTCACGCAAGTATTGAAGTGATTTCTACCCTGAAGTGATGGTTACCCTAGAACGAGATGCACTTGTTCAGGAAACGTAGAAAAGAGCTGCAATCGATTGTTTCTTTCTAGCGTCAAAGTTTGCAGGACGTGAACACTGCTCTGTAGGCTATTCTGCATTGCCAAACGAAGCGACAAAAAAAAAATTGGTATCAACATCAATGTATAACTGCGCTGTGGTGTCATAGGGAAGCACCCTTCGTCACCTTGCAACGAGTGGTCCTCATGGCTTCCTGAGCAGTTTCCAGTAAACATTATTTTCTGGCATGTTGAAACCACACTTTTTCACTTCAAGAAACTGAATGATTCCAGGCAGGTCACAGATCAAAATAACTCGCATTACATGTAGCTTACTTCAAAGCGCTTTTATCTATATACCAAGCATGGTAAATTCCCCAGGTAAAATACAACGCGCAACGGCAGTTGTATTGTCCGGCGATTTAGCATGTCCCAAATATACGAATTCAAAGTCAAATATTATATGGATTTAGAATAGAAAGCCTAGAACAACACACTTTCTTTTTCTTTCTTTACTCTTCTGAATTGCCAAAGAATACATGTGTACCTTTTGCAATGGTTCGCCAATTAGTAAATACCGGTAATGTTAAGTAACGTAAGTGCTTAGGAAAACAACGAAGAGTCTAAAGACTAGGCCTGAAACTTTGACCCCGGCCCGTGCAACAATCTGCGTTCTTGGTACATGCGCACAGACCGATCTGATGTTCAATTCGTTGTCATTCATTGATGAGCAACATTTGTCATTCCCGTTGCTTTTGCGGAAAATGCATTTTGAAGCAGTGTCGTACATTACATCTTAAGTCAGCGAAGGTCGACAAGGCACGTCTCGTGACTTTTCCAAAACACCAATTTTTTACCACGTTAATCATGATTTAGACGCAAAGTTCATATTAAGGATTTTATTTCTAATAATACTCTATGTTAAACTAATCCTATGAAATTATTAGTACTGCTTTCTTTCTGTTCGAGACACATTCTTACTGAACGATCTGCACAAAATAGGCATTTTCTACCATTTTTTTTGCAGAAAACTGTGGTTTATTTGTGATTTATATCCGACAGGTGTTGTAAATCTAGCCCCAACCTTTGTTCCGTTGCTGCCTATTTTGACAGTGTTTTCTACCTCCAGATTAACTTGGTGTCTACCGTTTTTTCCCATGTCAGTTAAAATGTGATGTAAAGTGAAATTTTAGATAAAGAATACGAGAAAGGCCTATTATACTCAGATTAGCTTCCAAAATCAGCCGCCTTTGTGAGCAGAGACGGTTTACGTCTTAACAGTAATCGTACATGCAAAATCGCGTCAAGTACCATTAGAATAATAATACTGTACATGCAATTCAATTAAATCTAAGAAGGGAGGCCTGAAGTAGTTTAATAAGCCATGTTGAAGTCAATCCTCGATTTACTCGTTTCCCCCGTCAATCCCAGAAAGATTAATCGGCAACAAGGTCAAGACCAGTCTGAATTAAAGACGTTTCTGACCATTCTTCCAGTTCTGTGAATTTCAGATATCATTTTTAAAAAAGCCCCTGAGCACGAAATGGCACCAGCACCCTGTTCAAAGTGCTTCCCGAAGCCCCGAGTAGGCCTACTCTCTGTCCATATTGTGAAAACTGGACGAACCCTGTCTCGAAGAAGGAGAGCGACAAAGCCTGATTTCGCAGAACAATGTTCGAGTGTCACCGAGGCCATTGACCTTCAGTTACCGTGATATGTGTAATTTTTACAACAATCATCTATGATATGTATCATTATATAATGACTAAAA
The DNA here is from genome assembly GCA_002633025.1 of Notospermus geniculatus. Taxonomy (NCBI): domain Eukaryota; kingdom Metazoa; phylum Nemertea; class Pilidiophora; order Heteronemertea; family Lineidae; genus Notospermus; species Notospermus geniculatus. The sequence goes on along the minus strand of NMRB01000245.1, from coordinate 190,874 downwards.
CGGTTACGTGAGATGCGATTAAAATGTTAGAAAAGCTTTCCTATGAAACAACATACAAGCAATATACAATCATCTGTTCGCATTTTCAGCCGATATTACTAGAAGGATTTAACCTACATATACTTACAACCAAAATTCGCTGCTTCACACAATATGCATTTAGTTCTGCTGTAGATCGCAGACATTGATACGGATATCCCTTCGCCAACATCGTAAAATCTACAAAACTTATCCGTACAACATAGTTTTAAAAATTGCTGATTTTCCCCCTCAAAATGACGACATAAAAATACAAAAAATATCTTTTTGTTGATATGTGATATGACCATAAGCGAACCTTTTAGTTGCAACTTTGGCTTTCCTTTGTATCGTGATGAAACTTCTGTGTTACCGAAATATCAATCTTTATATGTATTTTTACCTTTGAAATCTGAGGAGAGGTACTCTCCGTCATCAAATAAAGTAAGTAAGTGTAGTCTGGTAACGACACTGTCTGCTCAGGATCTTGAAATATCTTTGGAATTCACTGCGACATTACAAGCCGAGTACCCCCACCCCCTCGATAATTTGATTAAAGTTCGGTCATTCCTTAGTTTCGTCAATCACGTTGCTGACCATACAACTTTCACTCACTTCACAACAATAGTGTGGCTTCAATTAAAGGCATGATTAGACCTATATGCATAGAACTATCGAACACAGCAAAGCATACGATACAAGCTGTACTGGTAGACAAAGGGTCAAGATCCGAGTGTCAACCATAGATAAACAGTTGACCATAGCGGCAAAATCGCCGCGTTGTTCAATCAAATATAATCGCCACTTATGTAATACTTTTTTCATTCTTTGAACCTTGAACAAAGCAGTTTACGCCAAGGGGGATTAATGATGTCATAGCAATCCTTCCCTCCTTTGAATAGTTGGCGTCAAACCCTTCTGGGCATTTTTCAAACGGATGGCATGGTCATGCCATCCGTTTTTGAAAAGCCCCGCGCTCGAACCCTTGCCTCCTATCTGGCAATGTCTGGGGACGATTGTGCGAGTACAGATTGAATGTAATTCAAAGATAAACCTTTCAAGGCCTTTTGGCTTACCAAAAGTCAGAGAAACGCCTGGAAAAGGCGGTAACAAAAAAGGAGATCAAAACTCCTACTAAGCGCGCAAGGTGCACAAATTTACGGTATACTTTGGCAAAATCATAAATATTTAGCAAACGACAGCAGAATATTTCAGTTACTATTCATCTTGTAACTCAATGCACCAATTATATACTGGCGGAAGGAATCGGTGTAATATTTGCTTCCGTTTATCAACGGATATGCAGGCCTACTTTATCTTCCTACAACGTTGGCACAAGGTTTGAAACAGGATCCCGTGTGACCAAGAAAGAAAAAGTAAGCTGTCCAGATTGTATTTGTAACAGTGGCAAAATTGTTGTATTCGATTTGCGGGTCGATTTGACATCATGGTAGTTCACATCCCTTTGAAATGGAATTAGGACACTATGCTGTGGGTGTAATAACGAGTACCAGTTTCATACGTGATGATAACTAATGGTATTCGTGTGCTTATGTTTGTATTCCATTCAATCCAATTGTCAATTTCCAAAATAACTGCGTGCTGCCAATTAGCGTGGGATGTCATTTCGATCGGCACAGATTACTACCGACAACTGATTGTCGGTTGGGAGTTTTCAAAAGTGAAGTTGATATCATCGGTATGATGACGCATCATATCGTGCTGTTTATTTTTGTGTAGTTGTATATTATGTTAGCGCATACTACATGTAGGCCTATCATGAATGTAGTTTCATATGCATGTACCGTCACTGAAACTGACAAACTGTTGTTGAGTTTACCAATATAATTGTAATTTGTAGCGAGCAACATTGTGTGCTCATTCACCGATCAAACAATGCATGATATTGAATCATCCAGATGTACATCAGTGTTTCTTGACGAATCAAAGTCCACCCAGGGAGCTCCTATCATTCATTCACGTGAACAACCAACCGGTCCAATATGTAGGCCTACTCTAGCAGATGTGTTGTCGATGCCTGATGACTTATGTAACATGAAATGAAAAAAAGATATTTTTTTGTATAGGTTATCACGTTCTGTTTGAGTGGTCAGGCACTGATCAATGCCGTCTACATCTAGAACACTTGTTGACAATAATAAGTCGTAGAGCCAACCATAATCGAGGGAACTTCAGGCCAATAAAGCAGGTTATTCCATTTTATTGAACTCTTATGGTCGATTCCGCGTAAATGTTATTACAAAACTGTTATATATCGGCCATAATCTACTTCTGAGATGAGGCAGAATTTCATGCATGCTGTTTATAAAATCATCTTCTGGAGCATTGGAGGCCACGGTTATGTTGTCAAAGATCGAACGTGCTTTATGTAGGCTTTGGTTCCTTTGGCATCAACTAAACGCCAAAGATTTTCAGCTGAGAAGTTTTAGTCGAACCTTGGATAAAACAATGTAATCAAACCATAGAATCTATCATGACCTAGTTTAAGTGCATGGTGAACTACTTGGTAATGGCCCTCTCATCATTTCCTTCCGACCAAGTTGCCGTACTGGCCTGGTGTTATTCAACAATCGTGAGGATACTGCCGTCGAGAATTCCAGAAATAATCATAATTGTTACTGCTTAAAAATTGTCAAGTATGATGACGATATTGTTTACTATAACATTCACCGTTAGTGAGACATCCAATTATGGCTCGTTGATGACATGTGGGCATTACCGTGTGAACTCTGTATCTTGTTCTTCATGTGACTTGACGTACGTTCGTAAATAGTACACAGAGAGAAACGGTCATCATCAGTTCCCACAATTTTCCACTATTTACATAGATGTGTACAGCAAACTGGTATCCATACTTAGTAATTACTGCAGGCATATTAAACGCATGACGTGCAGAAGAGTATGGGAAGTGACATTAATCATATTCGCGATCGGACATGCCAGATCGTCATCTTTGACTCGCTTAATCCAGCCCTGTCATAATACTGCAGTTACATTTACATTTGGGAATTGTGGTGGCGGCAACAGTTTAAATGTGACTCAGCAAATACCTCATCAGCATCAGAGATACTCTCGCAATTACTGCGGGATATCAAGTTCCGCCAACGTAATCTAGTTCCGGAGAAAGAGTAAGTCCTCAGAGATTTCGTCATACATAGTCATTGCTTTTGATATGTCGAACGAAATCATTACATCCATTGAAAAAGATAGATTTAAACAAAAACAAAAAAACCAAAACAAAAGACAAGCAAAGAAAAACCACAAAAATCTAGAAAAATAATATAGCGTCCAGGGCAAGATCAGACCGAGATAGGCCTATATAGGAATTTACGCTGTAAACCGACTTGGCATGGTTTAGTTTCATAGTCTAGCCAACTCGATTCTACGGCAACAACATTGCTTAAATCAAAGAGCAAGGACAGTGCCATGAACCTGTCATAAATTGATTTAGATAGAGTGCATCTTACTGAAATTGTGTCCGTATATGAACCCGTACATCAGTGAGAATCTGAGGACCCCTAATCATACAGTATACCGTATTTCTCACAGCCTCGCCTGACCCACAAGTAGATGTCTACCAACAACAGTACAGAAAACGAGAGTTTAGTGCAATTACTGAACAACATTATACACAATAAAAGGTTATCCAGAACTGTCTGTAGAGGAATTTTAATTGCTTCACCTAACTATATTCTGATAGGACTCAATTAGATACAATTAAATTCATATTATGTATACTAGTACTGGTAATACACGTGAATCTAACACTGGTATGGGATGCAAAACTACGAAAGTATAAAAATGGGGGAGTGATGTAAACAACAGATACTAACACGATATTGATGATGATATCTATGACTGAACAGTCGAAGATTTCACAGTCATGCATCGCAGGTTGCTAACCTTCTCTGACGTGAAGGAATTTTTGTGTTTTGTGTCATGTGTGCGCAATATTTCACCGGAGAAACGATCCGTTAACAAACGCAAGGGGTTGTCTATACATGTATATTCTGGCAGTTGTGGTATCCATTCCCAAAAGGAAACGACCGTACATGGGAATATGATAAACATTGGTCTTTTTGCAGTAATGAACGATATTTTATCACCAAATTCATTCCTGAATTCAAGATATTTTGCAAATCTAAAAAGTATTAGCCTCGCTTCTTCATCTGGTTGTCGTACAGCAACATTCACGCTGTTTCTCATCCTCTTTCGAGGGGTTAACCAGTGATAACGACGAAGATAACTGAATATCATCTTTACCTTGGCTTTGCTTGCCGTCTCACCTGTGTACCGTCTACCACATTCACATATATACACAAACAAACCAGATTTCTTTAGATGATGCAGACTCAGTTCGTCTATTTACCAAGCGTTCAACGACTTTTTAAAGAAAATGAATTTGAATTTTACATGTAGCTAGCTAACCTCCCATTGATTAAAACTACAATCGGACAATTGTTTGAAAGTAGGAAAAACATTATCCAAGCTATTTGATAAGTTCTATGATTCAAAGGAGAATCGAAGTAGATTCCAATGAAACGTACGGTAGATCGGTTTACTCTTTTCACAACGACATTAGGGAGTTTAAGAAATCAAACGAAAACGTTAACTTTACGACAACGTTATTTTTTGTACCGAAAATGCAATATATAATCTGGTGAATTCGCAGTATGAAAAATAACGAACGTTTACCGTTTGATTTCTTAAACTCCCTATTCTTACGGCATTAACGACTTATCAGATCCCTTCGGCTTGAGGGACATGAAGGACGCTTTTTCTGCCAACCTCAGAAGCTTCTCCCATTTACAACTACATGCACATGCAGTGATGTAAAGTACATGTACATTACATGTACATAGTTAGAATCACAACTGCCGACGATAGTTTGTATGGTAGGCTATGCTCTGTATGCTTAGGAAGGAATCTCTTAAGTAGCTAAGCTGGGGATGTTAGCAGCGACCTGCATCCAACAATACAAAACGAGCCTTCATTGGTGGTCCCAACCAATTGTTTATTGTTTACATAATTATTATACATGTACGTGGATATTCAAGTACGAATTTCTCGCGAGAATTTTGGTTACCTTGTTGTGAGACGATATCAATTCTGTCGCAGCAGCTGGCTGGAAACCAAATACTAGTACACGTATATTGTTAGAGCGCTTTAACATTCTGAAAGCAGTCAAAACAATTGTTAGAGCGCTTGAACAGTAAAAAGCAATGTATAATGCTTTAGTTTTTGGATACAAGAATTTGCGTTTTCTTGCCATGATCCAATCGAACACCTGAAAAGTCTATCACAGCCGACCCTGGCACAATTTTTGCACTATGAGGAGATTGGCTTGGTCCTTTTTTGAACCAGCGAGTTCTTATGCAAGGTGAGTGGTGAAACCTTGAGTATTGACATTCAACATATGTAAATGATATATAAAAAGTCAATTTCCAGAATGTTTGCGAATTTTCGACCCCAACCGGGGTCTTCTTCAGGCTGGAACTTTACAATCCGAAACTCTAGAACAGACTGAGCTGAAACCCCTGTAAATGCCATCATTTGTATCATGGTGTGCTATAGCGGAAAATTCTTGTGGAATTACTCAAGTGCAGAACTCAGAATTTATAAGATACGCTTTGATCGAGGTGAGAACTTTCCTTCTCGACATAGACTGAAAGATCATTCACCTCCTTTTCGACTTAGGAAAGCCAAATCAATGGAACGTGTACACGAACGTGCACGTTGAGGTACACGAAGGCCTAAGATGCATACAGCAAGATTATTAATATATCTATTAGGGGTATGTATTCCATCAAAACAAGAATGACACAGTATCCTCCTGTACTCCATAGCCCGTTGGAGAATCTCACTAGCCCGACACCTGAAGATAACTGAAGAGGTCTACAGGATCAATGGAACTGCAACCCACGCCGTCGGCCCATTTTGTTCCTCAGTGGAAAGACAAACCGTAATTGTCGTCAAAAAATCACGTTGTATTGTTCTACCCGTAAACTGGTAAACTCATCCGCAGTTTCAAACCGCTACCCACTACGTTACCCGCGCTCTGCTATACCTATGGTCAACTAAACACTGGGCAAAGTGTAGTAAACTGGCAGCAAGATACGTATACGTGGTAACTTTCACGAGATACTTAAAGGGAGACTCATTCAAATTCATTGATATCTGCAACATGTCATATTTTTAAAAAATCAGCAAACTCGTCATTTTAAGTATTTTAATTGGATCCCAAGGGGACCATTGCAAAGCACACATGATGTTATGTGTGCTCAATGCATATTTATGAAGGTACAACCAATAGGCCTATAGGCAGTCACAGTTAGCTCATTCACTACACAAAGGTCGTTGGCCTATTGACACTGGTGACATCACAACTCATGGCAATAGTCTTCAAGGATTGATAAAAAATCAAAAGTTTACAATGAGTGGAGTCTCCCTCTAAATGGAATGATTTGGTAGAAGAGTGCAACAGGGATAAATCAAGCCTGAAGCATGCAGACGGAGGCTTGCCTGGTGAACAGATATCAAATGTATCTCCATTCTACGGTTGAGTTATACTTTTATTTGCCCGTTTTATGTTTACAAGTACAATCCTGCGTACCTGTTCGTTTCTGATTGAGAACCTATCTACCGTTTGAGATAACGAGTAGATGAGGTTAGGGGTCGTAAGAAGGCCGAGAGCCAGGCAATTATGAATATGCCTCCCACTGCTACGAGAGTACACACCTGGACGATAAAGATAAAGGTAAGGTGATTATGATAGTCAGACCGACCCTAAGGGTAGGGTTGTTTGGCTATCGTACCCTGAGCTCATACTTAGTCTAATCAATCAGACAGTTTCTCGGAACATCCAGACACGATCGAAGGAGTGCTACAAGGTTATCCTTTCTCACCACTGCTTCTTACACTTTCTTTGTGTACTTGTTGAGAAGCTAAGAACCAGCTTCTTTGGATTTTGAGGCGATTTTCCAAGAAGAAGGGTACCAGAATCACGAACCTGGTTGATCAGGGTCACGAATCCATCTAGAAATCTGCCCAAATCGGATTGATGGTATTATGGTCATCTTGACCTTAGGTCCACACTTTCTGCAAGTGAGGAGAGTTCAGTCAGTCGATCATACATTGTAGCAATGAGACTTTGACCTGGCATCCAACTCGAGCAAATACCATCGTAAATACAATTCATTTTTGGCAAGATCCGTCAGTGTAGATCAAATTACTCATACCTGTTTATCGATATCAGAACCAGGAACGCCTTCGCTAACTTTGTAGTTTATGTAAATAATATACACCGATATAATAATCACTTTAACAATAAGTAATGATGTAACTATTAAATTGTTATAAGACATGTAAGACGGATTGCATGAACACCACACAATGGGTCAACACTGTTACAGCATAGTCCCCATTCATCGAACTAGATATTATTGTTCTTACTTGCTAGCTCGTGCAAATACATTTAACGATAGGAATTGCGTTTTAATTTGACGATCTGGACGAGCACCCGCTGGCCTCCAAAGGAATTGTTAAGTGTGTTTGTACTGTTGCGTAAATTGTAAGGATAATGCAAATGAATGTCATGACAAAAAGAATGTTCAAAAGGTCGAGACCTTCACAACGTCAAGACATCCTATGGATCCAGCGAAAAACGGATTCTGCTAAATATTAGGAAATGTCACGGTTATTTGTTCGATGAGTTAGATATCATATTGTATTATGCACCTCTACTCCAATACATGTAATTAGCCAATTAATAACACGTCAAATCATGTCTGTAGTGTGCCATATTATATTAGCACACTTGACCGTTAATAAAAACACTTATGAATACAATTTGACACTTTCATGCTAATAGTAATATATCCTTCACTGTTACCTTTTAATTGCTGGTCTGGGCGTGTTAAACCCAATTTCTCTCTTCTCTTAATTAGACATATACAAAAAGTTATTCAGTTAAACCTTGCATATACATGTACAATTCAGCACAACATTGTCTGTGACTTTGTCTTGCTAATAACTTTGTGAAATCCCGATCTGGGGCTGGACAAACATACAATTGTTATCATTGTGGACAGAGAATGATTTTAGAGAAAACACTCCGAATGTTAGACAACGTCGGCATGATATACCTGTTGGTGCATATGGCTAATTCATCACTCGCCCTATTGCCTGTGAAGTCCCTTTTCTATTTCAGAAAAGGAACATTAGAAATTCTACGTTCATGCTGAAATGCACAGAAGATGGATTATCAAAGGAAATTACTGTGAATAAGATCGGCAATAATCGTGAAAAAAGGCGAACCTCAACGGAGAGGACATCACAAAGCATTGAATAATATAAGCCAAGGCGTTGACGCACCGGTCTATGGTAGACAAATGTTTGTGTCTTAAATGCCACTCCTGCCAATTTAAATGTTGTTATAAGACATGTAAGACGGATTGCATGAACACCACACAATGGGTCAACACTGTTACAGCATAGTCCCCATTCATCGAACTAGATATTGTTCTTACTTGCTAGCTCGTGCAAATACATTTAACGATAGGAATTGCGTTTTAATTTGACGATCTGGACGAGCACTCGCTGGCCTCCAAAGGAATTGTTAAGTGTGTTATGTACTGTTGCGTAAATTGTAAGGATAATGCAAATGAATGTAATGATTTTTAGCAAAGGACAAAAAGAATGTTCAAAAGGTCGAGACCTTCACAACGTCAAGACATCCTATGGATCCAGCGAAAAACGGATTCTGCTAAATATTAGGAAATGTCACGGTTATTTGTTCGATGAGTTAGATATTATGCACCTCTACTCCAATAATTAGCCAATTAATAACAGGTCAAATCATGTCTGTAGTGTGCCATATTATATTAAGCACACTTGACCGTTAATAAAAACACTTATGAATACAATTTGACACTTTCATGCTAATAGTAATATATCCTTCACTGTTACCTTTTAATTGCTGGTCTGGGCGTGTTAAACCCAATTTCTCTCTTCTCTTAATTAGACATATACAAAAAGTTATTCAGTTAAACCTTGCATATACAATTCAGCACAACATTGTCTGTGACTTTGTCTTGCTAATAACTTTGTGAAATCCCGATCTGGGGCTGGACAAACATACGAATTGTTATCATTGTGGACAGAGAATGATTTTAGAGAAAACACTCCGAATGTTAGACAACGTCGGCATGATATACCTGTTGGTGCATATGGCTAATTCATCACTCGCCCTATTGCCTGTGAAGTCCCTTTTATATTTCAGAAAAGGAACATTAGAAATTCTACGTTCATGCTGAAATGCACAGAAGATGGATTATCAAAGGAAATTACTGTGAATAAGATCGGCAATAATCGTGAAAAAAAGGCGAACCTCGACTGAGAGGACATCACACAGCATTGAATAATATAAGCCAAGGCGTTGACGCACCGGTCTATGGTAGACAAATGTTTGTGTCTTAAATGCCACTCCTGCCAATTTAAATGTCAAAAATACTTTTAATGCAAAATTCTACTTTTCGTCTAATTTGAACAAGGCACTGTGCATTAAACGAACGTTTCAGTAAATGGTATAGCGGTTACGAGCTAAAAAAAGTTCCCTTTCAATAATTATTTAAAAATGGGCAACGTCACTTACCTCTAGGCGTTGTTGGCAATGTGGATTTTGTTGTTTTCATAACGGGTGCCAAGGTAGTCCCCAATGGCTGACCACGTATTGCCTGGACAACCTGTGAAAGTTGGAGAATCACGCCTCTCAGTTGTTCATTATCCTGCTCTAATCGCGAAATAGCATTGCTCTGCTGTTCTAACTGGTCCCGCATGTCAGATATTAATTTCTCCCTGGATAACTCCTCTCCTTTTATTTCAGTCAATTTGTGATGTGCGTTGTGGAGACGGTGGTGAAGTTTTGACACCACGTTTGTCATGTTTCGATGCTCTGTTGTTAGCCACTGTATCCTGTCCTCCATGTTTTGTAGGCGCTTCCCAAGGTCTTTTTGTGATGTGCCATCTTGGGCAGACGCGGCCCAGACGAGCACATTTAGCATTACCAAAATCGAACACTTTCCCGCCATTTTTCCAAACATGCTCTCAATGCTGCAGTTTTGCTGAACGCCGACGCGGCAAATGAACGGGCTGCTAATGTGATGCAATTCTTATAAACGCCAAACGATTTCACAACTCCCTCCTGACTGGCTAGTCGAATGGCATCATAAAATATGGTCTCGCTTTCCTTGTCATACTTCGAACAAAAAATGATAATCCATGAACTGAACGCATCCGCAATGCCTTGAACTCGTACGAAGATTCATTCCAAGGTCGTTCGATGATAATTCCGAGTCGGCAAGGAAGCAAAATAGCCTCCAGATCACGATCCACGAAGTGAAGAACTTGAAACAAGTTCGATTTTCTCCGCACTATGGTGAATCTATTAGCAGCTGGCGAGTGGCCGGTGGTCCCGCACTTGCTAAGCCCTGAAAATCTCTGCGCTACTTGGGACGAGGCGCGTGATTGGCTTGAGCGATGACGTCATTATAAGTAGCAGACGACTTGGCAAGATATGACCAATGCTTGCTCGCGTGCCTCGTAGAACTACCTAGTTATTAGTCGTGGGCAACACTCGTAGGCCTACTATTAGTTGTATCCGTGGACTAAAACCAGATCTCTACAAACTTCATTCACTTGATTTCATGATAAAGGTACCTTTGAAGAGAAAGTCAGCAAGAACCTAAAAAACTCTACTTCCCTCAATGAATTTCATCTTGAAAGGGCTGTAGGCCTACGACGTTGCAAAAACATCTTTGACAGATATGTCCTGGAAGAAGTTGAGGATCTGCCAAAATGTTTAAAACACAGTGCTGTTTCTGATTTTAGCAGCTTCTTTTCCGTTCGTGTTGCACCGGCTCGTGTGTTGATGGAACTCTTGCTCGCGAAGAGAGCCAATTTTGTTCAGTCACCAGAGCCGTCTAGTGACGAGCAGTAGTAACGAAAGAATGATCTACATCGGTGGTGTTGGTATTTTCCATGAAGGTGTAAGCAAAGCCAGGTCATTTTGAAAATTCATCACAAAAAGGATTGGGATTAGCGCCATCGCCTCAAACCATTGGTTCACTAGAGTGACCATTATTGCCATCCTTGATTTTCTTTCACGGTTTATGTTCGCCGGATTTTCTCAGCCATGGTTCAACCTTTCGAGGTGAAATTTGGAGGGGATGATTTTTGTATTATAAATGCGTGTCTGCGCGGCATATGGGAAATATTTTCGCCTATTTTTTAGATATTTGAAATTTCAGAGCTTGAAGAGGCTATTTTTTGGCTGTTCATCTCTAACTCTAACTCATTGATACGTAAATATGACAATATATAATTGATACCAAAGGTTCCTTTCGTTGATCACGCTGAAATAACAAGTATTTGTCATCATTTGTGAGAAAAAGTTTGCATCTACGAGGCTACGGTAGCTGGTGTGGCAGAGGTGTTAAAATACAATAGATGCCTGCTTGGATGGAGATTGGTATATGGAGTAGGCCGGAGACGGTAACAAGTCAACTCGTAACCAGGTCGACTCGTACCTGGGTCAACTCGTAACCGCGTCTCCTACCTGTCACAACTAGTGAACCATGTCGCCGAAAGGCTTGTTAAAATCTTGAATCGAATCGATTAACAGCGTTAATCGATTACTAACGTTAACAGACCCGCCGCCTATTGGCAGAAGATAGAACCCCGACTATAAAAGCTCTATCGTTGGTTCCCACAAAAACCATTGACAGTGTCGCCAGTCATGGACAGGGATTGGGTGGGATGAGAAACGAAGATAACCTGGTGGCCTAATAAACAGCGACTCGGGAGTAACTTCTCATGACCATGTATTTTGTACTATATACAACAACGTTTGCGAATCGGTTACATACTCCTCGTAGGCCTACAGTGTAAGTTTTCGGTGTTTGCAGCAATGATTGTAATAGTCCAGTTCCACTGGAGATAGGAATCTACATTTGATTTTCAAGCTGATTTTGCGTTGCGACTTGCTTTGCAACTGGGTTGCGTTGCAACTGGGCACTCGATCGCCGTAGTGGACTGGCTTTACGTAACAAGCACAAAGCGAAAAGACAGGGCCGGCGCGGCCACTTTTCCATTGAGGGGGTACACCATCAATAGGGGCACCTACATACAGAGCGACAGCAGGGCCGTAGCTAGCTTTTTTTCGCTAGGGAGGCATTTTAAGCAGATAAGCTCAACGGACGTGGGCTTCGCCTTCCAGCATGGCGCCGAAGAGACCGGTTTTGTGTGTGTGGGGGGGGGTCTGGGGGCCTCCCCCAGGAAAATTTTGAAAATTAGAAGCTCTGAGATGTGATTTTAGGTAATTTCCTGCACCCTGAGACACGAACAATAAAAATAATGATCTTTTTTCCCATTTGATTTTGCTGAAAAAAATGTTTTTGAACGATGGGCCTGGGCGGGGGCGTGTGCCCCCCCCTCCCATCCCTATGCTAGGTAGGCCTACGGGTCTGGAGAGATTAAGTTAAGTATAATTTCAAAGCACAACGAAACAAAATGCCCTACTCCCCGAGAAAATTTTGATTCTGAAGTACCGGAAATGTGATTTCCTGGCATCTGGGCGGGGGTCGATAGACATAACACTTGGAGGGGCGTGCAAAGTGCCCTTTTGGGAATTGCCTGCCCTTTTCAAAAGGGCACCCCAACCAAAAAGGGCACATCACCCACAATTATTGAGGGGGTAAATACCCCCCCTACCCCCCCGGCCGCGCCGGCCCTGAAAGATGCAGAAAGGTAAAGGAATATAAAGGAAGTCAACTTCCAGATTTGTAGGAAAAAAAAAACAGAATAATTGCCTGCCCTTTTCAAAAGGGCACCCCAACCAAAAAGGGCACATCACCCACAATTATTGAGGGGGTAAATACCCCCCCTACCCCCCCCCGGCCGCGCCGGCCCTGCGACGTGGTAATGTCATTTAGGCCTAGGCCTACATGTCACATTTTTGTCTAGTAGGGGATTCTAAAGGACCTCCTGAGGGCCCTGACAAACAATTCAAGGGGACAGGAAAACGAGGGCGTAGGCTATACAGATTCTGTCACACACCCACTGAGTAGGGTGCGGCCCTGTGTTAGGAACATTGAATTTTTTTGCGCCAAGTTCCAGAATCTCACGGTCGATTTTACAGATTTGGCCCGGCTTGGATCCGCGCCTGATGATACTGTCTGGAGACCGGGAGTGGTCGCGAGTCGCGGTTCCTGGCCGAGCGCCACTTGGTTTTCTCTGGTCTGAAACGATCAAGGGGTGCATTAACGATCAGCTAATTAATTCCATGATCTCCCGGCGTTTTTGGGCTGTCAGAGTGGCGAGCGCAGTGGATGCATCGATCGGCGCCTGTCACGGCACCGATATGGTCCGGATTCAATCCNAACGAGGTGTCCATCAGTAACTGTTCAGGGTTACTGTAACTGTAACTGTCCATCAGTAACTGTTCATCAGTTCAGGGTTCTTCCCCCATAAAAAAGTCATAAAATATGAAAGTCTGAAAATAAGGCCTAAAAAAGTCATGAAATTTTGGAAATGGTGCAAAAGTCATTAAAAAGTCATAAAATATTCTCAAATGCCAGGAAATGGCGTAAAAGCACTCTTATTTTCTAAACATTTTCCCGGGGGAGGCCCCCGGACCCCCCGCCGATAGTTCGGCTCGTGCTTCGGTGCTGCTACATTGTAGGGACTGCAGCAACAGCCCCCCCCCCCCACACACACACACATTCCTACAGCTTTGCTGGACAATGACACCCAGAATTTAGCAAACAAAGCCGAGAATTCAGCAATTTTTAGACTTATTGGTGACCAAATGGTCATAAAGTAAAGCTGGAACGTCATACAAAAGTCATTAAAAAGTCATACTTTTTTCCCTGGCTCAGGGGGGGGGGAAGAACCCTGTTTTTGATGAAACGTACCGGTACCGGTAGGCCTACCATATTCTTGGCGTTCAAATCTTCGACGAAATCGGGATTCTCTTGCGGTGCCCGGTTAAGGTCACTCCCAACTTCTCACCAACCGCGTCCGTCTCTTCCGTACAATTATCACGGTTGGTTTTTCCTCCAGTCTGTCTACCTTGGTACGCTCTCATCATTATGTCTACTTATCGTGGTTGTAAACCTGTTTGCTCTTGTCCGACGATGGACGGCAACGTAATTACACTCGTACGGTCATGCTTGTTTGATCCGCTAGGTAACGGAGAACCTACCGCCGGGAGGGATGCCAAGAGAAATGTTTAAAGGAAACGTCTGCTGGTGGAAACGTTCGAAAACAGTCTCTCAATGACCGCGAAATGTAGAGTGAAATGGTCTTGAATCGTAAACTGGGCGTAGGATAGACTAGTGCCTAATCCTACCAACCTGCGCGCTGCAGTCGTGGCTTGTTTGGTAGGACCAGTTTTGGCCACCATTTTGGGAGGAATTCTGCCAGTCACGTCACTAGGAAATTTATTCAATTCTCAACACAGCTGACGTACCGGAATGCAGATAGAAGGTGACCTCCATTTGACCCAGGAAATCCACCAATCATGAAGGTGTCTTAAAAATACATCAACATAATAGTTCCTATACTTATTACCTGCGCCAGCATCGGCCAATCAGATCCACGAACGCGATAGGCGGTACCGGTCCTAACATACGTATGCAAAAGTCCGATGTAAAATTGTTGGGATCGGGTACCAGTCTAGGCGTAGGATGGAGCTGTTGCGCTCGCATGAAATAATTGATAAACATTATAATGTGGCTGTGCGTAATTATTGATTTAGAAATCCAAAAGAATAAAATACTAGTAGGTAATTTTGCCCTCTTTAAAGTGCAAACAACTAAATTGGAAAATCTTGAGTGGTTATTTATAGAATTAATTACAAAACAAGTCGGGGGTGGAGCAGCTGGCGGCGGACGTGGTCGTGGGGGTGGATTTGGTAGTGACGGTGGACGTGGTCGTGGGGGTGGAAGTGGCCGTGGGGTGAAAGTGGCCGTATATGAAATTCCGAGAGATTTTACGTCACAAAACGAAAATTTTAATGAAATGAACATGATTTTTTCCAAATGCAATGTTTATAGATACATGTACGTACATGTACATCAAACTACATGTATGAAGCTAAATTGATATCGGTGATCGACTATAGGGATTTCAAATTGTATTGCATGAGAATTTCTCTCAATGGTCATCTGTTGCGACTGTCACTCATAATCCCGAAAAGCAGCCGAAAAATACACGTTGTTGGTGATTTGTGAAAAAAACAAATGATTGCTCTTTTGTTGAATGAGAGCGACCAATCAACGCGCTTTATTTCATCGACTGCTTTCCGACGTGATGATCCGTGATGTTCTCAAACGGCAACCTGCGCAATTCATTAGGAAAAACAAAGGCCTATCCTTGTTATCACAATAACGCGTCGTCACACTTCATAAACTCCCATCTCATTTTCCTGTTTTCCTGCGATTTGAGATGTTTACATGTCATGACGTCACCTTCGGTAGTGCACGGCACTTACCGACGGTAAGGCCGACTGGGATCGGGCTAGATGCTGAACCGCACGCTACTATCGTGTGTGAGTGATGGATCCGTGGGGTGAAAGTGGCCGTATATGAAATTCCGAGAGATTTTACGTCACAGAATGAAAATTTTAATGAAATGAACATGATTTTTTCCAAATGCAATGTTTATAGGTACATGTACGTATGTACATCAAACTACATGTATGAAGCTAAATTGATATCGGTGATCGACTATAGGGATTTCAAATTGTATTGCATGAGAATTTCTCTCAATGGTCATCTGTTGCGACTGTCACTCATAATCCCGAAAAGCAGCCGAAAAATACACGTTGTTGGTGATTTGTGAAAAAAAACAGATGATTGCTCTTTTGTTGAATGAGAGCGACCAATCAACGCGCTTTATTTCATCGACTGCTTTCCGACGTGATGATCCGTGATGTTCTCAAACCGGGCGGCAACCTGCGCAATTCATTAGGAAAAACAAAGGCCTATCCTTGTTATCACAATAACGCGTCGTCAAACTTCATAAACTCCCATCTCATTTTCCTGTTTTCCTGCGATTTGAGATGTTTACATGTCATGACGTCATCTTCGGTAGTGCACGGCACTTACCGACGGTAAGGCCGACTGGGATCGGGCTAGATGCTGAACCGCACGCTACTATCGTGTGTGAGTGATGGAACCATAACATCGTAGATCACATGAAATAGCAAGGAAGAATGATTTTACCTTCGCGCTTATTCATAAATTATCACTTTATGGCACGTTCCCTTTAAATCCGGGTATGAAAGGGCACACCGTACAAATCAAGGACAGGCTATCTCGTGGGATGAACCACGTCATCGTTAGTCGAAGCCGATCTCAGTAAATCAAACTGTCCCACGCCCGAGTAGAGTGAAGGCTATCTTCAGGACCGACAACGAGATTGGTTCCCTGATTTCACCGGTAGGATCTAACACTCAGTTCGGTAGCGCCTGTCGTCCATAATCCCGAAAATGCAATCGATGAGAAAGACATTGATTGCTCTTTTGTTTACAAATCAGTGTTTGAAACGGCGATCACGTGACGGCAGGAGCTAGGCAGGTGTAACAGTTGGGATTGTCCCTGTAAAAAAGTATCCGCTGCTATTGTTACATGACGAATTAAGGTTCATGGCTACAGCAACCAATTATTTAAGATTGGAATGCAACAATAGGATCTCCCCATGATAGGCCTAATTATTCTTGGGGACATTTTTTCTTTATGCATATTTGGCCGAAAAATACAGCTTCTGCCAAGGAAATAAACAAAAACAAAGCGGTACAGGAAAACTCCCAAATCCACGCAGCCCTGTTGATCGGACATTCCAAACCAAGGCCTCTACACTTGCAAAATGCTTGAAGCCAGGTCCAAACAAGCACTCGACGGGGCGATTTCATTTGTTATTTATAGGTTAGACAGGTTGTGCTGTTCAATTTGGCAAATGGTTTATTGGTTTAAACAGCCACTCATTTCCCACTCACCACCCCCGTTGTTCGTCAGCAAGAGCCGGCATCTGCCTGTTCTTAACCAGGTGCCCAATGAATCAGTCGTTAAAGCATAGAAGACCCGGTGATCCTAGCAGACGATCTAGGAACATGGTGCCCGCAAGACGTACCCTGGAATAACTGACCCACCGCCGAACAAAACTTTGGAGTAAATTTCAAGAAAACTTTGGAGGGGATTTGAATTTTGTTTAGTTGCATTCGAGGAGGATTGAGACAATGAAACGCTTAGCTCGGCCTGTCGTGGACGGTGTTCGTCGGCGAAACCTCCGACATTCATCGAGGATAGAAGTCGCGGACAGCGGAGGAGAGACCGGTTGTCCTGTCCGCGCGTCTTCACACACCGGCTGCCCGGTGAGACACGACGGTCACATCACAGAGGAGGAACCGCGGGTTCCGAATCAGGATCAACCAGTTAGAGACTTCACTGATATACCCGGCCCTAAGGGCCTACCCGTCATCGGCTCAGCGCTGGACTTCATGGTATCCACCCGGCATAAAATCTTGGAGAGGAACCGGGCGCGATACGGACCCATCTTTCGCGAGAAAGTCGGTCCGATGCAATCAGTGAATCTCTGTGACCCGCAAGACGTCAGGGAGATGTACCGAAAAGAAGGAGCATTTCCGCACAGACTAGAAGTACCCCCTTGGAAACTTTACAGGGAACTAAAAGGCCTGCCGTTTGGGATCGTCATGGGGTAAGTAACGCTCGAAGAATTCATATTCCGTCGGCTGCATGGATTTCACATCCGTTTAAAAGCCCGCGCCGGATATTTGCTTCCGTATTTAGGCAATTAGGTCGGACATTTTTTGCGCATGGCCTAATATCCGATTTAGACCACAATGTGGTATGAGATCCAGGAATAGTTTGTGGTTGACGGAAGGAGAGTAATGAGTTTCGCCGTACTACCGCGTGGGCGAGGTCAGCATTCTGACTGACTGACGGAGGGGGGGGGGTTTGTCACGTCACCTCGCACCAAAATTACTAAGTAAAGTGTTGTCATGTCGTTGAATCTCAGAGATAGGATGTTTGAATTGAGCTAAACTACACAATCCTGACAATGTTGTTATCTTGACTCAACATGTGGATAATGCACACTGGATCCGTCATCCCTCCCCCNNNCGTCTGGGGGGGGGGCAACAGTCAACTTCATTCAAATTGATACCAGCCCTGCAGAACATAGTTTCCAAAAGACCAATGAAAGACAGCTGTATTTGTATCTATTTTTCCGTCAGGGCCTGGTAAGTCGGCCTACGGAAGAGGCCATATCACGCCACTCAAAAAGACAGTCGTAGGCCTATAATATTGCAGGACATATCTCGCACCATTGATAGGGCAGTTTTGGCCAAGACTATAAAGTTCAGGGCGAACAGCATAGAAAGTCCGATTACGGTGCTGGGGAAGATGCGTTATAACTAACTGCCCTTTTAAAGCTTTTCGTGCTGAAATCATAACCCCCCTACCCGACTATAACATATACGGAAGTTACAGCCCCGAAATAGACAACAGTTACTCGGAGGTCAGGGCATTGTCCGTGGGGGTGCTATTGGACCTCGGAAACACCCATCACCACTATGCATGCCTCAAGTCCCTGTGGTCTAACTGTGTTCGCTGTAGGCCTATTGAAATACCGGAAATGAAGCTGACAGTTCCAAAAATACATATGTAGGTGCGTCGGCCTACATGTATGTTCCTGTCCTCAATCACACCTCATTAACAACATAATTACACATTATTACATGTTATTAGGCGACACAGTTCAGGACAGCACCTCTTTGGACCATCGACAAACACCAAAATGTCCGCGCTCTCATCGTGGTAGTTGATTGACATTGCAAGATTGACATCAATCAATCAAAACGCAAACTGTACGATGATCACGTATCGTGTCTGTTTTAACCTCGATCTAAAAACGACGGAAGCCGAGATGGTTTTCCCCAAAATTTAAAACCACATCCCACATCAGTCAGAAAACACGGATAGACTAAGGCCTGTACCCACTGACGCGATTTTTGTGGCGGAGAGCGACAAAACGCGGCGATTTCACAGGCCATACAAATTTGATGCTACCGGTACTTTTTCAGTGGCAGAAATCTTTTGTTACCGTACCTTTTGCCTGTGAAAATGACAGACCAGCGCGATATCGCGGCTGAAAACACCAGGCCTTAGGAATTATTGAAGACAGCCAAATGAAATCAGGAAAAAGGCATTTGTAAACAACAGCTGATGTAGGCCTAGAACAAATTGATTATTGTGAGGATTGTAATGTTGACGATAAACAACATTTACTACTAGTATATGTATTTAGGCTCTGCCATCGTGTTGGCATTCACGTGAAAGCTGACGGCATGTCGTCGTTTTTTATTATGATCCAGCTTGATGTGGGCTTTCGCCAGTGGTATGCTGCTTTTCCACGAGGCGTTTGCGGGCGCGGAAGTGGAGGCGGGCGCGGGTGGAAAAAATCGATCCAACGTATTTCCCTTTAGCTGTTTCACTCGCACCCGCTCCCGCCACCGAAACCGCGTCCGCAAACGCCACGTGGAAAAAGCAGCCGTACGGTTGCATTGCCCTCTTCCGAGTCCTATGCTGTGACCAGAGAAGGTATACCGTCAGAAGTCGGCCGGGAAGCGGACACTTTTTACAGGGAGACATACTTTACTCTTACACCGGCATATCAAAGGTCGGAATCGGCGTCGGAATATAGCGAAACAATCACTGAGTCAAATTCCCACCCTGTCAAAAATCACCGAAATGAACATGCTGCCGACGAGCACTAGCCTACTTAGTGATTCTGAGTGGAAACGTGCCGCACTTCAAACCCCGGAAATGCCTGAAATATCAATAGAGCGGTTGGTTGAATGATTCATACAATAATATTTGTAGTTGCACCTTTTCGGGTGTATCGATAGATAGGCCTATTTTACAGGCCCTATCAAAAGCACCAATGCTTTAACATGATATCGTCTGCAGCTCATGATCAAAGAGATATTTTTTATCTTGTGTTTTGAGGCACGCCGGTTTTCCTGTCGACGACCGCTGTGTCATTTTTTTGAATGTTCGCCATCTGTAAGTTTTCCTCTACTCTCGTCTGACGGAATAAGCTGCGACTTGTCAGGGCATTGTCCGTGGGGGTGCTATTGCACCTCGGAAACACCCATCACCACTATGCATGCATCAAGTCCCTGTGGTCTAACTGTGTTCGCTGTAGGCCTATTGAAATACCGGAAATGAAGCTGACAGTTCCAAAAATAGGTGCGTCGGCCTACATGTATGTTCCTGTCCTCAATCACACCTCATTAACAACATAATTACACATTATTACATGTTATTAGGCGACACAGTTCAGGACAGCACCTCTTTGGACCATCGACAAACACCAAAATGTCCGCGCTCTCATCGTGGTCGTTGATTGACATTGCAAGGTTGACATCAATCAATCAAAACGCAAACTGTACGATGATCACGTATCGTGTCTGTTTTAACCTCGATCTAAAAACGACGGAAGCCGAGATGGTTTTCCCCCAAATTTAAAACCACATCCCACATCAGTCAGAAAACACGGATAGACTAAAAAGGCCTGTACCCACTGACGCGATTTTTGTGGCGGAGAGCGACAAAACGCGGCGATTTCACAGGCCATACAAATTTGTGCTACTTTTTCAGTGGTAGAAATCTTTTGTTACCGTACCTTTTGCCTGTGAAAATGACAGACCAGCGCGAAATCGCGGCTGAAAACACGACAGTGGGTCCAGGCCTTAGGAATTATTGAAGACAGCCAAATGAAATCAGGAAAAAGCATTTGTAAACAACAGCTGATGTAGGCCTAGAACAAATTGATTATTGTGAGGATTGTAATGTTGACGATAAACAACATTTACTATATGTATTTAGGCTCTGCCATCGTGTTGGCATTCACGTGAAAGCTGACGGCATGTCGTCGTTTTTTATTATGATCCAGCTTGTGGGCTTTCCCCAGTGGTATGCTGCTTTTCCACGAGGCGTTTGCGGGCGCGGAAGTGGAGGCGGGCGCGGGTGGAAAAAAAATCGATCCAACGTATTTCCCTTTAGCTGTTTCACTCGCACCCGCTCCCGCCACCGAAACCGCGTCCGCAAACGCCACGTGGAAAAAGCAGCCGTACGGTTGCGTTGCCCTCTTCCGAGTCCTATGCTGTGACCAGAGAAGGTAGGCCTACCGTCAGAAGTCGGCCGGGAAGCGGACACTTTTTACAGGGAGACATACTTTACTCTTACACCGGCATATTAAAGGTCGGAATCAGGGTCGGAATATAGCGAAACAATCACTGAGTCAAATTCCCACCCTGTCAAAAATCACCGAAATGAACGTGCTGCCGACGAGCACTAGCCTACTTAGTGATTCTGAGTGGAAACGTGCCGCACTTCAAACCCCGGAAATGCCTGAAATATCAATAGAGCGGTTGAATGATTCATACAATAATATTGTAGTTGCACCTTTTCGGGTGTATCGATAGATAGGCCTATTTTACAGGCCCTATCAAAAGCACCAATGCTTTAACATGATATCGTCTGCAGCTCATGATCAAAGAGATATTTTTTATCTTGTGTTTTGAGGCACGCCGGATTTCCTGTCGACGACCGCTGTGTCATTTTTTTGAATGTTCGCCATCTGTAAGTTTTCCTCTACTCTCGTCTGACGGAATAAGCTGCGACTTGTCCGATATCCATCCTCACAACACCCGTAATAGACAGAATCTAGTTATTCCACTTTGTAAACATAATTTCGCTATGCAAAGACCTCTATACAGTGTCGTTCCTATCTTTAACTCCTTACCAAATCTTGTCTCTGAAAAAAATTTTACTGACAGTCTGCACGGTTTTCTAATGTACTATAAGAATTATTTACTTGGATTGTACAGTAATCTATGCACCATTGAAAACTGTTATGTTTGCAATCGTTGAATGTTTAGTGCCATCTTTTAATACCTACTCTGTATATATACACATCTTTTTCCCCTTTTTGACATCATTGTATTAGTTCTATACTTAGAACTTTTTCTTGTAATAGTGTACTTCCTTTAAGGCTGGGGGCTACCTATAGCTGAGCTCATTCCCTAGTGGCAATCCACGGAATTGGCCTTTGTGCGACGAGTCATTCACATTCAGATTAAATCCGCTCACCCTGGTATACTGTTTTCGAAAACCAATCTTCAGTGTACGTGCCCACCCTAAATCTTTTGTGTCCACTGCGGGTATTGTTCAGCTCTGTCACTGGTGCTTTGGTCACAAGTGGCCGAACAGAGTTTACTCATATGGCGCGAATTATGCAAATCTACATAACAAAGAAGTAACTGGCGAGTGGTATGGAATTTTTCAAATTTGCAAGACAAGTTTTCTCATTTGTGGACGCATATATTTGAAAAATTTCTTTTGGATGTTATTGCCATATGTGCATTCTAGGGCAACACGATCGCCTTTTTTGAATAGTTGGTCGGG
>NMRB01000245.1:150445-168151 GCA_002633025.1 Notospermus geniculatus | reverse complement strand
TAATTATCGCATGCGACCTAGTAGTCGCATTGGTAGTCGCCCCCATTTTACTAGTCGCTCGTGTGCGCCATGCTTAAAGGTCTCGGGCCACTTGTGCGTTTCGCGCTGCGTGATGCGTCAAATCTTTTGTTATTTTCCGCCGTTCTGCTTCCTAACAAAAGATTTGACGCATCACGCAGCGCAAAACGCACAAGTGGCCCGAGGCCTTAAAGGAGCTGGACGTCCAAGTTGTAAACACGATATTCACTAGTCTCGGTCACCCAGCCGCTCGGTCATCCAGCCGAATCGGAGGATCGAACGTTTGTGTCGCAGTACCTGCGGAACGAAACGGTTGGCTGCGCGAGACTACATATTCACTTCAGTACATATCACCGATAATAGGTGGCAGCACAGCGTGGATAGAGAACCAGTGAGTGGTTGAGTGAGTTGCATTGGACCGGGCACCAGTCTAACGATCACAGGGCGCAACTGGTGCTGCCACCTTCACGAAGGAATAAAACTAGTTTGCTGGCCAGTGTTTGTAAACAAACCAGTTTGTTAACAACTTGGACGTCGAGCTCCTTTAAAAGCCATATATTCTAATCCCTCGCTGAACAATGAGAGCGGACTTTGATTCCAGGGGACTTTGATCCCTGTCACACCTGTGTATGGCCAATAGCGAAGTTTCGCAAATATGACGAAACACGAAGTACCGTACGAAATACATGTATGAAATTTAACTTCATTTCCAGGACCCATTGTATTTCTGGAGATGGTTGGTACCACGAATGTCCCTGCTGCCAGTGCGTCTTTTAGCACATCATGTAAGACCGAGGGAGTTACATGTATATTATGGTATGGTGCATCTTGAGTTTTTAAATTTCCACTTCGCATCTACGAAGTGGAACCGAAAGATAAATTTCCAAGTTTAATAGACGGTAACTCGATCGGTCTAATGTCGTACGATAAAGACGCTCTTGCCGCAGCGATATTTGTGGTACCAACCATCTGATAAAAGTCCAATTTCGTATTTCGTCCTTTGTGTTTCACCAGATTTGAGAAACCTCACTAACGTCTCAGTTGGGGAGTTCATTAGAAGTTTAAAGGGTTAACTGTAAACATTAAACCTATAACACCTGATATGGGGTTAACCCTATAACACCTGGAGGTGCCATTGGGTGCCTCCAGGTGTTATAGGGTTAAACTAAGTACAATAAGATCGTCTGTTGATTGAATAATGTTCCTTCAATCGAAAATACGCCCTACTTTTAATAGCAGACGATACGCACATCTGACGTCTGAAAACAGAATACTTTTTACACAACCAAACGAAAAAGGTGAGAGAAAATTTTTAAATTTTACCACAATTTTCTGTTCAGCGTTTTTCCATGCTTGTGTGGTCGTCCAATTTCTCTAAAAGCGCTGTATGCAGCCAAAAACGAGAACTTGATCTCGAACTCATTCGGCTGCAACTAACGTGTCTGGAGGATTATTGTACCAACTTACAAAAAGAAGATAGCTATTAAGTCTTGCGTAAACCTTAATTGGCCCATTTTCTCACCTGTCAATCATACCATCACGGAAGAAGGTTTTCCGTCGTTGGTAGTTGATACTCGCACGTCACGATGACGAATTACCGACCAAAATATTTTAAATGGATAAAACGGAAGGTATTTTTAGACATTTGGCGGTTTGGATGATATGGTTCCCGATTATACTGGCAGCTTAAAGGTTGCCTGAAAGGGTTTCACCCATCCAGTTCTGGTTTTCTATGTAGCCTAATGCTGTAGAGCATTAACCAGGCAGCATGAAACCGAAAACCGCATGAAAATCGGATCACCCATTTCCAAGCTATGGGAATTTAAAAAGGATGACTACACACCCTGGTAACCATGTCAGGCAGCGGAGAACAGCACATTTGATGTCATTGGATTTTTAAACATAAAAAACATTAAAATAACTCATTTAACTTGGGCACTTGGGTGTAGTTTTGATGTATTTTTTCTTGTTCAGTCAGTCCTACTGCAGTTATTTCCTTAAAGATAATGTATCACGACTTCATTGTTTACATTAAATGTTTGTAAACCTGTTATTTTGGACTTGTTATTTTGGCTACCAACAAATTACTCATAAGACAAAGAAAGCCTGGACATAAACAAACAAATGTTAATAAACAATGAATTTCGTGGCCCGCGAAAATACCCGTGATATATTACATGTATCTTTAATATGGATTCTGAGGCCAATATTTGGATTTCTGGATAGCACATTTGACCCCATGAACCCACCGCCTGGACAGCCATGGATACCAAGTTGTTTGGTTGTCATGTAGAAACAACATGTTAACTGGTTAAATTTGGTATAACACTGTAATTAATGGCCCAATCTTCATGCAACTTTCACTGTATTGTTTTTTACTCAAACCACTTTTCAGAGAAAAAAATCACGAAATGCCGTTCAAATAGGGTCTAGCGAGATCGATAGCTCCTGTCCTCCATTTTAATCAGGTCACCTGCCGAAAAAGAGCCGATAAAAACGCAACGTGTTGATTGGTCGCTCACATACAACAAAAGAGCAGTCAGTATGTTTATTCAACCAATCAGCGCGTTTTTCATCGACTGTTTTTTCGGTCGATCACTTGACTTTGCAAGGTGTTACCGATCTCAGTATTAACGGTGAGATATAACATGACAGATCCGACGTGTGCAACCACTGAACATCCAGTCATTGCAATCTCGTACCCAGAGATTAGTTACTCTCGGCCGAGGTTGGATGCCGCTACACTAATTTCTGGAGACTGCATGCTGGCTACTTCATGCAATTCGTGTGATTTGTAGCCTGGTGCGATTTTAGACCGCAGATGCACTGAAATAATTGCAGTATTTATGTTCTTAGAAAGCTTTTTGTGCGGGATCTGTTGCATTTATTTAAGGAAAAAAACAAAACACTACTCTCGAGCACCATTATCTTGGGGTGAAACGGTCAAAAATTAGTAGACATGTATATTCATGCGCCGTGTGTAACACCGGTCAAAAATTAGTAGACATGTATATTCATGCGCCGTGCGTAACACAAACGTGTCTTCGAAACCCCGAAGTAGTCCGTAGCAGTTTCCAGAGATTAGTGGAGCGACCTACAACCTCGGCCAAGCCTAACTAATCTCTAGTACGCGATTGCAAGTCATTTTTCTATAGCCCTGTTTACACTACATAAAAATCCGCGTCTCACCCGGGCTTTTTCTGTTTACACCTGTTAAAAGCCGGTGAGTCTAAGGCCGGGTTTACATTGAGGTATACGGTCTACGGACACGCAGGTGGACAATGGCCTAACAAAGGAAAGGGTTCATGACCATGAAACCTTTGTTCGCCCGCGTGTCCGTAGACCGTATACCTCAATGTAAACCCGCCCTAATAGACCCGGGGATGAAAAGCCCGGGGCTATTGAGCCCTCCGAGCTCGAAGGGTTTTTGGAGGGCTTAAATTTAGATCCGCGTCACAAGCGGGTTTTTTAAGTAGTGTAGACACAATAGACCCGGGCTTTATCCAGTGGAAGGAACTGGGCAAGGAGATATTTTGTTTGTTGGGTGTGTTGTTGGTGATGGGGCCACTGGGCTGTTTCCCTGGCTCCAGTGGACACGTTGGTGTCCCTGAAGCCTGGGAAACAGTTAGTAGTCTAGGTCATTATTGCTTTTATATGGGTAAAACCAGTTACTGCTATTGTTACGGCAGTTTTGATACATTTGCCATCAGGATTAGGATTCGGCCCAGGCCCAGAGTGAAAATACTGACTGCTGTAGGCCTACCCCTGTCGTAATTCTCGATTATCCTGTGCCTTAATTGAATGATTTATTTCGCATATGGTAGCAATTGCAACATCTCGAAAAATAACTTAATGAAGAGAAAAAAGAATAAAATACAAAAGATGATAAAAGAAGAAGAAAAGACGAAAAGGGAAAAAAGCAGTGGACGGGATTCGAACCCGGGCCGCTGGGTTGTGAAGCAACGATCATTCCGCCGCCGTGAACCAACAAGACGTGCAACGCCACCAAGACGTGCAACAGCAGTGACGTGCGCTACACCTCAACGGCAACGCACGGTAGCGTTGCTATGATGCGCTTTGGGTAAATCTGTGACGTCATCGTGACGTCATCAAATCATAAGTTTGAAATTAAATCTAAATTTACAAACAAACTGCTGAGCGAAGTGACTAATTGCGCCATCGATACATCATTTCCAGTCCTCCTTAACTTTCATGCGAAGTTTGAGCGCTTAACAATGCCGTATTGTGTGTTTTTGGCACGCTGTTTGCCAGAAGCCGAATTTCTTACATGAGGAGAAATTCAGAGTCGGACCGCCTGTGACGTCAGCAGCTTCGCTATCTGGCCGCTGCGCGGCGTTCCGGGTCCTTTGCGTCTAGTTCTTAACACCTCGACAGGTGGCGTGTCTAGTGCAGCCTTTGTAGTGCATGGTAAGTTCGCTAAACGTAGGTTTTACGTGAGAGAATTGTCTTTACATAAGATAACGTAGCAAATTTAATGATAAACAGTGATAAGAACGCGGAATAAACAAACTTTGTGCAACAAGCATGACAATCACTAACAATGTCAAGGTAACCACTGGTAACGGGGACCCAGCCAGCACTGCAATTTTGCGCCTCCTCCTCGTGAAGAGTGCCCGCCAGCAGCGACCCTAACGCCGGGCGTAGCAATTAAGTTCAGCTAGATTTTAGTAGTGTAGACGCGCGCCGGGTCTCAGGCGGTTTTTTTCAGGCCCGGCCTTGACATGGGCTCAAAAAGCCCGGGGATTTCTATGTAGTGTAAACAGGGCTTATTTGGCTGAGGCGAAAGTCCGGTAGCCTACAACCGTTCACAACGCCGACGTCGGGATAAGAAATTCAAGCGGGTTCCTCGTTTACATTTTGAATAGATCTCACCGCCCAGTGGCGAAACTGAAAACAACTACATCACTCACATTACTTCAGCAGGCTCGACGCCCACAGGTCGTTTTTTGACTTCTTGCTAATTCTGACCGAATTTCAGAGCAGTTATTGCATGTTATTTTACTCGCTATCT
The DNA here is from genome assembly GCA_002633025.1 of Notospermus geniculatus. Lineage (NCBI taxonomy): Eukaryota > Metazoa > Nemertea > Pilidiophora > Heteronemertea > Lineidae > Notospermus > Notospermus geniculatus. Next base: position 163,101 of record NMRB01000245.1, on the reverse strand, counting down.
TTCTACTATGATTGTTTTTCGTGCTACACTAACAGAATTCCTTTCATAATTGCAATTTATTTCGGCGTTACATGTATGTGTAGCCTACATTACTTATTGTAGTCGCCTACCGCGTCGATAAAGAACTGTGAATTTTTACGCAGTTTTCATATTCAGTGAATGACTTTCAAAGCGGAACAAGAACAGTGGACATACGCGCATATCTAAGCTTTTTACCCGATATTTATATGAGGCAAAATTTACCTCCTATTCATGATATGAGTTTTTCACTACTTACATCAACTTGTGTGGGTTCCGTTGAAAGATTACAATCATCTCATGACTTCCCATTAACGCTGTCTCGCGATGTTCCGTTACAACTGTTCTTCGTTTCATTCGTTTCGCTTTTTACACACACCCGATAGCGTTAAACGATCGAAATTGGATTTTAATTTGTAACAAAGTAGCCGACAACAGACGATCGAATCGCGAGGTTACGAACCTTTTAACTCATGTGATGTTTGAGAAAAAAAGGCTCCAGACAAATAAACGTTTATGATCTATGAACCTGTTTTAGCGGATATCCACTCATAATTGTCTGTTCATTTTCTATCGCATACGAAATCTACCATAGCACGTTTTTTTAAACTTGTCTCATTTGGGGGTAGCCTATGTATTTGTAAAATAAGAAACGAAACAAAACCAGAAACGAAGAAACGAAAGGTTATAAAAAACGGAACAACCTGGTAACTGGAACGGGGATGACGGACATTTTCGCCCAGGTTGGGGTTTATCTTGAGGCCGCTCCTGCTAGACTGGTTACGTCTTATGTACCTATCTCAGGTTTGTGCATTCCCTGTCACGCCAGTAGGCTAAAAAGTCAGGACGCGAAATTTCTTCAGTCCTTATACGTAAAGTTGTCGTGTGGGGGATTTTGGCTATGTTGCAATGTATATACCTATCCTCCAAACATTCATCTATAGAATAGGCCATCTTTGTTTTTTGGAAATAGGCCCCTTTTTAAGGGTTTCACAAAATGTAAACACTATTTTAGAACGTGAAACTCCAATTCGGTCTCGAATGACTTTTTGCTCAGCAGATAGCTCCAGTGTGCGGCAGGCTTTAGATGTAACATAACAGTCCAGCAGGAGCGGCCTGAGGATAAACCCCAGCCTTGGCAGAAAGTCAGTCATCGCCGTTCCAGTTACCACACTGTTAGAAATAACAGAGGATTTTACAGAAAATCTGTGTAGCAGAGTCCCCAGGACCGGATCTGTAAAATAACAGACTTAAATAAATGTTAACAGAGATTTAAAATATTGAGTTGAGAACCGAGCGCCAAATTCGGCATTATTGGTTCTATAGACAATATTGGGCGATTTTAATGTAATGCAGGAGGAAACCGGAGTGCCCGGAGAAAACCTGCGCTGTCAGAGAGAGTCGCCCTCTCTATCACATGAGACACGGACCAGACCGGGAATCGAACCCGCGACCTCAGAGGTGACAGGCGCCGATGTTTCCATTGCGCCACTCTGACAGCCCAACAGAGATTTGACTGGAGGCTGACCAAATTATATTTTCATACTGCTCTCGGAAGGCATCATAATGGGATGTCCAATGGAGTCCAATCAATACAGGGAAACATGAATCATACCTTATGTAAATTTACAGAAAGTGCTGGGGACTCTGCTGCAAGCAATTTCTGTAACATTACTGCAAAATTACTATTGTAAAATTAATACAGTAATTTCTAACAGTGCAGGTTGTTCCATGTTTTATATGTCTCGTTTCTTTGTTCCTGGTTTCGCTTCTTTGTTTCTGGTTTCGTTTCGTTTCTTATTTTACAAATACCCTAGACTTCCCTTGTCGTAGGACTTTGGGGTCTAATACAACAAGATAGCGCACAAAATGTCACGAAATTTACTGAAAGTTTTTGAATATGAAAACTGGTTGAGAATTGACAGAGCCATAGGTCCTAACTTTATCGTTTTATACAGTATAGTTTTCAGTATTCTGACACATTATCAGCATCAGATGCATGACCTCTTTGATCCCAGAGAAAAACAGACGAATCTGGACATTTTTTATTTCTTCCTCACCGGTGAATTCCACTTTGAAGTCGAAGATCCAGGTCGGCGCTCTAACTGCAATAATTCGGCAATAAAACTGCTCAGTTGCACCGAAACATCCCCGGTTGTATTTAGATTGAGTTTCAACAGGATAAATCGTCGTTTTTTGCCACTGGTTGGATACCTCCGACTCCTTGTTTTGACGTGAGTCGGGCCTCTAAATCATGCAGCATTCTTTGACGGCCGTTGCTACTCAGTGCCGCGCCATAAAATCATAAGTTATGTCCATCATTCTGGTTTTTATTGCCCTCCCCTTACCTAGACCACACAGGTGTTTGGCCGACTCAAGGCCGCTCGGTGCAGAAAATAGTTCATTCTTCAATTGCATAACGAAAGGAGGATACCCTGGTTGAATCACCTTTAAAAAACCATACTCCGGGATCAGGTAAAGTCTCTCGAAAAGAACCAATTGTTGAATCTCATATTTCCAAACAGGGCTTCGCGATTCATGTGTTGTTTGAGACGAGAGCGCCAATTGGTCGAGACTGACCTCTGCCCCAAATTTGCATATTTTAATGGCGGACAGATATGGGGACAACGGATGCGTGTGTTCGCGCCAATCCTGTCAGGGAACACAGCTCAATCGCCTTCAGACACATTGAAGAGAAGAGAATTCGAATCTCCCATGTCATAAACCAGGCAATTTTTTGGGTTTTCATCTAATATCAGTAAACTCATGCATTTGACATGTTTCATGTTTTGTCTGTCTAACAGCACTGTGCTCGTAATAGTATATCAAGTCACAACTTTGTATCTAACTATAGTTGCGCTTCCACTACAAAAAAAGCCGGTATTTGTCCGCTCTTATTCTGCTTCCATTACAGAATAGCCGGGTTTAATAAGTCCGGTTCTATTAAGTGCGGATCTATTTAGTTCGGACAGCATATAAGTTGCGCTTCCACTACAAAAAAAGCCGGTATTTGTCCGCTCTTATTCTGCTTCCATTACAGAATTGCCGGGTTTAATAAGTCCGGTTCTATTAAGTGCTGATCTATTTAGTTCGGATAGCATAGCCGATCATACTCCGAATCTAGATGCGGATAAATTTTGTAAAGGAATGGCAATAACACCGGATCTATTTGTAGTATTATGCTCGGCTACAGGTGGCTCCACGGTCGCTTGCAACTGCGCATGACCTATCCCAACTAAATAGATCCGCACTTAATAGAACCGGACTTATTAAACCCGGCAATTCTGTAATGGAAGCAGAACAAGAGCGGACAAATACCGGCTTTTTTTGTAGTGGAAGCGCAACTATTATGACCGAAGTAACTTAAATGGGATTAATTACATTCTATTCTCCATATTAATTACGTACTACAAGTAGATCAAAATAAATTGAAGTTCGATGATTAGTAGGATGGTCTGGGAATGTTGACCTATATCTGCCCTAGACCTTAAGTGCAGTTGTCAACCCTTCGTAGCGAAAAAAATGGGTTTCTTAGAAAACTCCCATGAAGACACTACGAAGGCATGTAAATTTTAATTACGGTTGACTTATTGGGGTGTCCACGAAACTAGAAACCTCAAGTTGTAAGACAGTTTTCACCAAATTTTCAGATTTTAATACCGTACCGTATGCTCAATACAGGCTAAATGTAGGCGTACTAGTGTGGATCTACCCCTATACTTAAGAATCAACCCCATTTTTATCAAAATTCATTTTCAGGGCCTATGCAAATAAATTTTGTTAAAAATGGGAATCTTTGACAACAATTTGGATGTGTACGACAAGCATGCTTGTTTTTCAACCTGAGCCATTGCGCCATACATGTATGAATAAAGACGAATAAATGCTTTTACTTTAATTTTGCGATACAAATGCACTGGGGAATGCTGTACAAATCTGAAGTAAAAGCATTTGCTAGTCTTCGTTCATATGACCCGATGGCTGGTATTCATGAAAGTTAGCAAATGGTTTTACTTAAATGTAGATTTGCACAGCAAGGTCCAATGTAAATGTAGTGCAATATTATACTTGAAGTAAAAGCATTTGGTAGCATTTATGAATATCAGCCATTGTGCTTGCCAGCTAGTTGTGGTTGTCGTACCGATAAACACGAAGGCGGCCTCCATACATTTTGGGAGTACGACTCACAGCTCCAGCCTCAGGTAAACGTAATTATACATGCAGGTGTCCCGGCGGTGGATGAGAAACGGGAGCAGCATTGCTCACCCGATACGTACCTCACGCAGGGGGGACACAGAACCTTCTTAGAAACATGCCGTATCAAATTTTACACTCGGCTTTGATATTGGAGATTTCCTTGAATGAGTTTGGGTAAATCGGAGTATGATGTCATTCTCTTCTCAGTATTCGTATAATTATCTTGGTTTGCCTGCAGTGGATGCTGCGCCGCACCTAAGTGCAGTCGGTCAGTCATGTCAGTGCGCTGGGTCGGTTCAAAACAGGTTAGTGATAAAACCCGGAACGAAACGAAACGAAATGAAATCAATGAAATGGGCATGATTGATTTGCATCAATTTATTTTCGTTTTGGCAAGTCTTATTGTAATACCGATATTGGTTTACGTACATGTAGAATCTGCTCCGACATTGACGCTTGTTTTATGCACTCAACCGAATGAGTGAAGAAAACCAACGCAGAACAAAAGCTGCGGCAACTTGAGGAGCACCGAAGGGAATTTCGTACATGATGGTTCTGATTGATTTTAAAATGATAATTCAATTTGATTTTGTGTGCATGGTGTATCGAAAAAACGTCAATCTCAAGGCGGAAGCATACATCTGCAACATAATGACACTTAATTAGGCCTACGTTAATTCTCAAATTCCTTGCGAGTCCCATTTCGGTGATTTCGTTTCGTTTCGTTTCATTCCGGGTTTTACCACTAACCGTTCAAAACCTGGCATGCACTGGCACTGGCAGCCTTCTTACCAGAAAATATCCTCAGTGAACTACAGGTTTTGATTCTCAAGAATTGGACTACATGGGAAAAAAAGTAAGGCCTGCAACTGCCGTACTGAAATTTCTATTTTTCACCGATAAATCAAATGTAGCCCATTCTTTCATTTCATTGCTGACCCATTGCTTTAGTGTAAGTTTGAAAATCTAGAGCCGTCTAGTTCCGGTGTGATTTGATAATTTTATGGAAGTGGTCATCACCTGACCCCTGACCCCCCCCCCCACACACACACTCTCCCGAAGAGCTTCACCTTCCCTGTGCACTCTATACATGTAGATGTTTCCAACCAGCAACGTCCCTGTATTAGCTCCCCACCATACCCTATAGTTGCCCTTTTGTGGTGGTCGGAGATGGACATTGGCCCTCACACCCTCCTTTTGATTAAGCAATTGAGTCCATGTAGGCACTCCAGGGTCCATATTAACGAACATACTTAAGTCAAAGTGTGATACTTATCTTTTGTGTTGAACAAAAAAGGATAAGTGTCACACTTAGACTTAACTAGTTTTATGAATATGGGCCCTAAGTGTGACACTTATCCATTCCTTTGTTCAACACAAAAGATAAGTATCACACTTATGTATCACTACTTAAGTCCAATAGACTTAAGTAGTTTTATGAATAGGGGCCCTGGTCTGGAAGCCAGCCCATCCCTGCCACACACTATCCAAGAAGAGACCATCTACCGCACTTGCTGCATTTTTCCCCCTTCTAAAAAGCCCGTGGGTCGAAGTTGACATCCTCGCTATATTATCATAGTCCTAGCGGTGATTTTGGGACAAGTACAGTTATAGGCTGCAGACCAGAAATCAACACTGGGACTGTGCCAATGCCAGTGCCAGTACCAGTGTCAGTGCCAGGTTTTAAACTGACCACAGTGCACTTCGACTCCACTCTGCCAGACAATCAATTCCGACTATACATTGTATATGAAAATACCGAATGCCGCCAAATTTGATAGAGAATGTTGCGAAGTCCTTTTTTTAAAAACTCCATTATGTATTTTCGTCGACGACGGCGCATGCGTATTTGCATTACTTTTGGAAGGAAACTGGACGGAATTCAATTGGTTCTGCAGAATCAAGTATTGAATTCCTGACAAGATTCTCCATCGACGCTCGCATACACTTTGCAGTGTGGTGATTCAAACACAAAATTATTTTATTCGTACGCGAAGTCGTTGATGCATAACTAATGGTGCTTGTCGCATTCGCAGTTCATCTGGAAAGTGGAAGGGGTGACGGGTGATTACGTAATAAGCTGTCACCCCTTCTATTTGCCTAAACAACTGCAAAAATAGTCAACACGATTAGTTATGCATGAGTAAAATCGCGTACGAATAAAATAATTTTGTGTTTGAATCACCACACTGCTTTGATTGGGGCAGTGAAGAGTGTGGAAGTAGACCATTGTGTCCACACAGGTTGCGCAAGACTGCTGTTGAGACTGCTTTGCACAGACCTGTGTCCGCGCGCGGCGCATCACAAAAATTTGTTAGTTTCTAAATACGCGAGCCGCATCACAACCTGAACTGGGTGATCACGTGATCTACTCTGCCACGAAGTTGAACTGAGGAATCAACCGCCATCTTGAAAATGCAGCAAGTAGTCCCAAATCTTCCCATGATGCCTTGAGCGCGCGGTGACAGGTCAGTGCGAGGTACGAGCGCTACCTGTCGTGACAATGGGAAGTAGACCGTCCCAGTCCCCCGGAGAAACAGTCCTGGGAACAAAAGATCCTATTGTTGCATTCTAATATTACAGCGATTGGTTTCTAAAGCCAAACACCTGATCCGCCATGGAACAATAGAGACGGACACTTTTTAGTGTGTGTGTGTGTTGGGGGGGGGGGGGCATCCTAAAGCCCCCGTGACATATCCACTCCTGGGTCCGTTACGGCGAGTAAAAACAGACAGATTGCCCCTGATCCCCGGGGAATGAAAACCGTAGAAATGAAAATGAAAATGAAAATCGTAAATAATGGACCCTTATTGTCTCTAAAATCCGTGGCAAGCCGCTGGGTGGGAAATATCGTACGGGGCCCGGTGGATATGTGAAGGGGGTTTAAACCAGGTATTCCCTTTGACCAACCTGACAATTAAAATCAGCATATAGAATTGGGGAGGTTTCGACAATGAGCACAAGCTACAAGTCGATCAAAAGAAGGGTTTATTAACGATGACATTTTAAGAGACAAGAAGATGCTAAAGCAGAGAGCTGGCGCTACTTTAGTGGGTTAATCGTACCTACGGGGTTTCGTGTGAGACAGCTTTTCGCTTGATAATTGCGGAACCTGAACCAACCATTCTCACCCGTGCGTGTTTGGTGAGACGACCAATACCGACAGTGAGGTATCAATTCCTTAAAGCGGGTGATCCACTGTCGCGATTTTGGCTTGAGACGGGGTTGCGTTCCCTTGCGGTTACCTTATAAGGACTTCCGATTGCCATATAAGGCGATCGCAAGGGACCGCAACCCCGTCTCAAGCCCAAATCGCGACAGTGGATTAGCCGCTTCAGTACAATGGGTCTTAGTGTATAGTAGGGTCTTAGTTTTATAGGGTCTTAACGTGACAGTTTTCTGTCGAAAGTTTGCTGTCAGACAGTCAATTATTGCTGTCAGACAGCAATAATTGCTGTCATACAGTACTGTATTAGGCCGGTTCAAAGTACAGTGGTTGACCACACTTGGAACCGGCCTCCATGGCCTAAGACAGTTCTAACGACAGAACCGCTTTATGAATACGACCCTTGGGCCCGAACTTATAAAAGGTGTTTTTCGCCCGTCTAACTTGGACTTGTTTAAGCCTAAACATTTGTAAGACAACTGTTAGACAAGTCTACCAAAACACTGGTGTTTATCGGAATTTCGAACAACGCAAGGACGTCGGTCTAGCTAGTCAGGTCCAACAGGTGATTAAATGGTCTCAACAAAGGCAGTGCCTTTGTTGAGACGATTATATAATGCAATTGTGAAGTGGCATAACTTAGATGACCTCATATCGCACCACATTCGTCACACAGGCCTATTTGTTGTTGTGAATGGATGGATAGTACACCCTTAGTCAAAAGTAAATGCCCACCTAATTTTCCGGCATATTTCCTTGAATATCTTTCATAGCCACATTTTCTTTTCATGCAGATAATCTAGGGCCACTAGGACACCTTTTAAGACCATAAAACTTGAAATTATGAATGAATCACAAGCTTAGACAACTGCAAAACAACCCCCCTGGCATGTTTTGCAATTCCTTTGTTATTTGGACATCGTTGTCTATCTTTGGACGGCAGTTTTAAACACGTCTAAGCTAGACATCCTTCTGTAATCGCAGTTTAAGCTAGACGACTGATTTAGACTTGTCTTGGCGAGTTAGACTTGTCTAAGGGATAGACATCCTTTATAAGTTCGGGCCTTGGTGTCTTAGTTTTATAGACAACCACCAGATTTCGGCCATGGAGAACTAGCGGAGTAGTCGGACCTGGCGGATTTAGCGGATTCTGTACGAAATTGAATAAAATTTAATAATAAATGGAAATTAATCAATTAATATAATTTTTCAAGTATTCTATATGCCAGACAGATCATAAAGGACTGTGAAAATAGCTTCTAGAGTTGGCAATCCAAAGAGGGCAACAAAAATGGTTTGCAGGAATAGTTTGACCAGTTGCCATGCGCGATGCTGTTGCAGTTTTTCCTTTATAACCTGTGCGGCACATAGAACACTTGAAAAATTATATTACCTAATTAATTTCCATTTATCAAATTTTATACAGAATACGCCAAATCCGCCGGATCCGCTTATTCCGCTAATTCTCCATGGCCTATTTCCTTAATTGTATGAATAGGAAAGAATTCGCTTTTACAGCCATGACTATTCATGTCAGTTGACTGGAACGGTTGTCAATTTCTTGCGCAAGGTCCATGGGGGTCGGTACGGTAGGTCGGTTCTATGAAATGGGAATAAAAAAATGTCAAACAGATGGTGGAGGTAGCGACACCTTTCCGGCTGGACCCGGTTGTTCAAAACAGCATTTGTCAATAGAAGTGTGACATTTATCAGAGCACAAAAAAACGACACACAAAATGATAGTAGGCCTATAAGTAAAGTCGTCTCCGAATTTAGCAAATTTTCGACCCCAACCGGGGTCTTCCTCAGGCACTTTCTAGATGTAGTCTGGACGCAAAACGAAAAACCGGGACATTTTGGATAACAGCAATTTTTTCGCATTTTTTATATCTCCAAATGACAGAGATTCAGAATCCGCCGGGTGCCACTCTGGCACCCTTTAGCGTTTTGTGAAAATCCTGTTTGAAGTTGAGGACACTGACTTTATCATTGGACCCAAGAACTGAGCTTTGTACAGGAGAATGGCACATGATGTACAGCTAACTTTTGAACGGTTGGATTTACACCCCATAAATGTATTACCAACAGATAGAAACATGGTTCCTCGGAAGCAGATAAACATGTCATTGATTGTTTTCAGTAGTTAAGTAATAAGAAATGGCGTTTTTTATGTAAATTAACACAAAATGCGTCAAAATACATAAAAACGCCATTTCCAATTACGTAACTGGTTAAAAACTACAAAACACTTGCTTATTTGGTTACGAGGCACCATGTTTCTATCTGTTGATAATACATTTATGGGGCGTAAATCCCACCGTTCAAAAGTTAGCTGTACATCGGGTCGCATTTTCCTGTACAAAGCTCAGTTCTTGGGTCCAATGATAAAGTCAGTGTCCTCAACTTTAAACGGAATTTTCTCGAAACGCTAAAGGGTGCCAGAGTGGCACCTGGTGGATTCTGAATCTCTATCATTTGGAGATATAAAAAATGCAAAAAAATTGCTGTTATCCAAAATGTCCCGGTTTTCTGAAAATCGGGGTTTTGCGTCCAGACTAATGCGATCAAGGAAGTGATCTCAACTAGGTTGGGGTCGAAAATTTGCAAAATTCGGAGACGACTTTATGTTTACTATCAGAAGTGTGACGTTAGTGATATTTTGGCGTTATCGCCATCAGTTAAGCCTTTTTTGCAGTTAACGCCACATTAAAGATAACGCCAAAATAGCACAAACGGTGTTTTGAACAACCCAGCCCAGATCTGTAGTGTTAATTTTGTGCTGACTTAACATTCGACACTTAAACATGTTAAAATGGTCTCGTCCAGCACTTCAAGTGTGCAAAAAATGTTAATCAAAAATAAAGAGCAGGCCCACACATACATGTACGACATGCAGGTGCAAATGGCTCATGTGATTTAATTACATATACATATAGATAGGAGAAGTACGGAAAGTGATCTCAGACCGTTTCTCTGCATAAAATACTTATTTTGGGTGTTGCCATCTTGTCCAAACAAGGCCATCGACTGCGTTTTTAGCCTTGTCCCAATCATGTCATCTTTTGCGTTAACTCATATATTATAAATGAATCTGACCCCTACTTGACCGCGCCTCCGAGCCAATCAGAACTCGTGAAACAAATCGCGCTCGGCACTTTCTCTTCTCTTCCCGCACACATTTGTAACATGGATTTTGATTGGTTGGGTCGAAGTTGACATCCTCGCTATATTATCATAGTCCTAGCGGTGATTTTGGGACAAGTACAGTTATAGGCTGCAGACCAGAAATCAACATTGGGACTGTGCCAATGCCAGTGCCAGTACCATTCGGAACGACCTGAGGCGAACTGCTTATCTGCCCACTGTACGGCGCATTTCACCTCGGACACAAGTCCAAGGCAGCCATATTGTTTATCAACAAACCCACGTGACCGACCGTGGGCCTATTTTGGCCGAATTTTGGCCTGTTAAGACGTTCAACCTTATTTGCTGGATTATTTGAGCCATATTATATAATATTATATATAAACTTACCGGTATCTCACCCAATCTGCCGCAATTATTGATCAATAACGCAACGTTTTTGTGTGCCCTATTTTGTTCATGCGCAGGTGTGATGAGGCGAACCGCATCTGAATTCTCACAAACGGGCAGCAATCGTTGCGCGTTCAAGATGGCTGCCTTGGAATTGTGTCCGAGGGGAAATGCGAGTGTCTACGGAAATTGCCGAGCAGTTGCCTTCGGAAGTTCCGAATGTGCCAGTACCATTAAACTGACGACAGTGCACTTCGACTCCACTCTGCCAGACAATCAATTCCGACTATACATTGTATATGAAAATACTGCCGCCAAATTTGATAGAGAATGTTGCGAAGTCCTTTTTTTAAAAACTCCATTATGTATTTCCGTCGACGATGGCGCATGCGTATTTGCATTACTTTTGGAAGGAAACTGGACGAATTCAATCGGTTCTGCAGAATCAAGTATTGAATTCCTGACAAGATTCTCCATCGACGCACGGATACCCTTTGCAGTGTGGTAATTCAAACACAAAATTATTTTATTCGTACGCGAAGTCGTTGATGCATAACTAATGGTGCTTGTCCCATTCGCAGTTCATCTGGTAAATGGAAGGCCGGGGTGACGGGTGATTACGCAATAAGCTGTCACCCCTTCTATTTGCCTAAACAACTGCAAAAATAGTCAACACGATTAGTTTATGCATGAGTAAAATCGCGTATACGAATAAAATAATTTTGTGTTTGAATCACCACACTGCTTTGTTTGGGGCAGTGAAGATTGTGGAAGTAGACCGTCCCAGTCCCCCGGAGAAACAGTCCGGGGAACAAAAGATCATATTGTTGCATTCTAAAGCAAGGTTCATTGGCACACGGAATTGGTCTGGTTCAGGTCCGTAAAAAATCTATCAAAGGGACTTCAGCGTTGTCGTACCCGGAAAACTAGGGGCAAACGGACTGGAAACGGATCGGATCCGTGCGCCAATGAACCTTGCTTAATATTACAGCGATTGGTTTCTAAAGCCATGCACCTCATCCGCCATCGAACAATAGAGTAGACGGACACTTTTTAGTGTGTGTGTGTGGGGGGGGGGCATCCTAAAGCCCCCGTCACATATCCACTCCTGGGCCCGTTACGGCGAGTAAAAACAGACAGATTGCCCCTGATCCCTGGGGAATGAAAACCGTAGAAATGAAAATGAAAATGAAAATCGTAAATAATGGACCCGTATTGTCTCTAAAATCCACGGCAAGCCGCTGGGTGGGAAATATCGTATGGGGCCCGGTGGATATGTGAAGGGGGTTTAAACCAGGTATTCCCTTTGACCAACCTGACAATTAAAATCAGCATATAGAATTGGGGAGCTTTCGACAATGAGCACAAGCTACAAGTCGATCAAAAGAAGGGTTTATTAACGATGACATTTTAAGAGACAAGAAGATGCTAAAGCAGAGTGCTGGCGCTACTTTAGTGGGTTAATCGTACCTACGGGGTTTCGTGTGAGACAGCTTTTCGCTTGATAATTGCGGAACCTGAACCAACCATTCAAAGATGCCGATTTACGTTTTAACATCTTGATTTCTGTCGGAAGGTTCGGCAAGTGCACTAATTAGGCCGAGCTCTAATTGAGTGTCTTCTTCATTACAATGCCTCAGACAGTCTAAATTAAGAACACAGCGAATGCCAAGGTTTTCAAGCCGCTAAACCAGCTTATACCACTCACCAGCACTTCTTATATAAAGTTAAAGTTCTCCGC
>NMRB01000245.1:138071-150043 GCA_002633025.1 Notospermus geniculatus | reverse complement strand
TTCCATTGATGTGGGCAAGTCTGCCAGTTCCTGAAGCAGCAAAGCATCCCCAGACGAGAATGCTACCGCCTCCATGCTTCACCGTAGGCATCAGGTTTTTTTCCTCAAAGGCTGCATTTGGTTTCCGCCAAACGTAACGTTTATCATTTTGACCAAAAAGCTCAATTTTGGTTTCGTCTGTCCACAAAACCTTTTTCCAGTAGTCAGAAGTCCTGTCAAGGTTGGCTTTCGCAAACTTCAGCCTTGCGTCTTTATGCTGCTTCTTCAGCAGGGGCTTTTTTCTTGCCACCCTGCCATGGAGGCCAGATTGGTTCAGTGTTCTCCGTATAGTCGATCTGTGAACCTGTACACCTGCCTGTTCTAGGTTCTGTTGGAGTTCCCTGGAAGTTATCCTGGGGTCCTTGGAAACCGCTGAAACCAGTTTTCTGGTTGTTCGTTCCGAGATTTTTCTGGGCCGGCCACTCCGAGGCAAGCACGCTGTTGTTTTGAAGGTCCTCCATTTGTAGACAATCTGGCGCACAGTTGAAATGTGTAGTCCCAACTGCTTGGAAATGGTTTTGTAACCATCTCCTTGCTTGTGGGAAGCAATAACACGCTTCTTCAGGTCTTCTGACAGCTGTTTGGACCTCGGCATTTCCAGTCAGAGTGTCTGACGTCCCCAGAGAACCCCCTTTTAAACTGAGAAGCAGTGAACAGTCAAACATGCATGACTGCACGCCAAAGAGGGACACTAAGGACCAGGGATGGTCAACGGGTACAAGTTGCATCATACCACGGTAAGTTTTTGGAATTTTTCTGGGCATTGTGGATGTCTGTTTTGGTTTATGATAGGGGTTCACATACTTCTGCACCGGCCCATTTCCTGTAAATCCCATTTCATTTGTCGAAGGACAGAAGTAAATGGACCTCGGTTGTAACAGAGGAAGAGAATGTCTTGCAATGTACATGATTTATAAGCGAGCTTTACAATAAAACAACAATTCTTGGAATACACCATGATAATATGCATTCCATGGTGGGGTTCACTAACTTTTGAGCACAACTGTATATAGTAGTGTCTTAGTTTTATAGAGTCTTAACGTGACAGTTTTCTGTCGAAAGTTTGCTGTCAGATAGTCAATTATTGCTGTCAGACAGCAATAACTGACTATCTGACAGCAAACTTTCGATAGAAAACTGTCACGTGGAGCGACGCCTTTGAGTCGTATTCATCATTAGAACCGAAGGCCGGTTCAAAGTACAGTGGTCTGGTGGTTGACCACACTTGGAACCGGCCTCCATGGCTTTAAGCCTAGTTTATACTTCGACGCAAGACCATCGGCGTCCGACGCACGATCAAAATCTGTACGCCGACATAAGCCTACTTCATTAGGTCGGCGTCCAGATTTTGATCGCGCGTCGGACGCCGATGGTCGTGCGGCGAAGTATAAACTAGGCTTAAGACAGTTCTAACGATAGAACCGCTTTATGAATACGACCCTTGGTGTCTTAGTTTTATAGACACCCACCCGATTTCCCGTTTCTTCGATTTCCTTAATTGTATGAATAGGAAAGAATTCGCTTTTACAGCCATGACTATTCATGTCGGTTGACTGGAACGGTTGTCAATTTCCTCCGCAAGGTCCATGGGGGTCGGTACGGTAGGTCGGTTCTATGAAATGGGAATAAAAAAACGTCAAACAGATGGTGGACGTACCGACACCTTTCCTGGACCCGGTTGTTCAAAACAGCATTTGTCACTAGAAGTGTGACATTTATCCAACACAGAGCACAAAAAAACGACACACAAAATGATAGTAGGCCTATAAATAAAGTCGTCTCCGAATTTAGCAAATTTTCGACCCCAACCGGGGTCTTCCTCAGGCACTTTCTAGATGCGATCAAGGAAGTGATCTCAACTATGTAGGTTGGGGTCGAAAATTTGCAAAATTCGGAGACGACTTTATGTTTACTATCAGAAGTGTGACGTTAGTGATAGTAGGGAGGTTTCGCAAGCGCCCGGTTAGGCCCTACGACGACGTTTATCTATTGTGTGGGTATACCCGAACAATAGATAAACGTCGTCGTATGGCCTAACCGGGCACTTGCGAAACCTCCCTATTTTGGCGTTATCGCCATCAGTTAAGCCTTTTTTTGCAGTTAACGCCACATTAAAGATAACGCCAAAATAGCACAAACGGTGTTTTGAACAACCCAGCCCAGATCTGTAGTGTTAATTTTGTGCTGACTTAACATTCGACACTTAAACATGTTAAAATGGTCTCGTCCAGCACTTCAAGTGTGCAAAAAATGTTAATCAAAAACAAAGAGCAGGCCCACACATACATGTACGACATGCAGGTGCAAATGGCTCATGTGATTTAATTACATATACATATAGATAGGAGAAGTACGGAAAGTGATCTCAGACCGTTTCTCTGCATAAAATACTTATTTTGGGTGTTGCCATCTTGTCCAAACAAGGCCATCGACTACGTTTTTAGCCTTGTCCCAATCATGTCATCTTTTGCGTTAACTCATAAATTATAAATGAATCTGACCCCTACTTGACCCCGCCTCCGAGCCAATCAGAACTCGTGAAACAAATCGCGCTCGGCACTTTCTCTTCTCTTCCCGCACACATTTGTAACATGGATTTTGATTGGCACGTCGATTAACCTTCGCACACCGATGATTGGCTGAGGATCTGAGCTCCTCAGAAGCGGGAAATGTGATGGATTCAAACCAGGCTAGATGGGTGTCAGGCCAGATAGACTGGTGAGAATCAGATGGGTGCTGCCCACGTGAGAAGTTTCTCGTGAGTTTTAGTTCTGAAACGGAAATTCGCCACTGTCGGTTTCTTTTTAATGAAAGCAACACCTTTAAAAGATGCCTTCTTCGGGCTCGCTTCACGAATGGTGGAATCACACGGGGAGCAAGTATCATTGACAAAATTAAGAGTGATTCTGAGCGCTGCTGTTAACTATCTCTGGCTGGCACAATGCCATGTTTTTTTCTCGTTATTATTTCTCAGAAGGTAGACTAGGAAAGATCTGAGATGCCGCCTCGACGTGCGCACGCGCGCGATTATTACTACGGAAAGTTTATGATTGACATAATCCTGACAAAACTGCTGACGTTTATGAGAATGGAAATTGCGCAGCGGAAAAAAATGAGAAAGCCCAGTTGCGGGGTTTGAGCAGATTTTATGTCTTAGGTGGGTCATCATCGGTTTATTGCCCGCCTTTGTTCCGCCGAAAACAAGCTACATGTTCGTAATTTATAAATACCCGTTATCGTCTCTTTGGGAATGGCGACCTGCAATAGCCTATTTGGAAATAAACACCGACATTAAACTCGCTCAATTGAAAAATTCCACCTAAAATTACTGAAGTGTGGCCAGCGCATTTTAATGATCTGACTTTATGACAGACGAGAATTTGCTAACTGGAATCTGTTGTAAGCAGAAGGGGCACAAAATTGTCATAAAACTGTCAATCAAACAGTCGCGACATTGTAACCAACCTGGGCCTCTTCACGCCGCGTATTACTAGACATATTTGAAAATTCCCTATCGTTACCCTATTGACCATGTCGAAACATTTTCTGCGCGTTATTTTGCACTTAGGTGAACTTAATTCAGTCGTAAAATGGCCAATATATCTCTTCTACTGACAGTTTATGGGCATAAACCTGGTTTTGAAGTTGTATAACACAGGCGCCAGTCCGGATAGTTCTGGTTGACCTTCGACTGTCTGGTCAATCCTGAACAGCACAAAGATAGTTAAATCCCTCCTCTTTTTCTTTTAATGAAAGAGAGAGGTTAAGATTCTAGAACGACTTCGACAACGAGAACGTGGAAAGTTGATCGTTTCCTTACGTACTACGTCATCAGGATATGTGCTCCCCACCTCAGTTACAGTTTGGCTGTAACGTGGACAATTGAAGTGATCAGATTCTGCACAAGACTGGGTCCAGTTTGAACTAAACGTGGAGTTGATATATGTCGTCCCTTATCACGTGATCGGTCGAAAAGCAACCAATGAAAAACGCTTCGATTGGTTGAAAGACCATTGATTGCGCTATTGGTGAATGGGAGCGGCCAATCAAGGCGTTTTCATTGGCTGCGTTTCGGCCAATCACGTGATAATAGGGAGGTTTAGAAATCAAACGATAAACGTAAACGTTAACGACAACGTTATTGTTGTACCGAAAATGCAATATAAAATCTACTTAATGTGTAGTATGAAAAATAACGTTGTCGTAAAGTTTACGTTTGTCGTTTGATTTCTAAACCTCCGTAATACTATGACAGGTTCTACCGATCTGAGTATTTTATTCCTGCCTGAGATCCGGCAAGAAATCGATTTCGTTCTCAGGGCGACATTAAACCGTCCTATCAGACAATTTATTGATGAAAAGGAATTTAGTTTTTAATACATAGATACCTTTTTCATCGTGTTGCTGTTATTTTCATGACTGCCGCAGACAACACCGCATGAACACAAAGCGAAGCAAAACAAACAAATGACGTGTCGGCCTAAACAACTGAAAAACGCACCGAGATTTGCCAATGAACCGAAACTCTCACTGAAATAATTAAAGCAACGGTAATATTTCACCGTTAGCGGCAGTTTGAGTTGGTTGCCCGCCGTCTGCATGTTAGATGGCTTCACACTTCGGTTCCGGCAGCCTTGCCAAGTTCGCCTTTTACCTGTAGCCGCCACACAAATCGTCTGCGCCGAACTACTTGAATCAGGTGGTTATGACAATAAATCAGCAGACGTACAACAGTTCCCTCATTCTCTGGAAAACAAACTCACTCGTTCCGCGCACCGGAATGACTTCGTTTTCCATTCATTCCAAACGGATACTATAGCCTACCAAGATTTACGAATCATTCAGCATTAAACATCAAAATTATCCAATCATGAACCATCGTTTCAATCATCCCGGTGCTAGATTGGTTCCAGATCTCACCGGTAGGATTAGGTACTGAGATCGGTAGCGCCTCGTCGCTTGCAACGCACTGATTGGTCAACAAACGAGCAATCAATGGGCCGTATTCAAAAAGGGTGATCATCGCGCGATTAAGACTTTAATAGACGCGTGTAACTTCACTAATGCACACACTTCCACCATGAATTTGACGAAGTTACACGCGCCTCAGTCTTAAACACCCTTTTTGAATACGGCCCAATGAGTTTTCAACCAATCAATGCATTTTCCATCGGTTGCTGTTCTGAGGTGTTCGGCGACGTCCGTTATTTGGCGGAAACGTTTGATGATGGTCATTGATGCCCGGCGGCGTCACAGGGACTTGAGGCATGCATGGCAGGGGTGGTGGGTGTTTCGGAGGTCCAACAGCACCCACGGACAGTGTCTTGACCCCCGGGGTAAAATACCCCAGAAATATGTATATATATACATGGGGTATTTTACCCCGGGGGTCAGGACACTGTCCGTGGGTGCTTTTGGACCTCCGAAACACCCACCACCCCTGCCATGCATGCCTCAAATCCCTGTGGGCGGCGAGGGGTAGCACCAAACTCCTCCGCAGCGCCGTAATACTTCATTACGGATTGGAGCATCATAAAATGCGGAATGCGACGGCACTGCGGAGGAGTTTTGGGTAGCACGACTACACGCCGAACACGACAGACATTATTCTAACTCAGGCGTCAATCTGCGCCCCCTGACACTCGAGATGGCGTGCAGTGTGCTGCAGGCTTCGTGTATTTTCATGACATCAACTAAAAACATGGTCATACAATCTACGACGCGATAACCCAACTGGCGAACCCGCGCGCACGTTTTTTACCGACCCCTGGTGGGGAGACACTATTCTCACTTTCAGACAACTGTCGAAAAATTATGGCGAAAATCACTTAAATTTCGCATTTTCCGTGCCAAGACAATAGTTTTTGAATTCCATTCTTTCTTAATGAGTAAAAGAAGAAGGAGAATAAGAAGTGGGTATCTCAGGTAAAAGCATTCTTTCGCAGTACCTGCAGATATCGGCAGGATATCGGGTCAATGATTCGGATTGTTCAAACTAGCACGTGCCGTTTTAATTCGTATTCGAATGATACCTCCGCAGTAACCGACGATGTAATTGGAACGGATATCCCCTGATAAATGTCACTGTATTTTTCGGTGAGGAAATAATCTGTTGCTATACAAAGGTTAAAACACCAAATTGATACCCAGACACATTCTCCAGACAGTCGGTCATACCACTATATTGCACAACCAAACTAGGCAACTTTGCACCAAAATACGAATAAGTACGTTTTGTGCTGGGTATAGATTCTGACCTTCATGTCGATACGGGCGTATCGCAAACGGTCAGGTCGTCATAATCGGGAGGTTTAGAAATCAAACGATAAACGTAAATTTACGACAACGTTATTTTTCATACTACACATTAACCAGAGATTTTATATTGCATTTTCGTTTCAAAAATAACGTTGTCGTTAACGTTTATGTTTAGCGTTTGGTTTCTAAACCTCCCTACAGCGCTTTACAGTGACACAGTATAAGGCAATTAAAGGGCCATGGTATTCTCAACTGTGCCGGTGTGACAGGAGTCAGCGTCTTAGGAATGCAGATCCGCCAAACAATCGCCCGCTATTGTAAGGTTATACGCGAATGGTCATGGTCTCTCTAGCCACATAATTCTAATCCCTCGTAGACTGGTTCCCGGTCCCAATATCGCTAACGGATAAGGGACCGGTATTGCCTGATGTAACGACGTAGTTGATTGGCTAGCTCTTTTTGAATTTGAATTTGTAACGTCGCAGTTGATTGGTTAGCTATTTTGGGATGTGAGGTAAGTAAGCTGTTTCTCAACACTGAGGGGAATTCTCTGTGACGTCATATTGTGGCAGCTTTCTGCCACAAAATGGCCGCCCAATACCGGTCCCTTTCTCCGTCAGAGCTATTTTGGGACCGGGAACAGTCTAAATCCCTCGCTGAACAATAAGACCGGTGTGACAGGAATCAGCGTCCTAGCAATGCAGATCCGCCAAACAATAGTCCACTATTGTAAGGTTATATTCAAATTGTCATGGTCTCTCTAGCCACATGTTCTAATCCCTGGCTGAACAATAAGACCGGACTTTGATTTCAGGGGGACTTGGATTCCTTTCACACCTGACTTGAATTCCAGGGGGACTAGGATTCCTTTCGCACCTGTTTTGTTTAACGAAGAATGACGGAAAGACCCGAAGTGTTAAAAGAGCAGCACCACAGCATTCTCTACTGATCATGACGTCACAGAACAGGTACATGTACATGCAAAATAGGCAAAATGGCGAAATGAAAGTAATTTTATATTTTTCAGAAATGGTCCCGAATGGCAACACGCCCGGAGTGCGGTCAACAAACCTATGATGCGGCCCAAAACTTTAATCAAATACATAGACGAGCTAAGCCAAATAGCAGACGACCTAATCGAGAGGATAAGACGGCAGCGGAGAGGCAACACCATGGTTTCCTTAGATCAAGAACTGTTTCGGTGGTCCATTGAATGTGAGTCGTCATCTTCATGATCTCAATTTAGCATAAATAAACAAGTCATCCTTCCATAATAGTGAGGTTTCGCAAATCTGACGAAACACGAGGTACGAAATACAAAATTGGACTTCATTTCCATGACTTATTAATGTATTTCATGAGATGGTTGGTACCACAAATATCGCCAGTCGCAAGAGCGTCTTTTAGACGTTAGACCGATAGAGTTGCGGTGTATATTAAACTTTAAAATTTATCTTTCGTTTCCACTTCGTAGATAGAAAGTAGAAATTTAAAAATTCAACATGCACCAACTCTTTCGGTCTTACATGATATGCTAAAAGACGCACTGGCGGCAGGGACATTTGTGGTCCCAACCATCTCCAGAAATACATTAGGTCCTGGAAATGAAGTTGAATTTCGTATTTCGTTCTTCGTGTTCCGTCAAATTTGCGAAATCTCCCTAATTAATATCGTCTGTTCCGATTTGGTACTGATTCAAATCTTTTATTAGTAGAACAGACAGTGTATAAGCGCTTATTTAAAATAGGCCGTGCCAAATTTGACAAAATACAGTAAAGAAGGCATTATCCTGTTTTACTTTCAGCGGTTGGTCAGGTGATGTTCGAAACGAGGCTGGGATGCCTGGCTTCCGAGGAANTCTTTCACAGAACGGGAGCCTAAAGGTTGTAGCTAAAACATTTCGTTAACATCAGTTTGTTACTTTTTGTCATGAATATGTTAGGACGCTTGTTTTCAAAGAGCGTCAATAAAGTCGGCATAGGTAGCCCCCAGCCTTAAATGCAAAATGTTGGGATAAGATGTGGTTTTATTCTCCAGTACACATACATGTACCAAAGTTGGAATGATTTTAGAAGTACATGTAGTCAACAAAATATTTTGCTTTTGGTCTCATTGACATTAGTAATTTCTAGTAAACCTTCCATCCAATATGGCGGCATAAACTAAGAGCTAAACAGGAAGTGACATCACATGCATACCCTCTATAGAGAGCGATTGTTTTTGATATTGTCAGGTTTCTCCGGTTTCCTCCTGCTTTTCTCTAAATCACCAATATTGGCCAATATTTGGCCACTATAGCATAGCTTTTTGAATCATTCAGGAAGAAAAATGGTCGAGAAAAGAACACACGAGATTTCGGCTGAGACGGAAAATGGGGTCGAGGTTGAAGGTGTCTTGACGAGTTTGTTACATCATGAAATCAGCAAAGATCCGATGGAGCTGAACACACTGGTGACAGATTTGTTTCTGGGGGCGGTTGATACAGTAAGTAAATGATGAAAGTCGGTGACGAAGACTTGATATTTTTAAAGGCCTGTTTCCGCTACAATGGATTCCGCTGCGGTTTGCGGCGCCGGAGCGGTTTTCACAAAAGACTTTTTGTGTTGAGATGTGTAGCCTACATGTTTTCATGACAAGTCGATGAAAAGTGTGCAGGCAAAATTTCGAAGACACCTCAGTTTTAATGATCATCCAGACAGATTGGTTTACAGACCGGTCTACAAGTTCAGGAGCAAGGGCTATTGTGCTGAAACTGAGCACTGACGGTGAAGGCGTGACAACAGGTCGGCAAAGGGGTGTGAGGTCACTCCGAAGACGCAATCAGGAACTTGGATTTCCACGGGAACCATCGAGACGAATTCTCATTGAGGATCTTATCTACCCTTACAAAATCCAGATTAAAGCTGATGTGAACGAACAAAAAGCCCCCATGCGACGAGCAAGAGAATTGCAAACGCCCTGCAAACACCTCAAACGAAGGCTCAGAACATGATTGACGCCAGGAGGGCGCCACCTTATTTGCCTTCAGGCAACAGAGCTGTCAACATCTCCGGGTACCTCTTACACTACTCAAGTAGAAAAAAATTGTAGTCATTTAGACGGGATTCAAACCGTCGATCTTCTGATTTGTAATCCACCACTCTATCCACTCGGCCAACGAGCCAGCTGACAGGGACATGATTTATGTTTGTCATAGACGTAGGCCTTCGACTTACCTAATAATACTACGAATAAGAGAAAACATGCGAAGTCTTCCGACAAGTTTGGTGGCCGAATGGGGAAGACGGTGGAACAGAGGTAACAACGCGCGGGTTCGATTCCCAGCTTGGTCAATATTTTTTCTTTCAAAAAAATGTTCAGCAGGGAGCTCACCAGAGGATGTTGACACCTCGAAAGCTCGAAGACAAATAAGGTGGCGCCCTCCTGGCGTCGTGGGGTCTATCATGTTCTGAGCCTTCGTTTGAGGTGTCTGCAGGGCGTTTGCAATTCTCTTGCTCGTCGCATGGGGGCTTTTTGTTCGTTCACGTCAGCTTTAAACAGAAGCTGACGCAGGGAGATCGGGATAAGAGAGTTGTCATGTGCCAATGGTTCTGTGACCTGAAGCAAATCCTGACCTTCTTGACATTGTGTGTTCTCTGATGAGAAAACCCGGACGCAATCAACATTTTCTGGTGTCCTCACATCCCTTTGCCGGTCGGTTGTCACACCTTCACCTTTAGTGCTCAGTTTCAGCACAGAACCCTTACTCCTGAACTTACGGACCGATCTGTAAACCATGCGTCTGTCTGGATATGTATCTCCTTTATATGTGACCCTCGCACAACATAAAACTGTTTCGGTTCGGAGATTGTTTGGACTACTCGCAGGGTACTGATGGACGCCTTGTTTAAAGCTGAACTGCATGAACAAAAAGCCCCCATGTGACGAGCAAGAGAATCGCAAACGCCCTGCAAACACCTCAAACGAAGGCTCACAACATGATAGACCCCCACGAGCTCAGGAGGGCGCCACTTTATTTGCCTTTGGGCAACAGAGCTGTCAACATCTCCGGATACCTCTCACACTACTCAAAGAAAACAATTAGTAGGACGGGATTCGAACCGTCGACCTTCTGATTTGTAGCAGGGCGCGGGTTCGATTCCCAGCTTGGTCACTATTTTTTCTTTCAAAAAAATGTTCAGCAGGGAGCTCACCTGAGGATGTTGACACCTCGAAAGCTCGAAGACAAATACGGTCGCGCCCTCCTGGCCTCATGGGGTCTATCATGTTCTGAGCCTTCGTTTGAGGCGTTTGCAGGGCGTTTGCAATTCTCTTGCTCGTCGCATGGGGGCTTTTTGTTCATGCAGTTCAGCTTTAAGCTAAAGACACACAGATGCGGTTCGTGCTCCGGTGCGGCAACGGTAGGGGTGCTTTTAAAGTTGACTGACCCAATGCTGCTCGACCCATCATTCTGCCGGGTCAGTCGACTTTAAAAACATGCACCCCTACTGCCGTTGCCGCACCGGAGCACGAACCGCATCTATGTGTCTTTAGCTTTAGTCAACCAGCTTTACAGAATTTACTAAGCGATTTGCTCACTTTTTACAGTCACCGAATACGATGCAGTTTGCGCTGATGCTACTTGCCAAGCATCCCGAGAAACAGCAACAATTACGAGAAGAGGTGGATTCCGTGGTGCCTGCGGGGCAGTGCATCAAGGAAGAACACCTTCAATCCCTGCCCTATCTGAAATCTGTGTTCAAGGAGTCACTCCGCATGTACCCAACGGTCCCTGTGTATGGGAAGGTGACGGAGGAGGAGCTTGAGATAGCTGGTTACAAGATACCTGCCAAAGTAAGTGATAAAGTCGAGGAAGACCATCGTTTTTCATACCTTGTTTAGCGAACGTTTTCAAGGAAGTCTTCAAAGGCGCTCGCCGACGCGTCATTCTCGCGAGAGGATGACGTAGGTAACGGCTGGGAGTGGACCAAAATGGCCGCCGGATTTGAAAACCGAGATTCCTTGCTCTCTCTTGCAGACAATGATTAATGTCGTGTGCTGCGCCATGGGGCGGGACCCTAACCTGTTTGAGGAGCCCGAGAAATTCAAACCGGAGCGATGGTTGAAGGAAAACAGAGATGAAATACACCCATTTTCGAGTCTTCCCTTTGGTCATGGTAGACGATCGTGCGTGGGTAAGTTTGTCGCTCCACTACTAATCTCTGGAGACGGCTACGGACTACTTCGGAGTTTCCAAGGCACGTGTATTACACACGGCGCATGAATATACGATAATAAACAAGAAGTCAATCTCCAGAATTCACGAATTTTCGACCCCAACCGGGGTCTTTTTCAAGTGGAACTTTACAATCTGAAACTCTAGAAAAGACTGAGCTGAAACCCGAATGTAGAACTACATAGCCTGTGTAGACAGGGCAAACAAGCAATTAAGGAAAGAATAGCGACCAAGCCCCAAAGGTGGCCGCTGGACAATTAAGGAGAAACTAATTCAGCTGAAAAGAAGGGTTGAATAACTGCAGGGCCTCTCAGTCTGACCACAAGCAGAGTGTAGGTAACTGGCGCAGAGCTTCATTTGGCTGAACATGCTGAAAGAAAGTTTATAAATTAATAAATATGACTTGTGTAATACGTAACAAGCACAAAGCGAAAAGATGCACAAAGGTAAAGGAATATAA
>NMRB01000245.1:103174-126947 GCA_002633025.1 Notospermus geniculatus | reverse complement strand
TTCCTAAGGAATGGGGGCCCGTAGGGCCCCCATTCCTAAGGAACCAAGGTCCATGGGACCTTGGTTCCGGGCGGACTTGCATTTCTTTCACACCGGTAGTGTTGACGCGCGCCGGGTCTCAGGCGGTTTTTTCAGAGCAAGGTGTAACGTTTTTCAGTGTGGCCATTTTTCACATTTTTCAGTGTGATTCCCATTGTTCGGAACACACTGGGAGACGGACTCGCTGTTTCTCTGTGTGTCGCTCATTGTCAAGTCGCCGCTTATTCCGTCAATATGTCACACTGGCACACGGGCCTCACTGAAAAACGTTACACCTGGCTTGACTCGGGTCTCAAAAAGCCCGGGGATTTGTATGTAGTATCACCAGGGCTTATATTCCAAAGCTATATATCGTTCAACAATGTCTTAGATTCCTGGAGACCTCGATTTCTATCACAGCAGTGTAACGTCTGTTCGTGTCGCTATCGCTCAACCTTCCCTCAGGGTTCGAGCAATGACGACATCCTGAGAACATCAGGGGTTCTTAGCGCTCGCTCCCTTCATCACCGCACACACCAGTGACGACGGGGAGTAAGCCCTCAGAACCCCTGATGTTCTCAGGGTGCATCTACATGGATGTATGTGACGTGGGCGTCTCCTGTTGCCAAGTTGTGGTTTGGGCCGATTTCGCCGTCAATCTTAGGGGGCCAGTGCAACTGCTATACCGCTTAAATTCACCCGATGGGGAAACAGACTGCGGAGCTACCCCCAGACAAGGTCATTTCCCAGGTCAAAAACAAACACCCGGTCAAGTACCAAGAAATATAATGTTATGATAAACATCATTGGTTTCCAATACGCCTGCCTGTCAAGTGCGTCCGTCACCTTCAGCATGTCAATTGTTCTGTTTGTGAAAAATCCCACTTCACTGCAGCTGAGTGTTGCTTTCGAACTTCCGAATGGAAATACCACGTGGAAGGGTTTTCCCGCTCCACATTCCCATGGCGACATCTACCGTCAGATATTACTATTAGGACTAAAGAGATCATCAATATTCTTGCTTACTACATCAAGGGAAACGAAAAATGTCTTGAAGTAAATCAGCAGGCCTAATTCGTGTTTATTGCATCAAGAGAAATGATAAATTTCTTCAACTAAAAAATAACAAATTTTGTTTATTGCATCAAGAGGAAATGACAAATTTCTTGAATTAAATCATAATTCTTGTTCATTCCATTACAAGGAAATGACTAAATTTCTTTAACTAACCACTAATTCTTGCCGAACTCATCAAGAGGAAATGATAAATTTCTTGGACTAAATCAGTAATTCTTATCTAGGTATTCCACCACAAGGAAATGACAAATTTCTTCAATTAAAGGGACTAGGAAAATTTTTTCAAGCTTCGGTTATTACAAAATGCTAGTCTTTCATGCTAAATTCCCACCGTCAATTCACTTTTTCAATTAAGCGTTAATTACTGGCACGCAGACAAATCAGTCATCACCACACCATGGAGCATTCACCACGTCACTGGGAACCTAATCAACATAATACAGTACAGGATCGCTCTATACAAAACATACAGCGAGAGGTTCCCAGTGACGTGGTGAATTCTCCATGGTGTGGTGATGACTGATTTGTCTGCGTGCCAGTAATTAACGCTTAATTGAAAAAGTGAATTGACGGTGGGAATTTAGCATGAAAGACTAGCATTTTGTAATAACCGAAGCTTGAAAAAATTTTCCTAGTCCCTTTAAGTCACTAATTCTTGCTCAATTCATCGAGAGGAAAAGATAAAATCTACAAGTTAAAATTAAGTTTTGCTTGATTCATCAAGAGGAAAAATAAATTTTTGGAACTAAATAACGAACATTTAACAGTATTTTATTTCAGGGGAAATGATACCGACATCGTCGGTTACCACTGGCATGTAAAGGAATTCATAGTTCATGATGTGCACCTACACAGGCCGGCCTTTCAATTACATGGTGGCTAGTAGGCCGTAGTAGAAGGCCCTGGTGAATTTGACATGTGCCCAAAATATAACTGGTCAAAAGTGAGCCCAAATTAGAGTAAACTGCTCAAAATCAAACTTGTTTGAGATTATATTCTTCCATAAAGTGTCCAGGCAACACTTTGTACGTGACATAGGAACGTGACTTGGTTGTAAATTTGGGTAGAAGTAGTGCTGTTCCACCAGCACGAGGTGTGCCCATAAAGGGGGTTTACACGGTTCAACATTTGTTGAAAGGTGTTGAACGTCATGATGCTTTCAACAAGCTACGTACAGACGGTTCAACAGGCTTCAACAGGTGTTGAAAGCTGTTGGAAGACGGTGTTGAAAGGAGTTAGACGGTTCAACAGCTTTCAACAACGTTCAACACCTTTCAACATTTGTTGAAAGCTGTTGAACGTCGTTGAAACCTGTTGACCCATCTAAACACCCCTTTCAACACCTTCAACAGAGGTCTTTCAACAGTTTTCAACAAGTTACTACATGTATTAATGAAATGGTCCATGGACCATGTGCTCACCGGGTTGGACATAATAGTCCAATGACAGAGGGAGGAACATATCAGTTATGAGCAATCTGGGTCAAGTCATTCCCCGAGTAGGACTTTGATGATTTTGGGGTTATGCCACCTGGTGGCCATATTGGATGTCCGATCGGGCTGGAACTTCACATGCTCATAAGGTCATCTGCAGGGGGCCACGTAGCACATTGGAGCGCTTCGGGTTAAGTCATTCCTGAGCTACGGCACTTTGATGATTTTTGGGTTACGCCACCTGGTGGCCATGTTGGAAGTCAAATCAGGCCGAAATTTGACATGCATGTAAAGGTATCTAGTGGGATGTAAATATCACATTTGAGCACTCTGTGTCAAGTCGTTGCCGAGTAATAGCACTTACTTGATTTTCAGGTTACGCCACCTGGTGGCCATATTGGATGTCCAATCGGGCCGAAATTTTGTATTTTTAAAGGTACCCCTCCAATGCATGTTTATGCAAGATATGAAGTCGCTCGGTGAAATAACGACAAACTGCGGCAGGTTCGTTACTTTTGTCGAACTTTGACCTCTGTGACCGTGAAAAGTAGGTCAAATCAATAACCCGTTATATATGTTATGTGTCCTTATTAGATACACCTATGATAAAAATTTGGAGATGATCTAGTCATTAGTTCAGGAGTTATTGCACTTTTTGTGTTTTCAGTTTCCGCCACCTGGTGGCCAAGCTAAGAGTCGAATCGGACCGAAACTTGGTGTCATAGGTCGTCTGACCTAGGGGTATATATGTACCAAGTTTCAGATCAATAGCTCCAGCGGTTACGAAACGTGCCCTGCTAACGGCCAACGACGGACGACGACGGACGACGGACGACGACGGACGACGGACGCTGCACCATCGTAATAGCTCACCCCGGTGAGCTAAAAATAGCTTCATGTTCCTATTTCTGGCAACTTATTGAAAGACCTGTTGAAAGGTGTGTTTAGACGGTTCAACAACGTTCAACACCTTTCAACTTTCAACAAAAGTTGAATTGTGTAAAGGCCCGTTTACACGGTTCAACAATTGTTGAAAGGTGTTGAATGCTGAAAGCTGTTGAACGTTGTTGAAACCTGTTGAACCATCTAAACCCCTTTTCAACACGGCCTTTCAACAGCGTTCAACATGTTGCCAGAAATAGGAACACGAAGCTATTTTGACAACGTTCAACACCTTTCAGCTTTCAACATGTTAAATCGTGTAACCCCCCTTAAAAGGGGGTTTACACGGTTCAACATTTGTTGAAAGGTGTTGAATGTTGAACACTGTTGAACCGTCTAAACCTCCTTTCAACATGTTGCCAGAAATAGGAACATGAAGCTATTTTGGCAACTTGTTGAAAGCTGTTTAAAGGGGATTTAGACGGTTCAAGAGGTTTCAATAATGTCCAACACGCTTCAACTTTCAACAGCATTCAAGAAGTTGAATCGTGCAAACCCCCTTAAGAAATATAAGGTCTAACCAACCAATTCTATGTAATTGAAAGGCCTGCTACAAGTGTGTGGAGTGTTAGAACAACATCAAGAGTCAAGCCTGCAAACACATGCAGCGTGGGGGCAATACAGAGTGACACAAAAGAAAAACAACAAAACAATAATAATACCACAAGGCCTTGGTAACACCAATTCTTATTAAACTTTTTCAACATCTGTGCTGCCATCTTTCCTTGAAAACACAAACTAACTGCTCAACTCATGACACACTGACTGCACAAACATGAAGGCATCAAACTACCTTTGAAAAGTCAAAAATATCATGTTGGCCCAAGCGTTCGGTAGTACATTATGTATATATATTCTATATGGTATGAGATGAAGCTTGGAAAGAGTGAAACCTTGGAAACAGTCAGAAATCCTTGGAAACACTTGCGAAACTAGTAAAAACACTAAAATAAATCGGTAAAGAATACAAGCTGATTATTTGTACTGTCATATTAGCAGTTTAAATGCATCTCTAAATCACAAAAATTGAAAATGGCATGGACATGGAATCCAGAGCGGAGTCCCGTGCCAATTCTGATGTTTGTTATTTAGGGACGCATTTGAACTTCCATTTACAAACATGACAATACGATTAATCAGCTTTAATTTTTACTCATTTATGATAATAAATGAAGTTTTCACTTCTGGTAGCTCGATTAGAAAGTGCCTGAGCAAGATCCCGGATGGGGTCGAAAATTTGTGAAATTCAGAGGCAACCCTTCGTATTATATCATTTTGTGTGCCGTTCTTTGTGCTTTTTATTGGATACTCATTTACATGTATGTTAGTGTTTTTGGCAGTTTCACAAGTGTTTCTAAGATTTCACTGTTTCCAAGCTTTATCAGATACCATTGTATATGGATATGACTTTGGAAAAAATAGTGGAATGTGGAAGATATAACTATGTCCAGGCTTAATACAAGGTACAAAAAGCACAAAATTGACACAATAAATGATAATAAACAAGAAGTCAATCTCCAGAATTCACGAATTTTCGACCCCAACCGGGGTCTTTTTCAAGTGGAACTTTACAATCTGAAACTCTAGAAAAGACTAAGCTGAAACCCGAATGTAGGACTACATAGCCTGTGT
This sequence comes from Notospermus geniculatus, assembly GCA_002633025.1. Taxonomy (NCBI): domain Eukaryota; kingdom Metazoa; phylum Nemertea; class Pilidiophora; order Heteronemertea; family Lineidae; genus Notospermus; species Notospermus geniculatus. The sequence goes on along the minus strand of NMRB01000245.1, from coordinate 121,845 downwards.
AGACAGGGCAAACAAGCAATTAAGGAAAGAATAGCGACCAAGCCCCAAAGGTGGCCGCTGGACAATTAAGGAGAAACTAATTTAGAGGGCACGTTGCTCCCCTTCTGGTCTAGGCCTTGTTTTTTTCCCTCCCTTTCCCCCCCCCCCCTTTTTTGCTCTAATCCTCCTCACCTTATTCTTTTCACTGCTCAGTGATTTGCATTATCCATTCTGTTTTTTTCCTACAAATCTGGAAGTTGACTTCCTTTATATTCCTTTACCTTTGTGCATCTTTTCGCTTTGTGCTTGTTACGTATTACACAAGTCATATTTATTAATTTATAAACTTTCTTTCAGCATTTTCAGCCAAATGAAGCTCTGCGCCAGTTACCTACACTCTGCTTGTGCTCAGACTGAGAGGCCCTGCAGTTATTCAACCCTTTTTTTCAGCTAAATTAGTTTCTCCTTAATTGTCCAGCGGCCACCTTTGGGGCTTGGTCGCTATTCTTTCCTTAATTGCTTGTTTGCCCTGTCTACACAGGCTATGTAGTCCTACATTCGGGTTTCAGCTTAGTCTTTTCTAGAGTTTCAGATTGTAAAGTTCCACTTGAAAAAGACCCCGGTTGGGGTCGAAAATTCGTGAATTCTGGAGATTGACTTCTTGTTTATTATCCAGGCTTAATACACATGGGCTACATAACTTGGGATATTCCCTCTCCTTTAAACATGTTAAAGCACCACTGTATGCATAGTTTGGTGGCCGACTTAACCTTTGACCTTTAGGCAAGCTCGTTTATCGGTTTACAGACGTGATCAATGTACACCAGATACCACAACGCTAATTCTTGGTGGCGAGGTTGATCATGATCTAGTATCAGTGCATGCTCAGCAAGACTGTTCAAATCGATCTATTTGAATGATCTAAGTTACCAATTAGGCATTGAGACTGTTGCCACACATAAAAGAACGAGTTGAAGCATGGTGCGTTGCCGGTACTTGATGAAGGATTAGTATGGTGCGTTGCCAGTGTAACGTTTTTCAGTGTGGCCGTTTTTCTGTGTGATTCCCATTGTTCGGAACACACTGGGAAACGAACTCGCTGTTTCTCTGTGTGTCGCCCATTGTCCAGTCGCCGCTTATTCCGTCAATCTATTGTATTGTCACACTGGCTCACGGGCCTCACTGAAAAACGTTACACCGGTACTTGTTGAAGGATTAGTCACGCTAAAACAGCCCATTGAACCTCTCAAGCGATGAAAAGGATGGCGGCCATTTTGTCAGCTATGGTTTCGACATCGTATCAGTCTGGTGTAGGTGTCGCCACTGGTTTGGGTTGGACAGGACACCAGTCTTATCATGTTCGTTCCAGAGGGGAGGGATACTGAGGCATGTCATGCATACAGTGGCACTTTACATATCATTACACCAGGGGTAAATAGTCCTTCATAGCATGAAATGACAACCATTTAGGACATTTAAAATTACACTTGAGTATACTTAATAAAATCTGTTGAATAATACCACAAGGGGTCGAAAACAATTAACTTTGGAATGTTTAGGAATATTTGACTTTGGAATGTTTTGTTTTTGGGTATCAGTAAAACTGCACTGAGCACCGTAAAAAATGCAGCCAAAGGCCCAAAAATACATGTGTCTAACAATGCCATCCATCACCGAATTTAAAAATCTAGTAAAGTGATACAACATTTATATATAGGAAGTATATTCCTATTACATTGTTTAACATAACACGAAATACTGTGCCCGCCCAGCGATCAGTTTACCAGAGTACAAGGGGCAATACCATGCTTCCTGGGTGCTTTCAGTCAACGGACATTGCGTCATGGCCCAGCATCATGGCTAGTTCACCCGATTTACATTTCAACAGAGGAGCCAAAAAATCCAAGCCCTATATCTCTAACTGTGAGCACAGAATTGTTCTGGGTCGTACTAAATTGAGACAACCAGCGTCAACTTGAGAAAACTGCCCATAACTTACGTCAACAAGGATTTTTCATTTATTTTTTGCCAATTAACTATGAGAAAGTTCAATTTAGGTATCTTCTGAGAGTTTGAATGCCTTTGGAACACATGATGGCCATTGAAGATATCGATCATTGTTTTAGCGTCCGCTAATTCCGCAATATGCATGATATGGCCGCCAGGTTCCGGTAGGCTTGGTTCCTTCACCCTCTGCTAGGGGCAGAAGGGACTGGCAGCCATACTCTGTACTGCGGAGTCAGTGGACGCGATTTCATGTAAAATTTCATGTATCTTCGTTGGCTATGTTCAAAAGGCATTCAAACTCTCAGAAGATACCTAAGTTGAGCTTTCTCATAGTTAATTGGCAAAAAATAAATGAAAAACGCAAGTTCTGGGGTAGTCGTCTCAAGTTGACACTTGTTGTCTCAAATTTAGTAGGACCACTAGTTATCCAAATGAAGTGAAGCCTTAGACTGGTACCCTGTCTTTATAGATGGCTGAAAATATAAAGACAGGAACGGGGCGCCATTTTGAACCATATTGATGACGTAGTACATTCTATTTTTAGCACTCCTCGGGGTATTTCCCAGCACTATGTCCAGCTTACAATAAACCCTGCTTTGTTCCGCCGAAATTTTCTTGGAGTTTACCGCATGATCTAGGCCTACTCGCACTCCAGCAGGAGGACTACCCACCAGAGTGGGGGAAGCATGTGATGGATGCAAGCAAGGCCTACCACAACGGCACACTTGTGCACTGCTGCTGCTGTGTGCACTGCATGCAGAGTTNTAGTGAAGCCTCACGGATACATCACTATGTTCCCTCTGTACCACTATCAATAATACATGTAAGAAGAAATAAGCCAGATTCATACTTCTGACGCCAGCGTCTGAGTCCGACGTCTGAAGTATGAAGCAAGCCATAGAAAGACAACACCATGGTACTGGTACTAGCCATGATAGCCAAAGTAAGAGATATCGCCCCTTGTACCAGGTACATGTAAGTGGGCAAATTATATAAATACTTGTAAGTGTAAATATTAATTCTAAAATACTAGCCCATTTCTTCATGTCAGGGGCGGATCCGGGGGGGGGGGGGAGCAGGGGGTGCGCACCCCCCCCTTCCGGGCCAGAGTGCCCTTTTTCGGCATAGGGTGCCTCTTTCGGCAGAGAGTGCCTTCTTCGGCACAGAGCTGAAAAAGGCATTTCCATGCCGGGAAATGGCGTAAAAGCACTCTTTATTTTCAAAATTTTTCTCCTATATTTCGCCTCTATAGGACATGTAGGATGCCTCTTTCAGCAGAGAGTGCCTTCTTCGGCACAGACCCGAAAAAGGCATTTTCATGCCGGGAAATGGCGTAAAAGCACTCTTATTTTCAAAAATTTTCCCGGGGGAGGCCCCCCGGACCCCCCACCGATGGACTATCTCGCTCGCTGCTAGGGACTACGGCCCTGTCCAGGTCACTCGCACCTTTCATCGAAGATGCTCTTCAGACATAACGAATTCGAATTCCGGGCTTCAAACGGAAATCGATGTAAATTTGAATCCGTTGTTTATATAACATATGATGTTATAATGTTTAAATCGCATGCCCGCTGCACACGATCAAATTTTTCATCAATTTTTTTTAAATTCACATTCCGGGCCTATTGGGGGCTTCACTGTATAAACCCGCATGTAGGCCTTTATTGAGCATATTCAGAAAATTGAATGAAAAATTTGATCATGCACAGCGGGCATTAATAGTCTCTGAAGAGGCCTGGGCTTTTCCTTAGGGTATTGCCCTTTTGGCCCAGTCTGCACCCCCCCCGTAGGCAAAATCCTGGATCCGCCCCTGATCATGTACCGGTATATACGGCAGATTCAATGAAAACATTACCATGAATGGATCTTTGGAAAGTCCATTTTGATAACCACAATAATTTGACGATTTCTATTTCATATTCACAAATTTGACAATGACATGAAGATTTAGTGAGACAACAAGGGGACAAAGTCCAGGGCAAAGCTGTGTCATACAGTGTACATGGCTCAGTAGCGTAAGTTCAAGAAATTTCCAATAAATCTGTAATAGAAATTTGTAAGACAGACATGCACGTGGATAGAGCCAGTGTAAAATGTGACCCATAATCTACCCAGCAAAAGTGGGGCATTCGCAACCGTGGAAAGGGATAAGGGCCTTAAACACAATAGGTGAAATTAATGTACATCTCTGCAGGTGGACAATAATAGTGGACACTGACAGCAGTGAAAATAGTTGAGTAAACTGATGACCAATGATGATCACCTGCGACAAGCGCCTGCTTTTCCTGGAGCGGGTTACAAATACACATACAAACTGCGAGTGCGGCATGCCTGACACAGCTTCAAAATTTCCATTAAAACCACAACAATATTTACAAAAATAATCACATAGATAGATAGATTTGTTCTCCTGATTAACAGTTTAATATTGCTTAATATAAAATGGGACGTCAATCAATCTTAACTTGACCCATCACCTTTATCAAGAGTCACCTCACTGGATGCATTTCAGTCTTGTCAACAACTCCAGTAGCAGGCTGCAGTCTTGTTAGCAGTTCCACAGGGCTTTCATTAACTTTTTTTTCCCTACCTGGGTCATGACTTCCACAATTTTTTCATGGAAGTCAATAGGAGCAGTCAGCCGCGCATATTGCCAACAGATGGCAGCAAAGTCTTAGCGGACCAATGTACAGGAAAATCTACGTGATTGCTGCTCGATCGATAATGACCGAGTCCGCTAGATGCATTGAATTGGGCCGTAGTGACACCTAGTGGTCAACTCGCTGACAGCTCCTACTGGGGAAGATGCTGGGGTCTCTAGAATTCCAGCAATTCTTTTTCGGGTTCATGAATTCTTGTTATATTTTACTGGGGTCAAATCGTCCCTTCGTTTGTTGCTACCGGTGCAGCGCTCGAGCCAGGAGTGTCTGGTTGCCATGGGCGAAGGGAATCCCCAGTTCCATTTTCACCTCCGCTAGCGAGGATTCGGCGTGTTGAAGAAAATTTGGCCACGCACGACTTTCAATATCTTGACACGTGCGTTAGCCGGGGTCCTACTGGCGTAATGGAGACTGAGTATACAGATGGGACTTCCACACTTTCTCTATCAGCGTATCATTGAATTTACCTGCGATTTTGAGACTTCAGTGTTATTTATATTTGTGTCATTTGTGTAGATTACATGCGTAATAGATGCCATACGCAGGCTTAATGAAAGCCCTGGTTCCAGGAGCTGGCTGCAGTCTTGTTATAGTGGCCCCACGAGTTGATTGCAGACTTGTTAGTGGCTCCAGTCTTGTTAGTGGCTTTAGAAGCTGACTGCAGTCTTTTTAGTGGGTCCATGAGCTGATTGCAGTCTTTAACAACTACGGTACTGGAGCTGGCTGCAGTCTTGTCAATGGCTTCGGGAGCTGACTGCAGTCTTGTTAGCAGTTCCAGGAGCTGGCTGCAGTCTTGCGAGTGGCTCCAGGAGCTGGCTGCAGTCTTGTGAGTGGCTCCAGGAGCTGACTACAGTCTTCTTGGCGGCTCCACTAGGAGCGGCCTGCAGACTTTTTTAAACACACCTATTCCACCTAAATTCGTCTGAACATGACTCAGAAAGTCTGTTCCTCACTTGAATGAAGCATTCCAACTGATCATTTATATTCCAGTCAGTATAAAGCACTTTCAGACTGTATACAGGACAATAAAGTACATACAGTACAGGTCACAATTGACATTCCTACGGCTTCGCGTAAGTTACACGTAACTTACGCATAACTCACGGCTTTGGTTTTGCGTAACTCACCAAAATCGCGTAATTCGCCTCGTAAATCACTGCGTAGCTAGCGAAATTCGCGTAACTCACCTCGTAAGTTACGCGTATTGTTGTTGGCTCCAGGACCTGGCTGCAGTCTTGCGAGTGGCTCCAGGAGCTGACTGCAGTCTTGTGAGTGGCTCCAGGAGCTGACTACAGTCTTCTCAGCGGCTCCACTAGGAGCGGCCTGCAGACTTTTTAAACACACCTATTCCACCTAAATTCATCTGAACATGACTCGGAAAGTCTGTTCCTCACTTGAATGAAGCATTCCGACTGATCATTTATATTCCAGTAAGTATAAAGCACTTTCAGAATGTATACAGGACAATAAAGTACATATTGTAGCTGGTGCAAAAATGTAATTTTCCATTACCTTTTTCACAAAATATTAAATCGATTGGACTTGAACTCCAAAACGGACAAAATCTGTAACTTTTAAGGCCCCCAAAATATACACACATAGAGGTTCACAGTCTGTGTGCGGCAATCATCCTGTCAAAGACGTGCACCTTTTCACAACTGCACCAATAATTAGAACACATTGTGAATTATGTTAGTGCCATGTTCAAATTACCACCGGGCGTCACTGACTTAAAAATTTTTGCAAATTAAACGTAAGTAGCATTAGGCCCTCCTTCACATGCATCAGATGTAGCACCGTGATCTGGGTTGACAAATTCACATGAAGTACCATCCCCTTCTGATGGTGTATTCTGTGAATTATGCCAAGACGTTGAACACAAATCTTCATCTTCTTGTGTATCTGCAGCACCACTCCACTCGTCACATGGCACCAATCCAGATGTTTGTGACCTCTGCTCGCCGACATTATGACTGCTAGATCGGCGAGTGTTCGGTTTTGGAGGCACCGGAGGGCGTCCTTGGCTTGTATTACCGGTCAGACCAGCAACAGATCCAGTACTCCGTGGAGCTGGGACCGGCCTATAAGCAGCACGAGCAGGCCTCGTCCCTTCTAACTCGGCATTCTGAGGATTAGGCCTCAAATCATACGACGAGCTGTGAAGTAAAGAAGGGAGTGAACCCTTCCGTCCTTGATTTCNTTGATGTTAATTCGGGGAGTTTCATCATCCACCAAACCAATGAGGATCTTGACTTTTCCTGTGTCTTTGTGTCTGCCATCTGTGGCAGTTAGCGTCATGTCATCCAGGGACACTTCCTCACCATCATGAGTGTACACGATCAACTCATTCAGTATGTCCTGAAAAAGACCATTTTCAGTCATGAAGTCTGCCACTTTGTATAAGATATGGTGCTATATGTTGTCTGTTTGATTCAAGACTTCAGACTTGTCCTTGCTGTGGCCTCTATGAATCTAGTCCATAAATATCACCATCATAAAAGCCTCAGATTCTGGGAAGAACACTGACAAGAGGGACATACAGCCCCCCGCGCTATTACGAATCCTTCGGCATCCAAGGGTTAAGTTCATACTAACACGGAGTTCGTAATAGCGGGGATTTACATACATGTCATGAAATTTTGGGAGCAGACACTGGGTTCATAATATCCGGGAGTTCGTAAAATCGAGGTTCATAAGAGCGAGGGTGCACTGTACTTGTATCTATTTGTAAGCCAGGTGGCTTTACGAGAGACCTAAAACTACCAAATCAGTTTGCTAAACTCAACATACACACCTGGTATGAAAACCTCGTCCCCTGTTCAAGAATATATCCAGCAAATGCAGTGTTCAGGGCATTCCTGCGTCTCAGTTTACCCTGTTTTGGAGCATTCTCAATGATGAGGAACAGTTCCGATGGTGGTGTGTCAATATCTGATACAAAGACTGATGCATTGGTTACCAGAGTCCACTGTCCTTCAACGCACGACAGCTCTTCAGTAATGAGCATCGGGGGTTCGTCATTTGTAAGCTGTATGAGAAAAGAACATGGAACTAGATTAGGAACTCACTGAGAACCACGCATGAGCTTCAAAGTACTGCATATGTTTAAGATACAGTACAGGTCACAATTGACATCCCTAAATTCGCGAAAGTTACGCGTAAGTCACTCGTAACTTGCGCAACAACTCACGAGCTATGTTACGCGTAACTTATGAGGTGAATTACGTGGCGAGTTACGCGAATTTCGCTAGCTACGCAGTGATTAACGAGGCGAGTTACGCGATTTTGGCGAGTTACGCGAAACCAAAGCCGTGAGTTATGCGTAAGTTACGGGTAACTTGCGAGTAACATACGCGAAGCCGTAGGGATGTCAATTGTGACCTGTACTGTACTTCTTGCACAAAAACAAGAAAATTCGCAAATCTGACAGGCCCCACATGCTGCACTGAATGCCTTGCAGCTACTAATGGCACGGCTAACCCGCTGGTCATGGAGGATTTCCTTTATGGCCTAGTCAGTGGTTGGCACATGTTGGCCTCGGCGCTAGATGTTAAGCAACGTAGAGTGCAATCACTACGTGGATGGGTGACCAGCGCGCCTATAATTCATCTGACTGACCTTCCCAGTCGAACCTGGAAAGTGTTGTTCGGCACTGATACGCAGAATGGTGCTAAGTGACTCGAGGACGAGTCATCTCTGTCCGAAGGGGGAGATGGTGCATTGAACCCCTTTCAGCTATATATGGCACAGCTTAACTCGCCGGGCATGGAAGGTTTTCTTTATGGCCTAGTGGTTCGCACGTTGGCATCGGCGCTAGAAGTTGAGCAATGTACGGCACACGGTCACTAGTAGATGGCATGGGTGACCGACATGCATATAATACAATACCTACCTGTATAGTGATATTGAACCGTTGCAGTGGAGACTGATTAGCTCCATCCGTTACGTAGAACAGGAAGCCATCTTCCACAGGTTCCTTGTTCAAATGATTGTCTTGGAAGTAATAGATGCAGCCATCGAGAAGATCTCTCATGGTGAATGCTGTCACTACCTTGCTGGACAAATCCTGTGAACCAGGGGCTGAAAATGAAGTTCATAGTTGTAGAGATGTGACACTTTTCAAGGGTCAGAGGATATTTCGTCTCCAACTTTTGTCCCCAGATATTTTGTCTCCTTGATCTTCTCAGCCTGAAACATTTTGTCCCCAAGGACATTTCTATGTAGGCCTACCTCCCTGTGTTCTATTGTGGGAGTCTCGAATCAACAGACAACAGTCGAGTCAACAGACAGTTTCAAAGTAGAGTCTAGGTACATGAAAACACTCAGAGTACAGTAATGAACGTGAATGCACCTCATTCGTGGACATGTAGAATTGCATCTGTGTACTTCGGTTCCATGTGGAAAATGTACAACTTCCTACCTCTTTTTGTGTTGATGATGACGCCGAACGTTGGCACTGTGTTGATGACAACCACGAGTTGATCCCTGTGTGTATCAACATCTGTTACAGAGATGTCACTGATCGTCAGCTGTCGTCTGCCTCCTTCATCAACCTAAAGGAGAAAAACACTGAGACTATGAGGAAAGGAATTTGGGATGAAATGAAGGATTTTACACAACTTGATCTAGGCCTATGCTGTGAGATACAGTAGGAAATGTGACCAAGTCTGGCAAAACTCGGCCAAAGTCGCTGAACACCACAGGTTGAATAGGTTATGTAGGGAGTGTCATCACAATGAAAAGACGACAGTCTGTTGGTGGCAAATAAAGCCTTATCGATTGTGCAACAAAGGGCAGGTATGATCAAGGCCTATGTCACTCCCCAGTGACTTTGGCTGGGTTTTCAGACACGGTCACAAACGGCCTAAACTTCAGCATGAGACTATTCAACAACCATGAGATAGTTACAAGTCAGAAAACCTACCGTCAACATATCCCCTATTGTGACAGTCGGTGGCTGGTTATTGAGAGGGGTCACGACCACCGAGAAAACTTGATTGGGAAGTAGATTGCCAGCTGAATCAGTCACATTGAGGTAGAGAATATCAGTCAATGTCTGGCTTCCTATCTCTTGCTCTGCCTCATACCTGGAATGAAAATTGTCCGCATTGAATGAAACTGAATCGCAAATTCAGTTTAAAAATAAAGCATTTTCCTTCTAAAAAAGGAAAATGTGAGACCAAAATTTCTCTGATTATGGTCTTCTCAAGGAGAAATGTGAGGGAAGCAATCGGCTCTACATACCTGAGGTAACCACTGTTAATATTTGCCTGTGTGAAGACATCGCCTGCCGCAAGATATGTCAGCCTATCCCTGTAGCTGAGTCGACCATGAACTGGGCTTACTCCGAGCCTGATCTGGATTTGGTCGTCAGGGACATCTGCATCACCAAATGACAAGTGCTCACGTCCAATGGCAGCAAAGCCACCTAAAATAAAGAAGACACATGTCATTATTAAATCATATTATTCAATCTCCGTTTGGCTCTTTTCCCCTGAGGAGTGATACTTGGAGTAGTACGGTACTGAGTAGTACTGACTTAGAGTAGGTACATGTACTGATTTTTCAACAGAAACCGACTCACCTTCTGGTAAAGTAATCGACATTGAAGCCTCTGGCAGGATAAACGGAGCAGCCTCATCAACACGAAGGACTTCAATGGTAACAGTCAAAGGGACGTTGTGTTTACCATCCGTTATGACAACGGTAAACGAATCCAATGATGTGCTCTTCTTACTCGAGTGCTCATAGAAAAAGGCATCTTTTAAAACTTCGTTAAATGTAAATGCATCATCTGTAAAGAGCAAAATGATGAGCACAAGAACCGCCGAAATTTCCTAAGTTCTGCCCCTCTCCATAACACCCTGTGTAAGTCCCAAAGCAGCTCTTCCATGAGACAGAACTGNATAGCAGTGCTGACAGCAGTCCGCTGCAGCTGAGACGGCAGTGTTTTTGGCACAAACTAAACATGGCTTTGCATAGCAGACGATATCACCCACGTGACATTCACACACCTGACAAGGTGTGGGCATCCAAATGGTGCCATTCTGAAGATGATTAAAGAAAGAATGAATGAAACATATCTACCAACACTACTAAAAACATGACAGAATGACATGTCAAAAAGTTCAACAGGAATTTTCCAGTGATCTCTGTCATTCCTCAAAGCATTCTCTACATCAACTTCAGCACAAGTGCAGTTGGCTGAACAGCACTGACAAGAATTGTTTGAATTCAATGGCACTTACCTGATGAGTTTGAGCACCATCAATACATACAGGGACCGGAACACATACGGGACAACAGCTACCCGGGAACACCCTCTCGACTTGACCCTGAGAGAACAAAAGGGATGACATTGATGACTGTACCTGACCAACGCAGTGAATGAAACAGGAATGCATTGAAAACACTCCTCTATGAAGCAAATCAGAGATTCTCTTTTTCACCCTTAAAGAATGAAGGTCCAGCCATCAATCTGATCTCATATAAAATACGTTTTCAAAGTATGGTACGGTACCGGTATCTCGGTGAGGTCTTCAGGCATTTTGAATAGAATCGCACATACCTTGTTACACACAACCCGATCACAAACTGCTGTGTAACAATTGACGCTGCCTTCAATACATTGGCAGTATTCACACCGAGATGTGTTCCAAACATCACCGCTGTAATGGATTTCGCCTCCATGGGCACAAACAGCTGAAAAATTGAAGATATTGAATATGTTGTAAACTAACATTTCATAAAACATTCAGACGAATTACAATTAGATTATTTTTATGATTTCTGAATTCTCACCAAACTGACCTTTGATTCCAACACATCTTGGACAGCACTCCCCCGACGGTATTGTCTCCCGTTCACCCTCAGCACACTTAACTGGATCACACTGTTTCGCTGAACATTTTACCTGTCCACCAATACAGATGCAAGCACGGCATGGAGACTCCTGCCACTGTTCTTGATCCTGAGGAGAAAGAGTTAAAACAGTCAACAGAGGCAATGGTGGACAATCAGACGGCTTTGCACGTAGCATGCAATCTCGATTTTTACACCGGATCTAGCTATCGATGATATATTTCTTACAAGAAACTTTCCTCACCAAGAAGTCACACTTGCCAGGTTTTTTCGTTACCTGGGGTGTAAAATATCAAGAGTAAAATCATTGATATGGATAGCATGGCATTTTTGTACACTTACATCATAATGCACTCCATTGACAATGCATTCCTGTTTGCGACACTTTGGGCAGCACTCTCCATGCACAGGATACTTGATCAAACTCTGAAAATGTGAGAAATGTGGTCAGTTAGCTAGAAGTGAAGTATGTACCGGTATCCCTAATTTGACATGAAAAGTCTGCACTTTTACTTTCTATTCTTTGGTGTCACTTCCGTGCATCCATTGTAACTTACCGTTGGACAATCAGTTGGCGGACATTCCTTAGTGTAACATGTTACATGACCATTGCGACAGCGACACTTGACACATGGCATGATGTCCCACTGTGAGCCATCCAAGTGTTCTACTCCTTCATGCTGACAGGTATCTGAAATGTTCATCAAAATTTTCCAATGGAGATGGGGCAAGCAATATTTCACCTATTGACTTCAGCTGAAGAGACATAAACCTTTGAAGACTGACATCAAAGACATATGCTCTTCTCTGATTACATGTATGTTGTCCTAGGACCAAGCTGGGTAATCCTACATCAGCTATCTGGAATCAGAAAACTTTGCCAGGCCGTGGTGCCATGGGAGTGGCATACAGTACGTTGCACAATGGGGAACTTTTCTGCCGTCGGTGGCCGTAAGAGGCCGCCTGTTACCGGTCCTAGAACGTCACAAAATTTGACGTCAAGTGCGTGAGCCACGTCATTATGGACGATGTTGTGGCATGCATTTCTGCCCTGTGACGTCAAATTTCATGACGTTCTGGGACCGGTAACTGGTAGCGGCCTCTGACGGCTCCAAAGTTCCTCATTGACCTACTTTTATCTGCGTACATGACGTGGAAGATACGCTTCAGTTCACTGCGTATGGTACGGGTGCGTCACGCGTCTCTTCTGCGTGACATCCGCACACCACGGGCAAATGACATTACGTCTTCAGTGTGTGCCTTCCATATGACGGTGCGCGATGCCCGCGGAAGATACGACGACAGTACGTGCACGACGCTGCATGTGGTACGCGGATGGTGCGTGGCATGGAAGGGAGGTCAATTGTGCAATGTAGGCCCTACTGTATACTATTTGTAACTGTAGATGTGGAGTCTATTCCTACATCCACATCATCGATTGTCTCATAAAATAGTTCTATTTCTCAACTGTATTATTTACTTACGTCCCACTGGAATACACCGTGGACAACACTCGTTTGGTGACTGCTGTATGAAGGAGCCACTTGGACAGATCAGTTCAGGACAGTCATCCTGCTGGCAAGTCACAATGCCACCGGAGCAGAGACACGTCTGACATGGTTTGGGATGCCATTTGGTGTTGTGCTGAAGAAAGAAATCAGAGTAGGCCTATTAACAAAATTTTTGTGAGAATTGATCTTCAAGATGTCAGACCCACCAACAAAACAGTCGCAATTTTTTCATGAAATGTAAAAGGTGCATGATTCCCAATACTTACAGAAATCACCTGGTTATGATACAAGCATGACTGACCCCCATCGGAACACTCTGGACAACATTTGTTTGGTGGTATTCTCATATATTCACCCTGGAATGGAAGCAGACACAAAATTGGACATTATAGGCAGGGTTTCCGGCAGAAAAAAAATATTTAGGGGGGGCACAATCCAGGTGCCTCTGGCTGAAGTACGTGGGGGTCTTGGGGCCGTCCCAGAAATTTTTTTCCAGAAGCCCGGAGATGCGTTTTCCAAGCATTTCAGAGTTAAAACTTCCTGTATACAGGTCTTTGTTCGACTGTTGTATCTCTTGAATGAAAATAAGGGCAATTTAGAGACACTGTTCTGCAATTATGGGGGGGAAAGCCCCCTTCAGATCATGAAAGGGGGGACTCCTGCCCCCCTTGCCCCCTTCTGGCATAAACCATGTTAGGTATATCTGCATCAAAAGGGGTGTGATTAGAGCTATCTTGAGAGTCGACATGGTCAAGATTCTATTGGCCCTCTGTTGGATGGATACGTCCCTGTTGAGCTTGCATGGATCAACAACATATGCACTTACCGAAGCAAAGTCGCAGTTCTGTATGCTGCAATGAATCCGCTGACAAACAGTGACTGGGCTCTGGCATGAACATACAGAGCAAGGGTTAGGTTTCCAGAGGGTCTTGTTCTGAAATGAAAAAAAAATCAAATGGCCAGTTAGAAATTGATGCATTCTATGTTTAGCATGAAAGACAATTGGAAGGGTTAAAATGTCAAAAAAGCAAGGTAAGCATAGAATACCCAGAGTGGTACTCTTTTAATTTGAAAGTAGACAGCCCACACATTGCATAGATGACCCGATGAGCCTGCCCAATCTAATCTCTCCCCATCTTCCCAATTGAAACCTTACATTACAATGATTGACAAATCATCATGTTTGCACATCGCCACATATCTTTAGCATCAAAAATTTGAATTTGCAACAACAGGTATCCCATTCCCCCAAAAGCACTCTAAGAATAGAAGCATAAACATCCCATTTTTTCGTGTCTAGTTTTAAATGCAGAGCACTGACTCGATTATATCTTAATTGTATGCCATTTAGGTTGTTTCAGGAGGAAATTTGACATGATTATGATAAACTGGATAAGAAATGGAACTAGAGCATAAATAGTTTATCTGAAGAGAATTATGAATGGTACATTTCATATGTAGTTGTATCAGAAGTGTAATCAGTCATCACTAGTTCGAAATCTCATGCTGAAATCACACTGCAGCATGTAACATCCTTTCAAAAGACATGTAAAATACATAGGCCCTATAGTCCTACAATTGTTGAACGGTTGATGACATCCATGGATGGATCCATAGGCGTCAATTTCAGTTACTAGAAGAATGTGTCCACCTCGCCTCCGAGGCGAGGTCCCAGACTGTTTCCACATGACCAATGAACGCCAACCAAGACCTTGCATGAACCCTCTCGGCTACATTTCAGCCCAAGACATCAGCACTGGCTGATTGGCAAACAAAAGCGGCCTTTTTCTGATGACATACATCTATTGTCCCTTGTCAATTCAAACTTTTATCTCTAATGATGCCAAGAATTTTGTCTGGGTCAACTGGGATAGTCCTCAAGACTCTGACACTACTTGACTTCGCCACTTCACTTTTGACATGGTCCATCATACATGTCCTCCAGGTCGTATGTCACAAGTTGGGCACCCAAAAAGGGTGGACTTGTAACACACGGAAAATATTTTTATCATTCTAATGTCATTATCTCGGGTAATAGCCATCCAATTTAAACAAATAGGGTCTTATTTTAAAGCTTATGATCCCCTCTTTCTTTCAACACTAGGAACAAGCATTTACACTGAATGATATGGGGTGTAGCCCCTTTTGAATCCTAATTGTCAGGGGTGGACTGGGCGGTTGCGGAGGCGGTTGCGGAGGGAGTGAATGAGTGTCACCTAGAGCAGGACTTCTGTCAGTCTCCTGAGCATCCCTGTGTTTGTTTAGTTGTTTGCTTGTCCTACAGGGAAGCCATGTAAGACAAAAGGAACCATGATGACGTTGCTTTTTATCTGTTGAAGTTCATTCAAGAAGTTACGTTGATTTTTCTTATATTGACACGCAATTCAGCCTTTCAAGGGCATTTGAAGGTATCTAAGGCATGCAGAAGTATATTATATTTCATATAGGACCCTGAATAGGACAAGGGGCTTAAACTAGAGAAGTTGAGTAAAAATGCTATTTTCCGGCCCAGTGGTTTGACCAAAATTTCAAGGGGTTTCTGAAGGTCAAATATGATGAGCTAGGCCTAGGCCTATATCTTTATTGATATGCTTGCCGTGTGCATTTCCCAAGAGATCTGTTTCTCCTGAGTATTTTGGTACATGTTTCATCAAATTTGGTTGAGTATTAATAAAGTTATGTCCATTTCATTGAAAATGGTCAGTTCTGAGAAAATTGCAAAAACGTGTTCACATTCTAATGCATTTTCCTATTAAATAATAATACAAATATGCAGTTTTCTCCAAATATAGGAAACAAATTTGGATTTTGATTGCATATTTTGAAAGGGCCCATTGAGTGCAACAAGCAATAGAAATATTGAAAAATGCATGAATTTTGCCATGTTACACTTTTTGTGCCCACCTTGTGACATACGACCTCCATCAGAAATCAGCAAATATTAAAAGAGACAGAAACCATGATCATTTGATGTCAACTTTCACAAATTCAATAACTCAAAGATGACTCCAAAATTAAATGACCCAAATATATCTTATTTTACAGGGTGTCTCAGGAAAAATGTCCCTTGCACATCAGCATCCTACTGTTTCCGCTACCTACTGTTTGATACTTTTTTCTGGGTCACCCTGTTGTATGGTATTGCTCTATGATACATTTTTAAGAGATTTCTCTGAAAGAACCACACCAATACGTTTCTCTGGAAGCATTTCAGATCTATAAATACTGTTGGAGAATGTAGGCCCTACATGTAAAATTAATTGTCTGCATTCTCTCCCTTTATCTTTATGGGGTGTTTTCCACAGAAAATGATGACTGAAAATAAACATCTCCAAACAGAGAGCATCAAACAGCCTGAATGGCACAAAATAATTGGTTCATTAAGTTCATAATAATTGGCTAATCAGCAACATAATCGTCCTTGGCTGCCACAGGACAATCTTATTGTCTACCCAAAATATGGCAATAAAGTAATACAAATAATATTTGGTGGGTCAATCCCCAAATAATATTAATAAACAATGCATAACACAGAAAGCCCAGTCCTTTTGGCATGTTTGGTATTCCATCACAACATCTCTGATAGTGGATAGTATTTGAGAGCATTCCTTTCTTTGCACAAAAAATACAAAAGGCAGGGCTTTCATTAACTTTTTCCCTATCTGGGTCATCGACTTCCACAATTTTTTGTCAGTATAATTCCTCCAAGATGGAAGTCAATTTGGGACGATGCTGGGGTCTTTAGACTTCCAGCAATTTGTTTTTGGGATCATGACTTCTTGTTATATTTTACTGGGGTCAAATCTTCCCTTCGCTGCTACCGGTATATGACCGGTACCGCGTGCGAGCCAGGAGTGTGCGATTGTCATGGGCAAAGGGAATCCCCAGTTTTTGTCAGCTTTTCTTGCAAGGATTCGGCGTGTTGAAGAAAACTTGGCCGGCGCACGACTTCCAACATCTTGATACCTGCGTCAGCCGGGTCCTTACTGGCGTAATGGAGACTGATGAGTATACAGATGGGACTTCCACACTTTCTCTATCAGCGTATCATCAGATTCACCTGCGTTTTTGAGACTTCAGAGTTATTTACATTTGCATCATTTGTGTAGTTTACATGTGTAATAGACGCCCTGCAAAAGGACAATCTGTCTTAACACCTGTCTTGTCTTATCTGTTCAAGTGTATACTCGTACTCAACGAAGTTCATTTGGCTAAAGGGTGACACTTTCATGAAGTTCAAGAGCAGATAATCACAGTATCTGTGTGTATGTTGTATAAGGGAAGACACCATGGAATAATTCAAGAGTTCACACCAGTTTACGTTGATAACTCTTGATCACATAATAATAAAGTCCTGATGAACTTGTGGTCAACTACTGTACCACACCTACCTGTTACAAATTTTGAGAATAGGCCTAACCTTCATGTTGTGCAGTGCAAAGATTTTAATAAATTGAAGCATACTGTACTGATTCACTGATGCAGCAACTACCTCACATGAAACAGAAAAAAAGCTTCACATTCTCAAGAAAAATTGCCCCAGAACAGAAGGATGGAATGATTTGAAGTCACACTCAATAATATCTTCTATGTGACCCTCCACAGCAAAACCAGTCATTAGCCTGGCAGGTTGAGACCGTCAGTTTCAATATTGGTTATGAAATCTCAAATAATCTATTCCATTCTCTTCTGGTGTCATCTTAGTTTGTTGCGGCTCACATTCTGAGCGACATGCAACTCTTGTTTTGCTGTGGAGGGTCACAAATGAGTATGCCTATAATATGCTTAAAGTACATCCTCCCATAACAGGGATTTTTACCTCGCTCCTCTTCATCCAAGAGGAGCGAGACCAAAGCCCTGCTATGGGAGGATAACGCCAGTGTGAATGAAAGGAAACTTGCGCCGTCTCAAGTGATAACCTTGGACAAATTGGATGCAGCTTGGAGGAATTATGCAGGTTGTGTTTATCCTCCAGTTTGCTCTCTGACAATGAGTAATTTTTTATACCCAGCAAGGTCAATAGTATTGACCCCAATTAACTATCATTCACTGGATGCAGTGTCAATTTTTTTCTTCAATTAAGCTATTACTGGGCTATTAGTACATTGTTCAAAGTGAATGAAGACAAATACCTCAGCTACGGCCAAAGAATCAGACTTAAGCGATTCAATTTCATGCTTCTGAGGTTAAGCAAAATGTATGTCCGCTATATAGCCTAACATGTAAGCAACATCTCGCCAAAGCAGACACACAACATCAAGTGGATTCAGGGGGCGCACCCCCTTTTGGCCAACAAATCTGTAAAATTGACCGTGGAATTCTGGAATTTGGAGTAAATCTTTGAATTTCACTGCAGCTTTCAATAGTTGCGCTTCCACTACAAAAAAAGCCGGTATTTGTCCGCTCTTGTTCTGCTTCCATTACAGAATTGCCGGGTTTAATAAGTCCGGTTCTATAAGTGTGGGTCTATTTAGTTTGGATAGGTCATGCACAGTCGCAAGCGACCGTGGAGCCACCTGTAGCCGAGCATAATACTACAAATAGATCCGGTGTTATTGCCATTCCACTACAAAATTTATCGGCATCTAGATTCGGAGTATGATCGGCTATGCTATCCGAACTAAATAGATCCGCACTTAATAGAACCGGACTT